>CM021101.1:56079736-56298160 GCA_007115665.2 Sequoiadendron giganteum | reverse complement strand
AATCAATCCCTACCACCCTCTCTCACTCCCTCTCTCTCACACTCCCTCTCACTACCTATCTCTCAAGTCTCTCCCTCTCACCCACCTCACACTCTCAAGTCTCTCCCTTTCGCACCCTACCTACATAACCCTCTCTTTCTCTTTGTCTCTCTCTCTCTCTCTCTCTCTCTCTCTCTCTCTCTCTCTCTCTCTCTCTCCCTCTCCCTCAATTCTCTCTCTCCCACCCCTCTCTCTCTCTCTCCCCCTCTATCCCTCCCACCCTACCTAGCTAAGTCTCCCTCAATCCAACCCCTTCTCTCCCACTCCCTCTCTCTTAAACTCTCACTTCGACCCCCTCTCTATCTCTCTAGACTCTCTCTAAATTCTCCCTTTGTCTAAAGACATACATAAATGCATACATACAAGCATAATACATTTGTACATATAATCTTACATCCATACAAGAATACATACATACATGTACATAAAAATATATCAGCATACATAAATATATTAGCATTTAACATAAAGTAAGGAATAATGTGAGCACGTTATAACGTGCTCGCGTTATGGGTTAGTAGACATGTTCCCTGTAGAAGCAAAAACCATGTCAAAGTGAGCTATAATGCGAGCACATTATAACGCGCTCGCGTTATATCTTGCTTTGAGAATTACCAAACTTTAAGCTTGGTATTGCCTTGGAATTCCAACCCAAAGGTTTGGAGGGCATTCCCAATGACCAGAGATGTGTTTTTAAGAAATCCACCATATTTCTCATAATCGAGTTCGTGCTCATCGTCAGGATTGCACGTGGTTCAATATTGAAAAAATCGAGCACATGGGTAATGTTGGGTTATCACTTAGCTATCAAACGATGTAATTTTTTTCACTTTCTGAAAATGTTAAGTCTTTCATCCATAATTTATTTTATCTCTATGTCTTTTTTTTGCCAAAAAATAGTATTTGGTATTTTTTTCGTTATAAATTAACTGTTCATCAATTTTTCAAATAAATTACATTTTTAGAAACTAGACTCCATTCTACAAAATTAAAAAATTAAAAAAAAAAACAAATCAAGTAGTTTTCAAAATTTGTAGGGGTAGCACGGCCAAAATTCTATTTTCAGGATATGTCCACATTGTAAATTAGTAAAAAATCAAATATTCATTAAAAACTTATCAAAAAAATCATGCATCAACTACATACTATTAGCTAACTTCTGACCGTTGCAATTTTAAATATACTAAAACAAAGTTCACCATACGAGGGTCGTACAAGAGTTGCTATATTATGTTTTTCTGACAAAAACAACACCAATTTTTGTATGTCCCTCGTTTGAACCCCTTAATCTCAATCATTTTCAAAATAAATTAGTAGTTTAGAAAGTAGACTTGGAGCACTTGAATCCTTCTTTTTGTTCCATCTCAAAATTTTGAGTCTAAGTATCCTCAATTACACATCCAAGGTCAGTATTTCCCGATTTTAGGAAAAAGTTGTCCACTTAAGTCCCCTTTTTGGGAACCATCTTGGTGCACTTACCGTTGAATGAGAGATGAATTTTGATATAAAATTCGACCTATTTTGGAAAAGTTGAAAAAAATGCAAAAAAAATATTAGTAAAAGGCCCAACCTTCCCAATTTTAGCATGTGTAGAAAATTTAAAAAAATATGGTTTGGCTTTTAAAATTTTGTAATAATTTTTTTTTCATTAAACTAGAAAAATTATTTGAAAAATCCTTGCAAAATCAAATGAAAAAAAAAAATTAGAAAACAATTGAAAAAAATAAATAAAAAATTAGTGAGGGTCACTCGATCCACAAACTTGCACCCATCTGTATGTCAGCCTTGCTGCATCAGTACTTGGCCTATGATCTATTTGTACAGCCATTAAAATGTTGTCAACATCTAAAAGTTTAAAAATTTGTATCATTTAGAAATATGAAACAACCAACTAAGTTTTAAAAGGGTAAGTCTTTAATATTTGAAGCTTTTTAAAGGTTAAACTAAATTTTTTTTAAAACCATCTACCCTCCCATTTCATTAATATTTAAAAGCCTAATATATTAAATGAAAAATCCGCCTCTTTTTTTAGGGTTTAAAATATTTAATCTTTGTTTTGGAGTGGGACCCACCAAACTTGGTCATATAGTCAAATCGTACAATTTTTTCAAACTTGCATAACTTTCACCCACAATGTCAGATTTTTGACTTCTTGTAGTTGTTAGAAAGATGTTTCCAAGAAATACATAGTGGTATAGGTTTGGTTCCTTGATTTTTTCATTTTGACATGTTTTTGGAGCTTGGAAGTCATATTTTCTGATTTTCACAGTTTTTGTCATAACTTCTGTATACGAAATCATATTTTTTATTTCGAAGAGGCAAAGAGAATTTGTAGTGTACCACATAGTGGTTAATATTTTTTTTTACCAATTTGAAGATCAAGTTGAGCTTTGTACTTGTTTGATCACTTGTAGGAGCCTGAGATTCAGGGTGTGATTGTGTGAGCATCCAGACGAGTCAAGAGGAGAAACCTTGAGGGAGTACATGTTTCTATATCTTATTTATGATGCTATAACTTATTATCAAGTTGGTGCTTCTAGATATAGGTTTACAGGTGCTTTTTAGAGTTGGGACTTTGATGGTGACATGTACATAGGTTGTCTTCAGTTTTTGGGGACATGGTTGGACATGGTTTTAGACTTGGATTCTTGTATGTGTGATAATTGAGTGCAAGTACAATGATGGCTATGGTTATGGTGCCATGGATATGTACGTACATTTGATGCATTGGCACGACATGATCATGTATGTGGTGTTTTGTAGTGATATGTTTTGATGTAAGGATATTTCACTTATCTTCTTGATGCTTATTTGGTTCCTTGACTATGGTTACTCATTTGTGGACATGGTTGGCAAATCAAATCTGTGGTTGATTTGGTGTTTGAGTCGTCATGTGTACAAGATTATGTTCTTTGATATATTGATTTTGTAGTCTATTGATGTGATGAAAATTTTGCATGCTTCATTTTTTTATCATGAGTTATATAGGTTTATGGATTAGCTACCCATTTTCTTGCAATGGGATGACTCGATGTGGATTGTCTATATCCACAAGGTTGATTCAGTGTTGATGCAAATTTTATTAGTTGGCCTTGTCTATGGTCATTTGTACACTAGTATGTTGCTTTGAGATTGAGAGGATGGATGACTAGGGTATTTAATTAGCTGGGTGATGGGACTTGTAGCATGTGATCTGATCACGAAGTCATGATAGATTATTATATTCATTGGTTATACACTTTAAGTGGGAGATTTTGACAATGATGACTTGGTGGTGATTGGATTATTTTTTTATATTTTGATGGTAGTTGTATGTATCTTCTTGTCTGGGAGATCTTGGTTTCACATGTATGTTACTGATATTGCAGTTGAGTGTGTGTAGACCTGGATGATCTTCATGGAGATGATGGTATTCATGATGCCATGTGTAGCTTGTTCCACAGTTCAGTGGGAGTTGATGGTAGTGACATAAATGAATCATTGGTTATGATTATCTTCATGTGATTGGAGATGTGTTTTCTTGGTTTAGAGTGTTTTCTATTATTTCATGGTTTAATCTTGATAATAGTTAAGAGTTTGGCATACTACATGTTCTCTTGAGACTAGGATTTTTGTTTCAGTGCATGTTATCTCCTAGGAGGAGATGGTTAGTTCATGTTGTCATGATAGGTTCCTGATTCTGTGGTTGGAGCTTTGAAATTGATTTAGTGTGATTCTGTTTGTATTGAGTACATTGATCATTTTCTTGGTTACTTCATGATGGTGCTATGTTGCATTTGATGTTTGGCATGGATTGACTGGTCACAGGTGCTCATGGATACTTAGAGATGTAGGTGATGGTTGGATTTCTCTTATGATTAGAGACATTTTCTTGAGATGGTTACTCTTTGGAGGTTTTAACAAGAAGATCAAGGAGCTTTCATTTGGATACGGACTTGAATTCATGATGGACCAATAGAGTAAATTTTTCTTGGAGTGAGTCATGATGGCTTGGTTCTCCTAGAGGAGCATTCTCATTCCCCACTCTTGGTCTACTCGACAGTTTATTATTTGTGAGGTATTTTCCCATTTTATCTTTCAGATGTGTTATGTTTTGTGCTTTGGTTTCTCATGGGATTGAGTTGATTAATGGTGTTTCGTATACTCATTTGAGGATTGGTTAGCATGAGTTTATATGCTTTATCTTTCATAGATATGGATCTTGAGCTATAAATAGTTAGTTCTAGAGGATTCATTTTAAGGGACGTTATGGTATGGTTATCTCCTTATGCATTTGAGTTTATGATATCATTCTTTGATGTGGATTGTTATGACATGCTTTATGGGCTCATTTCTAGTTATGGGGATAGTTACTTTGAGTTTGATCTTCTTGATTAGAGAGGCTTACATCCTTGTTATAATTTTTACATTGATTCATATGTTGTACTTGATCTATGAGATTGAGTGTTATAGATGTTGTTGAGGCTTTTATTTCGAGGTTGTTTAGGATATCATACTTGACACAACAATACACTTTTCAGGTGTTGTTAGAAGGATATTATGGTTCATAGGTTTCTCTCTTCATGGTTCCTTCCTAGATGTTCATTTTTTGGGAGGATAGTGGCAACATGTTGTGAGAGATTATACAACTCTTTGGGTTGTATGTGTGGATCATTGTTATTGTTCTTGGTATGCCATGATTTTATTTAATTATCAAACCTTGATATATAGTGTTGATTGGTAGACTTGATATTCTTTGATATTACCTTTGCATTGGGAGTTCCTGGATATGTATGTTCTTCATTGATAAGTTTGATATAGGGAGCTTGATTAAAATTTATAGGTTGCATATGTTCTTCACATGAGTTTACTGATGTATTGATACCTTGGAGGTATGGATGGTTGGATGTATTAGCATTTGTTGTAGATGTTATTTCTGATCATGTGGGTTTTTATAGTTGACAATAGTTTGGTTAGAGCCTTTCTTATCACTTGGATTTGATGCTTGTGTTCTTGGATTGGTGCATCTTCACCTTGGCATATTCCTTTTCTTGTATAGGTGGCATGTTGGCAGATGAGAGGAGTTATTGCTTGAGATGTTGAGATGTGTTGGGGATACAGATTCGGTCTGTCATCATAGAACACGTCTAAGATAGTAGTGCCTTAGTGATTTTCATTTTAATCACAACAAAGACACAAGAAACTATTCCCTAAAGTGGAAGAAGGCACAATTGATCTCCCATTGAACCTCTGAGAAAATTAAATGCTTGACAAATAATAGATTCAACACAAGCATAGATTCAAGAACATGAATCAGACAACATGAAAGACAAAACTATGAACACATAGATATACATGCAGAAAACCTTTTCAGCTAAAAAACCCCACCTCCAAAACATTCAGCTCACTTGTATTATTAAGTAAAAAAAATAGTTACAATACAAACTCAGAGCTATGCTTTTCAGGATAAAAAATCTTGTCCATCTAGAGAAACAATACAGGCAACACAACTCAGAACCTTCACATAGTTTCAATGTCTCCAAAGACATACCATGTAGATTCCCTTCAACTCCTCTCAAATGACTATCACAACCAGCCTCATGGCCAACCTAGCCTCTCGGCCTCCACAAGTACACATGTTCACAGAACTGAGAGACAAAGTGTTCACAGTCATGACTGTTCAAACATCCTCTCTATCTCTATCTCTCTTCGCTCTTCCTTCTCTACGTGCACATGAGATTACTTAATCTCTTACCATGTGCCAACATGTCCTGCCTATCCAAACAATCATATTGTCCTCAGTATATCACTAACAAATCTTCTTGCATCGGGCCACCCAGGCATTCAATTCCTTACCTCAATCGGGTCCTTTCTTTAGCTGAAAACTTGGCCTACAATAATTGTCAAGCACTATTTTGGCACTTAGCTAATCAACATCCTGATGCTGAGCCACGTGTCACATTTTTGTTTGTTCACTGCCTTTGACCTCTAGTCAAACTTGGTCAAGCCAGGTCCAACTCATCTGAGCTCTCTAAGACAGTACCGTTCCATTGTCAAGCTAAATCTACCCACTTGAGGTAAAGTGGTGTGCTCATCCAAGCTCATCCATGCTTCCCTGCACTATCGCCGAGTCCAACTGACCCATCTGTGGTGTGGCGGTATGATCAACTGAGCTTGCCCCTATCTTTCCTGTGCTACCGCTACTCCATCCAAGTCAACCCACGGTAAAGCGGTGAGCTCGTCGGAGCTCATCCTTCGACCCCACTGAGCACCACCAAAGATACCTTGTGCTACCACCGAGTCCAATCGACCCATCCGCAGCAAAGCGGTAAGCCACAGATCAGACCGCTAACGGTCAACCATGCTACCACAAGGACCATCATGCCACCTCGCAGTAGGGTGGTGACCACCAGCTAGATTGCCAATGGTCTTACCATGGCACCGCAATGAGACATATTACCATCCATAGTATGGCGGTAACTGCCATCGTCGACCGCTAGCCATCTACTACAACCACCGTGGCTTCCTCGAGCACCGAACGTGGTAAAGAGGTAATTGTCACCAGACCATGCTACCATGCAACCAACAAGAAACTCCTGCTACAAGGAGGTAAGGCCTTGCTCCACCAACACGCTACAAACCACACTACCTCACCACCTCCGAGCAACCCCTATGGAATGGCAGTAATTGCCATGCCAATTGTTGCTGCTCACTGTGCTACCACCAGTCTAAAAGAAGACTGTCGTGGTAAGGCGGTAACACCACTCAACCGCTAGAACAAGCAAGGTAGCCTGTGGTACAATGGTAAGCCGCACAACCTTGCCACCAATGAACGATTGTAGCGGTATGGTAGTAAAGGCCAGAAATAGGGCACCAGGGAAAAATGGAAGTCCAAGCCAGGAAGATGAGGCATAAATTTCCAACAATCTCCCACTTGCCAAAGTCTTACTAGCTTCTTCCAAAACACCCAAACACAGACCAACACCATGCTTCCATGCTCCAACCAAGACCCTTGCAATGACATCAAAAAATGTCCACCATCTCAGGAAACAACTCCAAATACATGAACATGCCAAGGTAAAAGAGCACCAGTCTTAGGAATGCAAGCATCAAATCCTTTAGGTGGCAAAGGCACCACAACAACAACAACCAAGGCACAAATCAAACACAAAACAAGAACCAAACTCTAGAACAAGATAAACCATCAGCTAGAACAACAATCATAAACCTGACTGCCCTTATCCAACTGATCAAACCCATGCAACTGAAAAACTAGCACCCATAGCTTGTGCTAATCCAACCATCCATACCTCAAAGGTACGGCCATCAGAAGACACACACCATCACTTAACCATCCATCTTAGAAAGGAACAAGCACCAAGTGTCAACCAGTTGTAGACTAAAAACATATAAGTACTCCCATTGCAAAGGTATAATCCAGATGAGTGCAAATAAAGCACCATCGCAAGTGATCCAGGCACACCAAGTCCACCAAACCCTGCATATAGAATAAGTAACCATGTAGATACAAGGGACACCCACTCTGATCTACACAACATGCAACCACCTACTGCAAGAAATGTTTCTCTCAACAACCTTCCACCGTTCTTCCAAGGTCCTCCAAATCTGACTAAAGAAAGAGGTCACAGGAACCTACGCATCATCACCGAAGTGACAACACATGACCAAAAACCCACCACGGCTCCACAAAGACATCTTACATCTTAATTCAAGAACATTTAGGAAGAAAAGACCAGGTTAGAGAGAAACAACAAATCAAAACATGCCCTTCTACAAACACTTCTATATGGCAGTTGTGACAAGAATGATCTTCTTCACATCCGAAGGGAAAAGCCTTAACAACATCCAAAAAAACCATGGATGTAAGCACCTCAAATAAGATCAGGCTCACCCATATAACCATCTCCTATCAGTCCTCAAGAGAACAAGGAGATACACTATGCTTTCCACCTTCCATTATGAATCCTCTAGAATTTTAAACAAAAACTCAAGATTAATATCGATGAAAGATAAAGCATATAACATATCTATAAGCTATAATGGGAAAATACCTTTCAAATGAACACCACTGCCAAGCAGACCAGGAAGAAAATAAAAGATACTCATCCAAGATATACAAGCCACCATGACTTACCCAAGAGCATTCTCCTTCATGGTCTTTGTTGAACTCTCATTCAACCAAGGTGCAGGCTACTCAGACTTTCACCTATAACAACAACATTCTCAAAATAACTCCAGACTCACCTTATTCTCCATACATCCATGAGTAGTAGCACATGTCATTTCATGCTAACTCCAAATAGAATTACTACACTTATCATGAAGTCCACCATCATATGACCAAAGTACTCAAAACATAAAGAAACACTAGACCACAGTCAAAGCTCCAAACCAGCTGAACATGAACTTATCATGCCACCATGATTTGCACATCCCCCTTAGGAGATACCATGTTTCAAGTGAACTATCCATGGTCTCAAGAGAAAACCAACATGCCAAAACTCTAATGCACAAGCAAGAGTATACATGACATAAAGCAAACAAAATCTAAATCAACATCACCTGTCAAACACCACCACCATCTCAAACAAAGACTACCAAGGTCCTCCATGACTCCAAGATGCTACACACCTTCAAATAGTGATCATGCAGATGTGAAAGAACTCTTTTGCAACAACATGATCTAAGAGTCCTCGAGGAGCATCTACAACACCAAAGAAGATCATTCATCACCAAGTGTTGAATCCACAGTCACTACTAAAGCTCCCACTGAAATGTGACACCGAGCTCTCCAAGCATCATGATCAACTACCCCATCACTGTCAAAAGCTTACACTAGCCAGTGTATCCAACTCTCCATGAAATTATGATTCACATGCTTCAGATCCCCATCACTGACTATCAAGTACTCAAACACCATTCCTCCTCTCATCTCAAAATAGCCACGCCAATGCACAAGTGACCACATATAAGGTCAGCTAATAGATTTGCACCACACTGTTACAACCTCATGGACATTGGCAGTCCACTTCGAGTTGTCACATAGAAAACATGTAGGTAAGGACAACCCACAACATTGTACAACTCATGGATGCAACCAATGAAACCCTGCAAATCTATCATCACACTAGAAACTGCAAAACTGGGATAATCAAAGAGAACAACCAAAGAAGACTAGCATGACTCAAACACTAGATCAAATACCAGATCTGATTTTCCAGTCATGTCCATATCTCAAGCACCATAGTCTAGGAAACCATCAAGAACACCACAAGAATGATGAATGAAAAACACATACATACATTCCCATGTAGAGAAGACATCACACCTCCTCAAAACATGTCGAACTACAACTATCTCATCCAGTCACACCCCAGAGGCCAAGGTCTAGAAAATAGCTGAACAATAGCTCCACAAACCACAAGTTTTACTTAACCATGCAAAACCTACAAAACCATAGTGTTTATAAAACATCCACGCACCTCCATATTCATTGCTCATCTGGATGACTCAGGAGTCTACGTGCAACCATCATGGTTAACAAAAACAATGAAAAAAAAACATGAATATGCATGATAGAATTTTTAAGAAAATATATAAAAAACCTCTAGAGCCAAAGACATGAATCTGAACCATATGAGTGCAAGACATAGGCAAGAACAGAACAACAGGTTCATTTCAGACTAGTTCCAAAAACCACATTCATGCACAAGCATACGAGAGAGCCAGGCTATTCAAAAGTTTCAGACCACTAGGATCAACTTCATAGCCTCCATGCAATCAGAGCAGTAGAGAATCCACCTTCAGTGCTAAGTCAAGACACCCAACACAAGTGTACAACTTTATAGCTGAACAAAAACCACAAGCAAATCCATACCGCTAGGGAGCCTCTCGCATAGACACCCAGTATGAAACCACGCTTCACTGCAACACAACCACAAGCACATCTCACGCCCTTTGCATCAAGAACATTTGCTGTGAGCCCGGAGCCTCAAACCATATTGCCACAATATGATCAACTCCAGTCATCTCTAGTGTCTTTCAAAACTAAGTGTTGAATCAAAGAAGCAAGAACTTCCACTCATCGAAGGGTTAATCACCAACTGATTTCTCTAGATTTCCTCAAGATTTCCAAGCTAAGAAATCACCATAGGAAAAATACCCAGAACTTCAGTAACTAGGAGAAGGGTTTGGACACCATTTTTTGGTATCACCAAGCCTCAACCTCCTTCAACCAGCTCTGATACCACTTGTTGGGGATACAAATTCGGTCTATCATCATAGAACATGTCTAAGATAGTAGTGCCTTAGTGATTTTTATTTTAATCACAACAAAGACACAAGCAACTATGCCATAAATTAGAAGCAGACACAATTGATCCCCCATTGAACCTCTGAGAAAAGAAAATGCTTAACAAATAACAGATTCAACACAAGCATAGATTCAAGAACATGAATCAGACAACATGAAAGAAAAAACTATGAACACACAGATATACGTGGGAAAACCTTTTCAGGTAAAAAACCCCACCTCCAAAACATTAAGCTTACTTGTATTATTCAGTAACAAAAAATAGTTACAATACAAACTCAGAGCTATGCTCTTCAGGATAAAACATCTTTTCCATCTAGAGAAAGAATAAAGGAAACACAAATTAGAACCTTCACATAGTTCAATGTCTCCAAAGACATACCATGTAGATTCCCTTCAGATCCTCTCAAATGACTATCATAGCCAGCCTCACAGCCAGCCCAGCCTCTTAGCCTCCACAGGTTCACATGTTCACAGAACTAAGAGACATAGTCTTCTTAGTCATGACCATTTGAACATCCTCTTTATCTCTCTCTCTCTCTCTTCACTCTTCCTTCTCTATGTGCACATGAGATTACTTAATATCTTACCATGTGCCAACTTTTCCTACTTATCCAAACAATCAAACTGTCCTCAGGATATCACTGATAGATCTTCTTGCATCGGGCCACCGAGGCATTCAATTCCTTGCCTAAATCGGGTCCTATCTTAAGCTGAAAACTCAGCCTACAATAACTGTCAAGCACTATTTTGGCACTTAGCCAATCAACATCCTGACGTTGAGCCATGCGTCACATTTATGTTCGTTCGCTGCCCTTAAGCTCTGGTCAAACTTGGTCAAGCTAGGTTCTAGCTAATCTGAGCTCTCTAAGACACTACTGCTCCACCGCCAAGCTGACTCTACCCATCTGAGGTAAAATGGTGAGCTCATCCAAGCTCACCCATGCTTCCCCACATTACCTCTAAGTCGAATTGACCCATCCGTGGTGTGGTGGTATGACCAGCCAAGATCACCCTTGTCTTGCCCATGCTACCACTGCTCCATCCGAGTCGACCCGTGGTAAAGTGGTGAGCTCGTCCTTCGACCCCATTGAGCACCGCTAGAGATACCCCGTGCTACCGCTGAGTCCAACTGACCTATCCATGGAAAAGCGGTAAGCCCCATCTTAGATTGCTAATGGTCAATTGTGCTACCATGGGGGCCACCAGGGCACCCCGTGGTAGGGCAGTGACCACCTTCCAGACCACTAATGGTCTTACCATGGTACCATAGTGAGACATCTCACTGCCTATAGTATGGCGGTTACCTCCATCATTGACCGCTAGCCATCCACTGCAACCACCGTGAATTCCTCGAGAACCGTCTGCGGTAAAGAGGTAATTGTAACTAGACCACCACCCTTCAACTGCTAGTCGCTACCATGCTACCGTGCCACCAATGAGAAAATTCTAGGGTAAGGCGGTAAGGCCTTGCTCCACCAACACGCCGCCAACCACACTACCTCGCCACCTCCGAGCAACCCCTACAGAATGGTGGTAACTGCCATGCTAACTATCACCACTCACCGCGCCATTGCCAGTCTAGAAGAAGAATGTCACGGTAAGGCGGTAACACCGCCCAAATTCCAAACCAAACAAGGTGGCCTGCGGTACAGCGGTAAACCGCACAACCATGCCATCAAGGAAAGCTTGTAGCGGTATGGCAGTAAAGGCCAGAAACAGGGAACCGGGGAAAAATTGATGTCCAAGACAAGAAGATGAGGCATAAATTTCCAACAAGATGGTGTTCACTTTGTTCTTATTGCAGGTATCTTGATGGAGCATGAGAGAATTGAGGAGATTCATGTGGTTTCATGTATGGCTATGACGATGTATTTCATGTATTGATCCCTTATGCAATGTATACAACAAGTGGGAGAATGTTGAGATATGGTGTTGTACAATATTGCATAAATTGATTTATTATACTATTGTAATTAAATAATTATTTAGTTGTGATACACCTTGGTGGTGTGGATAATCACACTAGATAATTATTTGGGGACCATTTGATGTTGTATTGTAACATTATATTATTATTTAATGTGTGGGAGACATGTGATAATAATTTAATATTTGGGAATATTAAAAAAAGTGATGTCTTAGTACCCAATATTAAATAAGGGGTCAACTAGTGGTTTTGTATTCACATCGTTTCGTGGTACATGGTTTTACCTTACCACTAGTTGTATTTAGTGTGAGCTTGTGTCTATAAAAGCAAACACATGTGTAGTGGTTTAGGTTGGCTTTCATTATTGAGTTTTCTTGAGGAGTGCATTTGTGAAGCATGGCATGGGATGTGTGGATTCATGCTTGGACACATTTGAATGAATTGGAAGGCTTGATGCTTCAGAGGTATTTATTGTAACTCTTGTATTGCTTTATTTTTGAATAATATGGAGTATGGATGCTTTTGGAGGCTTGGTTTTCCCTTCTTAAGGGTTTTCCTAGGGTATATCTTGTGTTATCTTGTGGCTTGTCTATTTATTCTATGCATTTTGGTTACTTTTATGCATATTTATCTCTCATGGGTTATATAGGAAATGGATTGAGATTGTGTTAAACGAAATATTTCATAACATCTTTAACATGGCTTCCATGTTTAGTAATGGATAGTTATACTTCAATGATGACACATTGAGATTTCTGAAGTCAACACATAGTTTGATGTCACCAATCATTTTTCTAACTAGCACTAGATTAGACACCCAATATGAGTGCCTAATATGCTTGATTATGCTAGCATCCCTTAGGTTTGAACTAGTTCTTCTTGCATTTTTGGTGCTAAGATGGGATTAATAGGCCTTTGCTTCTGTCTAAAAGTCTTTGCATCTACTTTTAGACGAATTTCATTTTGAAATAATTCCTTCTTGCATGCCTTCAAATCATCATAAGACCAGGCAAAAACATGCCCATAATTTCTCAACAAATAAATTAGCATTATCTTGGGCTTCATTTTATTGCCCACATATAATTTCTTAGGGGCACTTTATGTCCCTAATTTTACCTCTTCTAAATCTTTTGTATGTGTGGAATATTTCTTGGTGTTGCTCTTGTCAAGGCCATCAAATACCCCTTGTAAATCTACAAGACCCTTTGTAATCTTGTTGGCCTTCAATTGAATAACTTCATTGCCAAAAATTGTATCCTTCCCATCCACTATCTCTACAAAATGCCTAAAATCAATCTCTTGTCCTTCATACTGGTCTACACATTTCAAAAACCTTAGAATGTCTTCATCATCATTGAAGATTTGCTAATTTTGTATGTTGTTAGGGATTGAAGGCCTTCTTTCTACCTCCACCTTGGAGATACCAGAAAAATTTATATCATTTGGCCTAAGTGCAATATTTGCAAGAAAATTCTCCACTCTACTTTGACCTTTCTCCATCCAATCGATTCCAAAGGAATCAAAATGTTCTATGGAATCCCAAATGGCATTACTATACTACTTGAGTCTCTTATTTTTGATGAAAATTTGAATCTCACATAGGATATAACCAACTTAGAATCTCTAATTGCTTTCAAATTTTTGATTCCATTTTTCTCTACCAATATTTACCCTAGCAGTAATGCTTCATATTTTTCCACATTTTTTGTGCAAATAAGTGACAAAGTGAAAGAAAACTTAAATTTCTTTCCACTAGGGGAAACCATTATTATACTACACCATATCCCTCCTTAGAACATATACCATCAAAATACATGGTCCATAGATCAACATTATCTAACAACTTTATCATCTCTCTTTCAAGAAGTGTAGGTTGTTTGTCACCTTCCTCTAGCAATTCTTCAATCCTAAAATCACTAATGCTAGTGTCCAAAAAGTGCATTCTATATTCTTCTAGGCAAAGCTCAATCATGTGAGGGACTTTTGATTCCCTGACCATTTTGACATCCTTACCATCAATAGGGAATGTGGTGTAAGACATGTCACACTACATGCTACCCCCCAGAGAAGCACTCCATCTTCTTGATAGCAGCATTCCATAGTTGGGTGGAATGTCCACCATTGTAACAGTCATTTTGAATTCCTTTTCAAGAAATGCAGCTAACTTGTATGAGATTTCTTTAATCACCCCAATTACAAGGACTTCTCTAGAATCCATAGCATAACACTTTCCATAAGAACTATCTATCTTCAATCCCATTTCATTCATGATTTCAACCAATATATTATGTTGGAAGAGGCTCCTAAATCTATTATACAATTATTTAGAAGCTTTCCATCAACAATTAGTATTATAAAAAATGGGTCAATATTACTAGAATTGGTAGTAATTGTGGTTCCCAAGTATATTTAAGGGATTTCAGTAATAACCGAGCCCTCAATTTTATTGTCTTTCTTTTCCACTCATTTTGGGTGGAATAGATACCACTATATCATGATAGGCTATAGTAGCACCATTGATAAGGGCTACTAGGATTTTTGTTTATGCTCCTCAATCCTCATCATTTCAAGCAAAGGGACTGAAACCTTGACTTGTGAAAGCAACTGAAACATGTCAACAAGAATACTTAGGTAAATCTAGTGGTAACATACCTTGTTCAATATTTTTCTCCTTCTATTGTTCACCTTTCACCTCGCCCTTAGTTTTGGATTCCTTCTTCTTAGGCTTAGAATTATTATTTTGTGTCTTTTTCTTCACAAAAAGAGATATGACTTCTCCATCAGCCTTTGTTTTTCCAGTTTTCTTTGCCCAAATTTTATCTTCTTTACCACCCTTGGCTTTTGCCTCATCCACTTTGTTCTCAAATTTTCATCCTTTGTTATTTGCATTGTACACTTTAATGGAGACACTACCAACTTTACCTTGATCTCTAGCTACAATTCTATTTCTCAAGTGGTAGTTACTTCTACCATGTGTGGCCAAAGCTACTATCAAATTTTCAATATCCTCATTTGAGGGTATTCTTAAGCATACATTATCCTCACTTGTCTCTAATGTACAAACATCATGATCACTGCTATTTCCTTCATCGAAGATAACCTATTGATGATATATAATAGCTCTTTTCCTTTAGTTATCCACATAAAGTTCATGAGACTCCTCATCAGATGAGCAATCATTACTAGCAAAATCAAACCTACTCATTAGTAAATTTACTTCAACATCATCATCATGAGAAGGATCATAGCCTTCTGGTGCATCTTGTTCAACTTCCACCAATTTTACAACTGAACATTGGTGAGAAGAGTGAGGCAACCAAACAATCTTACACCGAGTTTCATCAACAAAATTAGTAGAATGCTTCTTCAGTGGATCAGGTGTAACCTAATCTTGTTGATTTTTTTGATTATTGTGGATTGGCTAAGTTCCATTTTTCCAAAAAAAAAATTATAAGGATAATATTGGATTCTTAGGGGCTTTTCATTCTTCTGAAAGCGTGGCTTATCATTTCCAAGCCCCTTTTCATGTTTATCCAGTCTATTATTAGCATTCTTTAAAGAGTTCAACACTTTGTCTATTTTTTCCTCAATAGAGGATCCTTTGTCTATAGATCCTTTATCATGCCAAGAATTTTTGAGGATATTACATCCTTCCTTCTCTCTACCTTACTTGATTCTCTTCTATTAATTTCAATGTTCAATGAATTCTTAAAGGCTTCCCTCAAATTCTGAGGGTCCTTATCTCTCAGATGATAGCTTATTTTAGCATCAAATGCATTACAATAAGTGACTAGGCATGTATCATCATTTGGTCTCAAACTATTTGGCAACCTATTCATTTCCTTCTAAAATATAGCATTGAAATCAGAGACCATCTCATTAGATCCCTTAGAGATGTTGTAAAATTCATTCAACATAGACCTTGGATTTGTCTTATCACCATGTTACTCCCTAAACAACCTCTTGAATTATTCACATGACCCAATGCTTCCTATAGGAAAACTCCTATACCACTCTCTAACATACTCAGAGAGTGATTCAATGAAAAATTTCATCATCACATCCTCAACATTAACCTCAAAGTCATCCATCATGTTATCAAAAGATTTCAAATGATCCTCTCTAGTGATAACATTGTTACTAGAGAATCTAACCAACATAGTTGTGATATCATATGGAATATGGTTTGGAAAACCATGAACCCCATCAAAGCATAACTGCCTATATCGATTTAGCTACATAAGTTTGTAGACACTTAAAAATGACCTAGGCCTGCAAGCTCTATTTTACCACTGTCATCCTAGCATAATTATGACATTTAATTAGGTCCTTGGTCCACATTCGACTATTAATTAAGTAATTCATTATTTAATTAATTCATGTCTATTGTATTCTTCATGATTATTAAATAAATAAATTTTATTTATTTATTCAATACGTCATTAATTGTCTATTGTCTTCTTACAATTAAATAAATAAATAGATTAATTTAATTTCCTTTATTCATTTATTCTTCCTACTTATTAAATAAATGAATTTTATTTGTTTATTTAATATTCCACTAACTCTCATAATTAAATGAATTTATTATTTTATTTTATTATCGGTCATAATCCTCTAAATTAAATAATTATGTTTAATTATTTAATTACCTAATTTATCATTTCTCTCATTTTAAATAAATGAAATTATTTAAAATGATTTCGTTTTATTAACTCTCACTTCATTTTAGTAAATAATCTGAGAAAGATTATTTATTGTCACATAAAATCCTTACTTTGAATTAATTTAATTCAAAATGGTAATCTTCTTCCAAAAATCAAGTAATTGAGAAAATTCTTGATTTTCCAAATTTGCTTTTCAGTTCAACTCTTATCTTATTGATTTTTCAAATCTTACAAATCAAGTAGTCTTATCTTCATGATTTTCAAAAATATTTATTTTTTTGACTAGTTATCACATTTATTCTCGATCGCCGATTTGATTTTATCAAATGGCATCTCAACCACTCATTTAACAATCTTTCCCTAACCCTAATCAGGAATTGTCACATGGAATCTCATCCACTGATTTTAGCCTTTGTCAGCTTTTAATCTCGTCTGTCCATCCATAATTGCATTTTCTATAAAATGTCAATTTTGCTCACAATTTCGAGACGACTTCATTATTATAGAGATTTTATGCTTAGATTTTACTTTCCATTTGGCTTATTCGATTTGATTACTTTTCATAGGCATAGTCTTTTGTCATTCAAATCCTTCAAAACTTGCATAGGACATTGTCATAGTCAAATTGCTCACACACTCGATTTGAGGGCAATGATCATACGCTGCTAGCTAGAAGGTGCTATGGAGGTGAATCATGGAAGCTTCAATGAATATCTGGTATAATCATTCTTGTTATTTGCTTTCTTTATGCTTCATAACTTCTTTGGGTTTTTTATTTATTTAATCTAATTTGCTAACCTTTACCTGAAAAATAACCCATTGATACATTGGTGAACCTGACGTCTTTTGTTGTGATCATTAGTTTTTGTTACAAAAATTTGCATTATCTAGTCAATTTGTGAGTTTTTGTGAAATTGCAGGTTTTTGGTGAAGCAGCTGCAAGTTATTAAAACCATCCCAATCATTTGATCACTGAACATTCCACATATAATATTAAGACAAACAATTTCTGGGTTGTTTAGATCTCAGTCTCACCTTTCCACAACTATCTTATGACCGGAATTTCAATAAAAAGAGTAAAAAATTATGTCGTTTTCAATTATACTATTGTAAAAAAAGAAAATGTGTCAAAAAGATCAATCAATGCAATCTCATATAGCTTAAATAGGGGGTCAATTCACAAAAAAAATTCAATTTGAGATTTGCAAAAGGTTTCTAATTTGCATTTTTCAACATTAGATAGATTCTAATTTAGTTTAGAGTTTAATTTAGAAACTAGAATTTAGATTTTCAAGTAGATTCTAATTTAGATTTTGAATTTGAATTAATCCTTTTAAATTAGATTTTAACTTTGCGTTAGCTTTTTAGATTAGATTTTTAATTAGATTTTAGATTTTAGATGATTTTTTAATTAGATTTTTAAATTTTCTTTTTTTTTTATTAGATTTTAGATTTTTAAATTAGATTTTATTAGATTTTTATTAGATTTTAGATTTTAGATATAGATTCTAATTTAGTTTAGATTTTTAATTTAGTTTAGATTTTTAATTTTTAATTTAGTTTAGGATTTTAACATATTGCATGTTTTAGATTAGAGATTTTTGGGTTCCTAATCTTAGTTTGCAGTGTGTGGCACCAAGACTTCGTGGGTACAAGAAAATTCACTAAAACTATTCACTTGTGGTTTTGCAGATTTGCTTGTCCAAGAGGTTCCCATTTGAAAATAGACATGCTTTTTTTTTTTTCAGAATATAAAATATTTCATTTGGTGCACTTAAAATTAACATGTCTTCCATATTGTGTGATTGTGTTTGAAAGTGGTAGGCGAATATGCCCTCACCCTATGCAAACTAGGTGATAAAAAAGCTAGACCCACTTTGTTTCTGTGTAACCTTGATGCAATAATTGAAGTATACTCTCCCCTTGCATAGTCATGCAATCGTGGCTGTAAGAGAAATGATTATTGCCTCTAGAAATTGGTTTTTCCTTGGGGATTTCATTGCCCCAATGTGACTAAAACCGATAATGAAGGTAAAGCCAAGATACCCCTAATCGGTATATAAATGTGAATCTTAAGGGAAAACCTAAGATTACGAGTGCATATGTGTCATACAGACCAAGTAGTACTCCCCAAAACCCTGTTCAGCTTAACCTCTTTAGGCTGGAGTGCCTCCTAAATGAAGATTAATCTTGTGCCCCATGTATGGCCACTTGAATGAGGGTCCCAAATTACAAAATATTGTGTAGTAAGGACAAAACCTTCTACTTTCTAGTACAACACCGGTCGGTGTGAAGCCTTCCATGTCTTCGCAATCTTTAGTAGAGGTGATCAATCTACCATGGGAGTTTCATGGGGGTTGGAAGCTTGGTTGGCCTGAGAATAGAGTGCACTGTAAGGGGGAGCCCATGTATGCAAGCTTTTGGATTCACACGCTACTGATATGCGGCTAGGGAAACCCATGTGGAGTCTAGCGAATACTATCTTGGCTTAGCCATAGGATTGTATTTATTCTCTTATGTGCTTGCCAAGTTTTTGTTGGATACTGCAATGAAACAAACAACACTCAAACATCTTGAAACAAATAGTCAAACTTGAAACAATTCAAGATGTTGACCACAAATATCATAAATTTGACTTTTTTACATCCTACAACGCATTTGCTGCCTATAACGATGCAATCAACTAACAGGAAACCAAACACTGTCTCAAACTAGAATACAAGTCTAGACATCTTAGCCTACTATCAAACATCTTTTTCAGAAAGTCTATGTCAGAAACCAGAATTGAAATTGCTCGAAACATCCATCATTTACATTCATTAGCTTGCATTTTAACCATAGGTTTAAAATTTCCAAATTTTAGTTGTGGTCCCTAGGCGTCATAATCATCATTTTTCGCATAAATTTATCCTTAGGTTTCATCTTAGCAAACTTTGGATTAGGCCAAATCTCCACACTTTGCAAAAACCATTGTTTTCAAAACTAGGTTATCTTGGGACTTGGTCATTATTTCTCTTTTCGGTCATTGTCATTTTTTGTGAGAACCTCCAACTCAACAGTCTAGTTAGGGAGGCTCACTCATCATTTCGACCTTGTCATTTAGTCCCTTTAGAAAGTCCCTTTTTATAACCAAAATTGAGACATAAGTCAAACTTAGAGTGGTTAGGAAAACCTTTCTCTAAATATTGTCCAAACTTAGTCCCCATTTTAAACTTAGACTTTGCATTGTCCACCTCTAGTCCTCATTTTGAACCTATACTTTTCATTAATCATCTTAGTCTTTACCCAATATTATCATCTTAGTCCTCATTTGACACTTTGGCTTTGACAACCTTGTCATCTTGCATCAATCAGTTCCTTAGAAAACATTCTTGCATTAGCATCCTTTATCGAAAATCCAAAAACATAAGTCTTGCATTAGAATCCTTTATGGAAAATCCAAAAACATACTCTTGCATTTTCATCCTTTATTAAAAAATGCAATAATATAGGCTAGCATCATCCTTGCATTTAGTCATCATTTTCATCACTCTCATTTGAGAAATTCCCTTTTATGGTGGAAACTAGACTCCAAAGAAAGAAAAGACAAATGACAAACTTTGGACAAGATTCTAACTCCATTGTCACCAATCATACTTATGAACCATATTGGAATTTTGACGACCCATTTAGCAACACAATTACTCAACCTCTTATGACCATACCATCCTCATCAAACAACCCTTTTGAACCATTATTACGTAAGGATGAATATGGATAAATAATTGAGGAAAACCTAGAGGTAGTAGCACAAGATCCCGAGGCTGCCTACTTTGTAGAACAAATGGTCTTATATGACAGAGACAAATATTTAGCCATACTTTTAAGTCAAGGAGATAAATTACCTCATGGGTTCGACATTAATACTTTGAGACCATCATATCCTGACCATAATGTCAACAATATGAATAACATGTCCAATAGTGGTCAACCTCCAAACAACACAAACACTACCTTTTTTGATGCTACCTTACAAACTGTCACAATGACCATGAGTGCTACCTCCAAAATTCCAAAAAAATCCTTGAATTCAATCAACACTACATCCATTGGAGGAACACAATCCATAAAATTGCCTACACTATCCACAACATCATCACAATAGGCTAGAGTCGCCTTTGGGTTCTCTGCAAGGTGGGCAAGTTATTCCAATCCTCTATTTACCATGTCAGTAAATACCATGGAGGCAACATCAATCCATACAAATCCTCCATTGACGACTACATCTAGTACCACAAGTGCATCCTCATCATATCCTCTCATTGGTACCTCACTAAATCCTTTGGGCAGAGGTAAACAACGTCTCTTTATTCAAGGACCAAAACCAAATGTTAACATGTCAACACAGTTTAATACCAATCCCTCCCAAGGAAAAAACATGAATATCCCTTCGGGACCATTCCAACAACCCCGACAAGGCAATCAAAACAGACAACCTATGGCATCTATCGGACACCAAAATATTCCTGGTCACCATATCCCCCAAATATCGACCCAAATGGTTGGGGGACACATTCTGACATATTTGTCCCATATTCATACCCATCAACACATCCCCAATCCAAATTTTCAGTACCAACACACAAACCAAAACACATCATACATGTCACAACAACACACCAAAATCCACTCACAACAAATAGGGACCCAGGGTGTACCAATCAATCCTATGTATGGGGCCACAAATGATCCTATAATCGATGCCTTGCAAGCTAAGCTAATGGGTCTAGAGAAGACCGTAGAAAACATACAAATATCTGACAAGAAATTAGAAGTGTCATATGATTTATCTATAAATCCCTTTGACATGAACTTATACATGCCACCATTTCCTCTGGGATATGTGTCACCTAATTTTACCAAATATAGAGGAAAGAAAAATCCTATTGAACATGTCTAAGAATTTGTGACCAACTGTATGGACATCACCTATGAAAAAACATACTTGATGAGATTATTTTCTAAAAGTATTGTAGGTCCTACCCTTGAATGGTTCTCCACTCAAAAGGATATCCAAACATGGTATGAACTTAAACGCAAATTCATAAAAAAATATGTGTACAACATTGACATGGACACCTCTATTACTAGCTTATGCAATCTCACACAAGAGGATGATGGTGAAACATTCATCCCATTCTTCCAAAAATGGAGAAGTCTAGCTAGTCATTGTGACATTGACATACCCAAAAAGGAAAAGGTTGACATGTTCGTACAAACACTTCTAGGTCCCCTAAACTATGCAATATAGGTGCATTGTTGCACAACTTTCACAGACCTGGGCGAAAAAGGTGTCTAGATTGAGAAATCCCTTATTGCAAAGGGAGAGCTAAATACGGTCTTTAAAACACAAACGCAAATCCTCCCACTGACAAAAATAAGTATTGGGTCAAAACTAAACACATCATTAATGACGGTGTGGTTGATGCAAAAACTGCTAATGCAACATGTCATGTAATCACCATCAAAGGAGTTCAAAATCAAAATGAACTTGTGACCACACCCACACCAACTTCTAATGCTATTCAAAATAATTCTGCTCAATCTAATCAAAGCCAGCTGCATCAACCATGACATTTTCAAAAACACACATACACCCCTTTGGGTGAACCTAGCAAAATTGTCTTAAAGAAAATTATGTAAAATGGTGTCATAACTTTGGAAGAACCTAAATCGTATGACCCTGGTTAGTTCAAGCCATCATGGTGGGATGATAATGCATTTTTTTTTACCACCACATCAAAGGGCACAAAAATTCCTCTTGCCGCCAGTTGCAAAATATTGTGAAAGACTTTATTGAAAACCATACCATTGAGTTAGGAGGTCAACCATTTTCATCTAATGTAGACCATACAATCCACAAGAACCCACTATAGGATCATGGTTCTGGTAACCCCTCCTTGTTTGGTACAAAGCATAACAATAATCAATCCAATCACATTCGTCCTGCTTTCAATTATTTCGGTGGTACCATCATTAACAATCTTCGCGTTGCTAATGAAGATAAGCGTGTCAATACTATTACCATTAAAAAGGCCCCAAAATGCAATGTCACAACACGTAAAGGTAAGGTCACTATCTAGGGTCCCTCTGAACATTAGCCTAAAGTTACCATACCTGGTCTGTCTGCTAGGTAGTCAAAATCTAAGCTAGAGTTCAATCTTATTGAGCAATTGAACAAAACACCTGCCCAAATCTCCATCCTTGAATTGCTCTGCATTTCAACCGCACATAAGGCCATATTGGATAAGGTTCTACAAGAGTCTTCCATCCCAAACAACATTGATGTCAATCATTTTGAAGCCATGGTCATATATCTGACTTCACCTCACCACATTACCTTTTTAGATAGTGACTATTCCTCACCCAATTCATTTCATTATGATGCCCTTCATATCGTGGTTTTTTTCCATAAACATAAGGTTAGATGAGTCTTAGTAGATGGAAGAGTAGGATTGAACATTTTTTCTTTAAAATTGGTTAAAACTCTTGGCTTCTCTGATGCATGTGTGGATGCTACCAAGAGCATTTTCATCAAGGCGTATGATGATGAAGAACGTGCTTCTAAAGATGTCATCACAATTCCAATTTGTGTGGGACCAGTTATTATAGATACAACATGCCAAGTCTTGGATCGTGACATTCATTACAATATCTTACTTGGTCCCCCCTAGATTCATGCCCTGAAGGCCATTCCTTCCACATACCACCAATGCTTGAAGTTCCTTTTTGATGGTACTAAAATTACTATCCTAGGAGATCCAAATCCATTTCAATATTGTACCACTCTACAAGCCACTATTGAGCACCAAGTACCCATCAATTGAGAAGCATCTACTTCCACCTCTTCCAAATATATTGAACCATCTACACTCACCAAATCATCCATTCCATCAACTTACACCACACCATCCTCCTCGGCCTCCATACCAAGTAAAGACCTTGAGATCCAGGACCTTGGCTCTGGAGAATTCAAACTAAATACAACTTACTATATCACCACAATACCTAAGCTGCCTAAAGTCTATGGTAGACTGTGTTCTGTAGTCGAGCCCAAAACAAATTTCAAGGTTCCACCAAAAAGTGTTTTCACACTATGGGGTGATATGGGTAATGAAGTCATTATCGACATAGCTAACTAGATCTACAAAGAACTAGAAGAATTACCTCCACTACCAGTGCATCTCTATGGAAAAGGATATCACATTTGCAAGGTACTGGGTTTTGACGACACAAGTGGTCTTGGAAAGGCCAACAATGGAAGAAGATAACCTATCATTATCTTTGCAAGACCAAGGTACATTCTTCTAGGGTTTGAGCAACTCAAAATTGACGATCGATGTACCTATCAAATTTCAAGTGAGGACGTAACGGCTACAGAAAGTGTCGAGACACGCGAAGAATCCCTTACCGAAACTGACTCTAATGAATAGGAATGGGGATCTAAGAAAACCTTTACCAACTATGATATTGATGAACTATTCCTAGAACCTGGCCAACCCCCCTTTGAAGAACGATTCTAATAAGAATACAACATTGATCCTATTGACCTTCATTCTAAAAATAAGGAATGGGTAAGCATTCCTTGGGATCCAGAACATAAGTTGTCCTTGGCAACATCTGAATTATCCTACCCCATTCCCAAGCCCACCCATGAGCCTGACATGCCTGAACGTACTATCCATGCCTTTGAAATTCCATCCAATAGTCATGATACTGATACTTTTGTGCCCTATTATCAATATGAATTCAAATCATCTGAATCTAAATATGGTCCATCCATTACATTTGACACGAAAGTTAAAATTGACAACTTTGCCTTCACACTTGAGGCTTCTATTTGCACAATTTTTGCATCTTCCCCATCTTTTACCAGTACTGATGATGGGATTTCCCTATTTTACTCGCAAGTGATTGACTGGGACCAACAAGAGCCACCTGTTATGGATATCTTTTAGAATGATGAGGCAATAGAAGAATTCATGGGACTTTGGGAAGGCATACCATGGGGTGATCACAAAATAGGATTTTTCATTGACCTAGATTGTGCAGCTTGCTTTGGGGAGATTGTGCAATCCTCCAGTCACAAAAATACAAAGAATTACATTAAAAAATAAATGTCTTTAGGTGAAAACCGCAAGGTGCCTTCTGAAAATAAAATAGTAAAAATAAAGGATGTACCCGAAGATGAAAACCTCTTTGAGGCGCCTAAGGATGGAGGATTGGACTTTTTTCCTGTAACACAGGAAAAATCAGCAATTCTCATCGAAGACACCATCAAAGTTAACATAGCTACACCAAAAACCCCCAAAATGGTTCTCTTGGCTGCATCACTGTTAGAAGAAGAAAAATATGAATTTCAACAATTCTTGAAAGAAAGGAAAGTTAACTTTGCATGGTCATATGCTGACATGCCATGCCTTGATCTAGAATTGGTATTGCATCAACTTCCTCTAATCCCAGGTATAAGACTAGTCAAACAAAAATTATGGAAAATGCACCCACAAATTGCACTACTTGTAAAGGCTGAACTAAAGAAGTTACTGGATGTTGGATTCATAAGATCAATAGACTATGTTGACTAGATATCCAACATTGTCCCTATCACAAAGCCAAATGGACAAATACACATCTGTATAGATTTCAAAGATTTAAATAAGGCTTGTCCAAAAGATGATTTCCCATTGCCAAATATAGACATGATTGTTGATCTCACAATAGGGTAAGAGATGTTGTCTCTCATGGATGGTTTCTTAGGCTATAACCACATCTGCATTGTAGCTGAGGATCAAAACAAAATGAAATTTACATGCCCATGGGGAACATACTGTTGCAATGGCATGCCTTTTGGCTTAAAGAGTGTAGACGCCACATACCAAAGATATATGACAACAATATTTCATGACATGATGCATATCATAATGGAAGATTATGTGGATGACCTTTTGGCCAGATAATTGACATGGAAGGATCATCTCAGGGTCCTGGACAATTTTTTTAGATGGCTAGAGGATTACAAGGTTCGTTTGAACCCAAAAAAGTGTGTCTTTGGGGTTACTTCAAGAAAACTATTGGGATACATAGTTTCATGATGATGCATAGAAGTTGATCCTGCTAAAGTGAAAGCAATTATAGACACGCCTCCACCAAAAGGAATCAATGAGTTAAGAACACTTCAAGGTAGACTGTAGTCGATCCAACACTTCATCGCATAGTTGGAAGACAAGTGTCAACCATTTCAGTACCTATTACACAAAAGTTGTTAGAGTAAAGGTTTTAACTTAATTATGTTGATTAAGTTACCTTTATTCCCTTCTTAAGATTTCACGTTAGTTTGCATAATGTGACATTTAATAATTATATTAATTATTAAATTTTTTCCTATTAGGGCTTCTATTAGGGTTTTTCCTATTAGGGTTTTATTAGGGTTTGCATGATCTCCTTTTATAAGGATTGATCCCATTGTATTTCATATCAATTCATTCTCTCATTCTCTCTGATATATACATTTTCAGTTTTCAGAGAACCCTTGCTTGTTTGTCTCCATCTCTTCTTTTGTGACAGGTTATTTGCATGCAGGTGATCTTCAGGGTCTATGAAGTTGTATTTTCTCAACTCCTACATGGTATTAGAGCTCCACACCTATTGATGCCTGTTCTTGTTTTGAAGATTTTTGGAGCTTCAAGGGTTTGGGGCTTGTTTTCTTGATCCAGGGCATACCTGAAATTTTGAAGCATTTTCAGCTCAAACGAACCTCACCATTGTGTCCGCAGCGGTCCAAAACCCTTAAATCGACTGTTCATTCATCCATTTTAGACAAAGTCAAAATTTGAGGCATTTTTTTTTTACAATTCGACCGTACGACCGTCCGTCTACTGAGGCCATAAATTGGGCATACAATATCATTTTTTGGTAAACGAGATATTAGCAGAAATATGGTTTTCTCATCTTTTCAGTGGTGTGGGTCTCATCACATCTTTTTTCATTGGTGCATTCTACACCTAGTTGAAGACAAAGGGGCTATTTTCAGTCTCAAGCTCATAACTTTTGATCCGTTTCTCTATTTTTCGTATTCTCAGCGGCATTGGAACCATATTTCAGAGCTCTTCAATTTCATCCATGCAATTTTTCCAGATTTCACTTCAAATATATTTTATTCAGTTATTTGTGTTTTCACACTTTGGTGGATTACCTGGACATATTTGCTCTTGGAACCTTTTTGTTTGCATGGGATGCTTGGTTTTTGGCTGTTCTTCATGTATTTCTAGCATTTTGTCCTTTTAGGGCATTTTGAGCATCATTTGTAAGCAATATTTTATGTAATTCACTGAGATAAAGTGCCACACTATTGTACATGCATCTTTTGGGGATTTTGCGCATAAAGTTGTGCGATATTTTGTACTCGCACTGATATTATAAAGTGCCATGAGGGGTTGTGTAGTTTTCCTTTGTTTTGCCTTCACATCTTTGTTCTATGAGTCTCCCTCCACGATGACAGTGAATCCATACCATTGGGGGTTGTGTAGTTTGCCTTTGTTTGCCATCACACCTTTTTCCGGTGAGTGTCCTCCATGACGACAATGGATCCATATGATTCCAACCTCATGCATGTGTGCTTTGTTTTGCACACCACTTTTTCAGTTGTAGGTGCTATCTTGCACACTTTTAGATGTTTCTTCTCCTTCATGCACTATAGGGTGTTTCACATCATTTCAGTGGATCTGTCAGGCTCTCCTAGTTCAACATTATGGGGGGGTTATTATATTGTTTGTGCTAATTCTTCCTTGGTTTCACCTTGGAAGTGATCTTCCATCTTTAGCGGAGGTTCTTCAGCACCATAGCAGTCATCTTTCAATCGTTGTTTGCAGCTTCTTCTACTTTAGTGATGTTCTTCTTCTTGGCTTTCTGCATCTCTTTTTCAAGTAGAGATTTTTCCCATGAGTTTTTCTCTATTTCTCCATTTTATAGAGATTTGGTTGTATTTGGGTACCTGATCTGGCCTAGTTGCCGAGACCCATGTTGCCTTCTTGCATTGTAGTTACTTTTGCTTTCTTGCATTTGTTTGTAGTTGCACTTTTTCTCATCTTAAGGGGGGGTGTTAGAGTAAAGGTTTTAACTTAATTATGTTGATTAGCTTACCTTTATTCCCTTCTTAAGATTTCACGTTAGTTTGCATAATGTGACATTTAATAATTATATTAATTATCAAATTTTTTCCTATTAGGGCTTCTATTAGGGTTTTTCCTATTATGGTTTTATTAGGGTTTGCATGATCTCCTTTTTATAAGGATTGATCCCATTGTATTTCATATCAATTCATTCTCTCATTCTCTCTAATATATACATTTTTAGTTTTTAGAGGACCCTTGCTTGTTTGTCTCCATCTCTTCTTTTGTGACAGGTTATTTGCATGCAGGTGATCTTCAGGGTTTGTGAAGTTGTATTTTCTCAACTCCTACAAAAGTATCCCCTTTGTATGGATATAAAAATTGCACACAACCCTCAAACAAATAAAAGAATATCTATTGACACCACTTTTTCTAATGCTACCCATTGAAGGCAAGTCGTTGATCATGTATGTCTCGGCAACTACAAATGCACTAGGGGCAATATTGGCACAAAACGACCATGAGGAGAAAGAAAGAGTCATTTACTATATCATTCACACACTGATAGGATGTGAGTTGAACTATACAATCATTGAACGTGCATGCCTTGTAGTTGTCTTTGCAGCATAGAAACTAAGACATTACATGTTGAGTCACCAAACACACCTAGTAGCTAAGATTGATGGACTAAAGTATCTCCTAAGTCGAGTAGCATTGACAAGTCATTTAGCAAAGTGGGTCATGATTTTAAGTCAATATGACATACAATATGTTGAGTGCAAGGCAATAAAATGCTAGGTAATAGTAGATCAGCTTGTGGATGCACCCATCCAAGGCACTCATCCACTGATAATTAATTTTCCTTATGAGTCTATCTTTCAAGCAAATCCTACGTCACCATGGAAACTGTATTTTGGTGGGTCTCATACTGGTCACGACTCACGGGTTGGTATCTTGTTAATCACACCACAAGGGGATTCCATTCCTAAGGCATTCTGGATCACATTCCCTTATACTAACAACATTGCAAAATATGAAGCATTGGTCACAGGACTCAAGATCGCAAATAAATGGAAAATTCAGACACTACTAGTATTCGGGGATTCTTAGTTAGTTGTCAACCAAGTGAATGATGATTATGAAACAAAAGATGAAAATTTTCTCCCCTAAAAGTGAATGGTGGATAGCTTCTTGACATATTTCAAATTGATTTCATTTGAACAAATCCCCAGGACATGGAATAAGGCAATCGATGCAATGGCTACTATTGGATCTCTCTTAGACATCCCCAAAAATGTGTCACAATTTGAGTTCTTAGTTGAACAATTATTGATGCCGACATATGACACATTAGAGTCAGAAATGGTTTGCGAGATTGTTGGTCCAAGTTCACCTTAGTACCAAGACATCTATGATTATCTAAAGTCCCAAACCTTACCACCCAACCTTTCCAATAACCAGAGAAAGTCTTTTATACAAAAACGTTTCCTGACAGACCATCATCAGTGACACCCTATACTAGCATGGCTTTGAGAACACCCTTCTTCCTTGTCTTGACACCGATGAAGCCCAAAAAGATTTACGAGAAGTACATGAGGGTATATGCAGATCTCATTCAAGTGGTCCAACTTTAGCTAGGAAAGTCACTCGACTTGGATACTACTGGCCGACACTAGAAAAATATTCTCTACAGTTTTTTTAAAAATGTCAAAAATTCCAAGTGCACAACAACCTAATCCATGCACCTATGCAGGAGTTGAGACGAATCACTTCTCTGTGGCCTTTCACACAATGGGGAATCAACCTCGTGGGCAAGATCCATCCATCCTCCTCTAACGGCCATAAATTCATCATCACCGCCACTAAGTACTTTACTAAGTGGATTGAAGTCATCCCTCTCACTTACATCATGTAAGAAGATATCCAAGTTTATCCCTAATTATATCATCTATCGATATGGTGTTCCACAATCCATCATCACAAATAACACAAGTCCATTCAAAAATCAGGACATTTGTGAACTATGTGAGCGATTCCACATCCAACATCATTTCTTTGCCCCATATTATCCACAAGGTAACGGTCGAGCTGAGGTGTCAAATAAAATAATTCTTCAAATTCTTAAGAAGACTGTCAACGATGCTGGCCAAGATTGGCATGTACAACTTAATCCTACCTCATGGGCCTACCGTACCAGCATTCGTACACCCACTGGAGCCACTCCATTTTCCCTTGTCTATGGATTTGAGGCCATATTGCCCATCAAGGTCAAAATTCCTTCTCTCTGAGCCTCCTTGAAGGGAATGATCTATGATGAGGAGTACAGATAGTCTCGCCTACATGAGTTAGAAATTTTACAAGAAAGATGACAAAATGCCCTAAATCACTTGCAAGCATATCACAATTGTCTCTACCAAAGCTATAATAAAAGAGTGACAGTGAGAAAATTTGAAATCGGTGACTTGGTCCTCATGCAGAATCCAAGAAATTAGGTTGACAATGAAAAGCTTGGAAATTTTGATTCTCATTGGCTCGGTCCTTATATTATTACTACAACATTCGGTTCTGGAGCTTATCAATTGGCCACACCTAATGGAGAATAGTTGACAAAACCTGTCAACAACCTACATCTATGAAATTTCTACACATAGCATCAGAGAGCTTGGCTAAAACCTCAAAATACAAAAAAATTGAAAAGTAAAGAAAAAATCATCCCTTGATGAAAACCTAGCAAACAGGCATCTTGGTGACACCAAAAAATAATAAAAAATGACAAAAATAGTAAAAGGAAATAAATTCGTCCAATAGTGAAAACCTAGAAAATAGGCACTTTGGATAAGTACCATGGTGAAAACCTGGCAAATAGGCACCATGCATAGTCTATCGTTGTTTTGCCATCTACGGTTACTCTAATCAACCCTTATCCACTTTCAATAATGACAACGGCTTGACACATTCATGACATTCGTCCTAAGTCTTGTCGATTCAGCCATGGTTAGCATTTGGTTGACATCACCCCTTGCATATCCTTGCCTTTTGCCCCGTGTTTGCCTATTTTCGCATTATTTGACCTAGGTAATCCTTGATCAATTTGGGGGCAAGGCCTTTATCATGTAACTATAGTGGGTGTCACACATGATCCTGCATTCAGAAAAAAAATCTAGAAAAAGTCATAAAAATATGAAAAAGTCCTAAAAAAAAGTCATAAAAATATGAAAAAGTCTTGAAAAAAGTATTTAAAATCTGAAAAAGTCCTCAAAAAAGTCATAAAAATCTGAAAAAGTCCTAAAAAAAGTCATAAAAATCTGAAAAAGTCTTGAAAAAAGACCTAAAAATTGAAAATGTCTTGAGAAAATATAAAAACATCCAAATCGATGTCAAAATCCCCAAAATAGATTCAAAATCGATGCTTGTCCCATCAATCTAGTCAATCAATCTTTTGTCCTGATCCAAACTACGTTGTCTCTATGCATTTGCTACATAGGCAATATTCATCTTTGAATCCCTGAGACATTAGGTCAGTCTTTCTTGGTTTATCAAAATAAAATCATGATTCAAACTTATGTCCTTTGGACAAGGTCATTGGTCGTGTCGAACTATAAGGTCTCTGAGTGCATGACGTAGGCAAGGCCATCAATCGATGAGCCCCCGAGGCCACACAAGGTCAGTCCATTAGGGTTCATGGCACTACACTGGCACACACATCAAAAGTCTTCAAGTAAGGACAAGTCATTTCCAAACATGGCAAACTCCTAAAATGAATTATAGTAGTCACTTATTTAACATGACAATCACACCAGCATGTTAACATCAACATGTAGCCAACAGAAGTCAAATTGTCACAACTGGTCAAACTGTTAATTCTTGGTTATCTTTTAGATGTGTCCTTTTGAAGAATAGCCTCTATCATTTATGCCTTAGGATGTTTCCTTCATAGGAATCGTCACCGCCATCTAACATTTTGAGGGATCCTCTCGACATCAATGTTCTTTCAGATGTGTCCTTTTGAAGAACAACCTCTATCATTTATGCCTTAGGATGTGTCCTTCCTAGGCATTGTCATTATCACCTGGCATTTCAAGGGATTCCTTTTGGTCTTTAGGGATCAATACTCTTGACATCAATATTATCCAGGATGTTACCTTCTTGAATTTGGCAATCTTTGGGACTCGTCATGTTGGCATCGTCAAAACCTTGACACCCTGGTATCTCGAAATCATCAAACCAGACATCTTAACATTAAAACACTTGGCATTTAGACACACTTGGTAAACACTTGGCACTTGTCTCTGGAAAATTTTCATCATGTTACTAGTTTTTCAGGGAGATCCTGACAACAAGATATAGAGAAACTATGATGTCTCACAGTGTTTGTCTTGTCTTTTGACACTCATGTCACTAGTTTCTCAACGATGTCCTGACTATGAGATTTAGAAAAAAAATGACGTATTATGATAATGGATTTTATTTTGTTCTTATGGCAATCATGTTGCTAGTTTCTTGAGGATGTCCTAGAAACATGATTTAGAGAAGCAACGACGTTTCATGGCTTGTCCTTCTTGTCTTTTTCTACTTGTGGTTGGTTGTGACAAAAGGAATGGGGCAATTGCATTCTTAGTATGAGTCATGATCACCTTTGTCTATGACTGCTTGTCTTATGTGATGGTACGACCTTGCACATCTTGATTTATGTCATATCATGGTGTTTGTTGGCCATTACAATAATCTGCCCAATGATGATTAAGAGGAATAAATATTAAAATCCTATGGTAAGGTTTTGAAGGATTTGGTCTAGGAACTAACATGCATCTCCTTCTATCTGGTCATCTTCTCTCATCCATTTCTCGATGATATCCTGTGACATACAAAAAAATAAAGTGCATACATAATCATATAGGCATTGCATTAGGTCCATACATCATCATTGACATCATCATAAAAAACCATAAACAATGCATTACATATTGCATTATATATGGTCATACATTATCATAATCATAAACATGATATCCATTCAAAAAAATATAATATGCATATCATCATCATCCATGGCACAACATCAGCGTGACATACAAATAAACGTGGCATTATCATGGCATCATATCATAAGTAACCAGCACAGGACATACATGACATGACATATAAATAATACCATCAATCATCACAAATGCATCATATCTAAATCATCCATCATATGTCGTAAATGTATAAATCAAACCACATCATATATAGAACACATCAAAACTGTATCATGTATATATCATATCAGAAATATAATGTCACAGGATAGAGTCATGAGATATCCCAAAATAGAGTCAGGATAAACATATCAGAATCTGAAACCGTCTGCGCCGATGCCTTTGTGGTCATTAAATGGACTTATCTGGACACTTTCCAAATTTTTCTGTCACCTAGCCAAAATTCAAAAAACTTCCCGAAGGGCATCGATACTCTGTACCTTCATTGGGGCATGTTTCTAACTTTTTTTTTCTTTGTCACAAAGTGACATGCTACATTATGAAAAAGAGGGGCAAGATGCAGACACTTAAAAATGACCTAGGCCTGCAAGCTCTATTTTACCACTTTCGTCCTAGCATAATTATGACATTTAATTAGGTCCTTGGTCCACATTCGACTATTAATTAAGTAATTCATTATTTAATTAATTCATGTCTATTGCATTATTCATAATTATTAAATAAATAAATAATATTTATTTATTCAATACGTCATTACATGTCTACTGTCTTCTTACAATTAAATAAATTTATTAATTTATTTAATTAGCTTTATTCATTTATTTTTCTTGATTATTAAATAAATGAGTTTTATTTTTTTATTTAATATGTCACTAATTCTCATAATTAAATGAATTTATTAATTTATTTAATTATCGGTCATAATCCTCTAAATTAAATAATTATGTTTAATTATTTAATTACCTAATTTAACATTTCTCTCATTTTAAATAAAATAATTTATTTGAAATGATTTCGTTTTATTAATTGCCACTTCATTTTAGTAAATAATCTGAGAAAGATTATTTATTATCACATAAAATCCTAATTTTGAATTAATTTAATTCAAAATGGTAATCTTCTTCCAAAAATCAAGTAATTGAGCAAATTCTTGATTTTCCAAATCTGCTTTTCAGTTCAACTCTTTTCTTATTGATTTTTTGAATCTTACAAATCAAGCAGTTTTATCTTCTTGATTCTCGAAAATCTTTATATTTTTGACTAGTTATCACATTTATTCTCGACCACCGATTTGATTTTATCAAATGACATCCTGACCACTCATTTAACAGTCTTTCCCTAACCTTAATCAAGGATTGTCGCATGGAATCTCGTCCACTGATTTTAGCCTTTGTCATCTTTTAATCTTGTCCATCCATCCAAAATTGCATTTTTCTATAAAATGTCAATTTTGCTCACAATTTCAGGAGGACTTGATTATTATAGATATTTTATGCTTAGATTTTACTTTTCATTTGGCTTATTTGATTTGATTACTTTTCATAGGCATAGTCTTTTGTCATTCAAATCCTTCAAAACTTGCATAGGACATTGTCATAGTCAAATTTCTCACACACACGATCTAAGGGAAATGATCATACGCTGCTAGCTAGAAGGTGCTATGGAGGTGAATCATGGAAGCTTCAACAAATATCTGGTATAATCGTTCTTATTATTTTCTTTCTTTGTGCTTCACAAATTCTTTGGATTTTTTATTTATTTAATCTAAATTGCTAAGCTTTACCTAAAAAATAACCTTTACCTAAGATATGGACACAAATGGACACAAATTCCTAAGTATTTAACATTACCATCACACTAGCACATCAACATCGACATGTAATCAACACAAGTCAACTTCAGTTAACTTAAAGAAAACTTAGTCGAAACAAGTCAAATTGTCACAACTGATCAAGCTATCAATTCTTGGTTATCTTTCAAATATACATCCTTCTGAAGAATAGCCTCTATCATTTATGCCTTAGGATGTGTCCTTCATAGGCATCGTCACAACCATCTAACATTTTGAGGGATCCTCTCGACATCTAAGGATCATTCCTCTCGACATCAATGTTCTTTTAGATGTGTCCTTTTGAAGAACAACCTCTATCATTTATGCCTTAGGATGTGTCCTTCCTAGGCATTGTCACTGTCACTTGTCATTTTGAGGGATTCCTTTTGGAATTTTGGGATCAATACTCTTGACATCAACATTATTCAGGATGTGTCCTTCCTGAATTTGGCAATCTTGGACACTCGTCATCTTGGCATCGTCAAAACCTTGACACCTTGGCATCTCAACATCATCAAATTGGACATCTTGACATTAAAACACTTGGAATTTAGATACACTTGGCAAACACTTGGCACTTGTCTTTGGATTTTTCATCATGTTACTAGTTTTTTAGCAAGATTCCGACATCAAGATTTAGAGAAACAATGACGTTTCATGGTGTTTGTCTTGTCTTTTGACACTCATGTTACTAGTTTCTCACTGATGTCCTAACTACGAGATTTTGAAAAATGACGACGTATTATGATAATGACTTTATTTTTGTTCTTTTGGAAATCATGTTGCTAGTTTATCGAGGATGTCCTAGAAATAGAATTTAGAGAAGCAACGATGTTTCATGGCTTGTCCTTCTTGTCTTTTTCGACTTGCGGTTGGTTATGACAAAAAGACTCTGGCAATTGCACTCTTAGTATGAGTCATGATCACCTTTGTCTATGATTTCTTGTCTTATGTGATGGTATGACCTTGCACATCTTGATTTATGTCATATCATGGTGTTTGTTGGCCATTACAATAATCTACCCAATGATTATTAAGAGCGATAAATATTAAAATCCTATGGTAAGGTTTTGAAGGATTTTGTCTAGGATCTAACATGCATCTCCTTTTTTCTGGTCATCTTCTCTCGTCCATTTCTCGATGATATCCTATGACATACAAAAACATAAAGTGCATACATAATCATATAGGCATTGCATTAGGTCCATACATCATCATTGACATCATCATAGAAAACATAAATAGTGCATTACATATTGCATTATATATGGTCATACATTATCATAATCATAAACATGACATCCATTCAAATAAATATAATATGCATATCATCATCATCCATGGCACAACATAAACTTGACATAGAAATAAACATGGAATCATAGAATAAGTAACCAACAAAGGACATGTTGGGTCTCAAAAATGCAGGTTTGAACCATGAGAGGCTGCCAAGCTCTCACAACGATTTTGGCCAACGTACAAGGCCAATTGATATAATTGAACCTTCTACTCTTCATGCTCTACTAAACCTAGGTGGGTGTACCTATAGAAGTGATGCAGGTTTTATATAATTCCTACCTATATGATCTATCCGTAATGGAAAATTGTGAGGGATAAATGAAAACTCAATAATTACTTTTACTCCTAATGATGTTTGAAATATGAATATATAGATAAGATTTTGTGAGATCCTAAAATGGAATTGGTATGACCAGTGCCTACTTCTATTGGGTAAATGGAGTCAATATGTCAATGATCTGTGAGTCCTATTTTTGGATACAATTCTATTTGTTTAGCACTTTTATGAATTTATGTCTGACATAAACGTGTAAGGATGCAATTATCAAGTTCTTCTTATTGATCCAAATGTCCTTTTCCAAATTACCATGATTAATTAAATGAGTTTTATCCTTCCTTGAAGGAGCTAATTAACTTAACCACACAAGAGCAACAAATATGCTTTGACAAACTAAAAATATCCTTGACATATCAATTTAAATAATAAAGAAATGACAACCTTGGAGACAACCAGATATATTTTTTGATAAATTCAATAAACAACTGACACCATAATTGAATCACTAGATTTATGAATTCTTCTCCATTATATAATTTGAAAATATTTTACAATATACATCGTCATATTTTTCAGTAACTGCGCACCCTGTCCAACTACCTAGAATCTACTCCCCTAACTCCCTTTACTATTTTATTTTCAATACATTTGTACAAAAAATCTCAAACGCCACAACTCTTCATTTTCTTGTTACAACCGTTTGTATTCTATAATAGAGATAAAATATTTAATTAAGATGCTTTTTGGAAAATTAAATATTTTTAACTATAATCTTGCTTTTGATTTTTCCCTTTATATTTTACTACTTTGTGCATTTCACTTTATATGCTCCCTTATTTATACTTACTATCTCCGTATCTTCATTTATGTTTACTGCTCTACCACGAGCTTTGACTTTTCCTCCTGCGGTATAGCGATGACCGACCCGACACTCAATATCACAACTTCTATCTCTTCCACCGCTCCACCGTGGTCAATGATTTATCTCCCCACGGTGTGGTGGTGTCTCTGCTTCAACCGTCATCAGTACCACAGTAGTCGTTAAGAAAACCACTAACCTCTCACCTTTGTTTACCGCTCAACCTTCGGCTCCCCTTCTACCACCCGCGGTATCGCGGTATCCAACTTTTTCACTTCCTCTGCCAATCTCTTCTATTCACCAGAGTCACCGCGGTCTGTGAGATGACCCCCTGTGGTACTATGGTGGGGCCTCTTGTCTGCTTGGTTGGCCGGTTACCGCCCACTGCTTGCAGTGGTGCAGTAAAAATTTTGTGCCTAATTGTTTAGCCACTACTGCCATACCATGGGTATGGATTGAGCCATCTATGGTATAGCGATAGGATCAAATGTTTCAACCACATTACTGCAAATGGTTTTATAAGGGGTTGCGGTAAAGCGGTGAAAGCCATGGGATTAAGCATATAGCGGTAAAATGATTTTTTAAAGGAAAGGATAGTGAAATATTAGGAATCAAATGGGGGGAAAATATGATGGAAATATAGGCCAAAAAATAGGGTAGTGAAACAAGGGTAAAAGCCCTTCTTAGCATTGTAAAAGGGGGTGAATGATTTTTTATGAGAGAAATAGTGAAAGCATTAGGTTCAAAATGGAAAAATCATTTAGGTTTTTAATGGAAATTTTTGGTTCTAACAGTGGATCCTGTTGGGGATGAGTTATTTTGAAAATCACTACAAGAATCCAGAATATCTTTGGGAGAGCAGACCAAGTAAAGGACATGAAAAATGAAGGCAATGGCAGATAAAGGGAATGAACAGATGAATGATATGAAAATGGAGCAAATGGAGAATGGAAAACCCTACACTACTGTACGTGGAAGGAAAAAAAAAATTTATATAAGGGAATTCCTGACATTTTCCATGTACTGGCAAACCCAAACCCTTCTTAAACTACTATGCATGGAAAAGAATGTTTAAAGAGGCTTTGCTAAGAATTGTCCATGCACTGGCAATCCTTAATCCTTTGTACCAGTTATGGTTCAAAAAATCAAACCATAAGGGATGGCCCCAAGCCACCCAAAAGGAAAAACCTGCACTTTCCTCTGTCATAGACCTTGTTCTGATTAAAGCTCACCAGGTTTCTTTTGAAACTATCCATTCCACCTGCCCTGCAACATGCACTGCCATTGAAGACCTTCAAGAAATCATTGCATTCAACCTGATTCATATTAATTTCACCACTCTGCATTTTATCATTCCTACTGTCATATGAAAAATATTTATCCCCTTCAGCATACAAAATGTATCCACATTCGACAAAACATTCATAGGCATGCTCATTGTAATATGTTGTTGAATGTTCCTGCAACTACACTAGGACCTAAAAAATATGAATGCTTCACATGGGAATCTACAAATTCAATCTCATCAATATTTTCTAAGACAATTGAATCAGAAATATTTTCTATTTCTCTTCTATCACCAGTTGGCATTGACACATACATTTGATCCACATAGTCATCCTCATACATACTTCAATCAACAAATGTTGGACACTTATCTTCATTAACATGCAAACCAACATCTTTCTCTTGTAGGCCAAAATTATTCAAGTCACATACCTCTTCTTGGACATAAATGGATTCATGATCAGCTTCAATGATTTCTTCATCAATCTGAGAGATGCACATGGAGTCTTATGAATTGTTACACATAGTATGTTCACTATCAAAGCATATATAGGCTGGAACAAAAACTCTAGAATCATCTTTATGTGCATACTTTTGGTATTCAAGAGTTAAAAAATCTGAAACTTTCTCACTGCTGAGTGAACAAGTCTTTGCTTCCATATCTCCAACCCTGTCTCCAACTTCTTGATCTTTATAAGAACTGCAACAATCACCCTGCTGAAGATCAACATCCACAATTTGTTATTTAGGAGAAACTCTCCATATCTTCATTGTTGGAAGGCATGATATCTTCTTCCATTTCAGCTTCTGAAGCACTGTTGGTAGTATCCACATACCTTTTCCCAAGAATGGAATCAATAAATTTATTCACCACATCAAAGGCCTACTATTTTAATGACTCTGACCAATAAATTGATTCAGTCTCTGACGCTCCTAAAAATTGTGCAACAAATGTGGGTCTTGTAGGCCTAAAATGAGGAGGTAATTGCATATAGATGTTTGTCATCCTATTGTATAGAGAGTTTACATCTTCTCCCTTATATCTTCTTATGTCAAAAAGGCATCCATAAGACTTTTTCCTCTCTCCTGAATTTGAATATACCCATCAAAATTATTTTGATGTGAATAGAGTAGATTACCTTTGTTACCAAAATTCTTCTCAGTTGTATCATGTGGTATTTGTGGTGTCCAAGATCTCCTGGTATTTGTGTCTTCATTTGGCTTATTTGGTGATGTACTCAGAGCACGTTTGACTCCCAATAAAGACAATTGTTGGTTCACTTGTAGCATCTGTTGTTCAAATTGTAGCCTTTGTTATCTCAATTCCTTCAACTCTCTTATTGATTGTTGTCTTCTTTCTTCTTCTACCATCCTGACAAAATATTATTGCTTCACAACACTCATGCATTATTTATCAAATGAAACAGAGTCACCACCTAATTTTCCCAAAAGTAGGAAAATGAAAAAAAAAAATTGATATTGTTTTGGTTTGCGCCAATAGAATCTCCAAAAAAAAATGTAAAAATTTGCTGACTCAATAAATGGATAGGCTGAAAAAAAATTCTCGAGTAATTCCCCAATAGAGTCGCCAAACTGTTGGATCTCAAAAATGTAGGTTTGAACCATGAGAGGTTGCCAAGATCTCACAATGCTTTTGGCCAACATACAAAGCCAATTGATATAATTGAACCTTCTACTCTTCAGGCTTTGCTAAATCTAGTCGGGTATACCTATAAAAGTGATGCAGATTTTATATGATTCCTACCTATGTGATCTATCCCTAATGGCAAACTATGAGGAATAAATAAAAACTCAATAATTACTTCTACTCCTAATGATGTTTGAAATATGAATATATAGATAAGATTTTGTGAGATCCTAAAATGGAATTGGTATGACCAGTGCCTACCTTTGTTGGGTAAATAGAGTCAAGATGTAAATGATATGTGAGGCCTATTTTTGGATACAGTTCTAATTTTTTAGCACTTTTATGAGTTTATGTCTGACATAAACGTGCAAGGATGCAATTATCAAGTTATTCTTATTGATCCAAATGTCCTTTTCCAAATTACTGTGATTAATTAAATGAGTTTAATCCTTCCTTGAAGGAGCCAATTAACTAAACGACACAAGAGCAACAAATGTGCTTTGAAAAACTGAAAATATCCTTGACATATCAATTTAAATAATAAAGAAATGACAACCTTGGAGACAACTGGATAATATTTTTGATAAATTCAATAAACAACTGACACCATAATTGAATCACCAAATTTATGCATTCTTCTCCATTATATAATTTGAAAATATGTTACAATATACATCATCATATTTTTCAGCAACTTCTCACCCTGTCCAACTACCTAGAATCTACTCCCCTAACGCCCTTTACTGTCTAATTTTCAATACATTTATACAACAAATCTCAAATGTCACAACTCTTCATTTTCCTATTACAACCATTTGTATTCTATAATAGAGATAAAATATTTAATTAAGTTGCCTTTTGGAAAATTATATATTTTTAACTATAATCTTGCTTTTGATTTTTCCTTTTACAATTTCATGCATTTCACTTTATATATTGCCTCCTTTACACTTGCTGTCTCTGCAACTTCCTTTATGTTTACCGCTCTACTGCAGGATTTGAATTTTCCTCCTGTGGTATAGTGGTGACCAACCCCACAGTGGTTGTCACAAATTCTATCTCTTCCGTCGCTCCACTGTGGTCAATGCTAAATATCTCCCCACGGTGTGGTGGTGTCTGACTCTGACCATTATTTCCACCACTTACCATGCCACCGTGGTCTCTGCTTCAACCGTCAGTGGTACTGCAGTAGACGTTAAGCAAACCACTAACCGCTCACCTATGTTCACCACTCAACCACTGGCTCCCCTTCTACCACCCACGGTATCATGGTATCCAAATTTGGCGCTTCCTCTGTTGTTGTCTTCTATTCATCGTACTCACCGCAGTCTATGAGATGACCCCTGTGGTATTACGGTGGGGCCTCCTGTCTGCTTTCCTGGATGGTTACTGCCCACTGTGCCACCACGGTCTATGTTTAGACTGTGTGTGGTGGTGTGGTAAACATTTTGTGCCTGATCGTTTAGCCGCTACCACCATACCGCGGGTATGGATTGAGTTGTCAGCGATATAGCAGTAGAATCAAATGTTTCAACCACATTACTGCAAATGGCTTTATAAGGGGTTGCGGTAAAGCGGTGAAAGCCATGGGATTAATCATATAGAGGTAAAAGGAATTTGAACATTATAGATGGGAAAAAATTGAATTTTGTAAGGAAAGGGTAGTGAAATATTAGGAATCAAATGGGGGGAAAAATATGAGGGCAATATAGGCCAAAAAATAAGGTAGTGAAACAAGGGTACAAGCCCTTGTTAGCATTGTAAAAGGGGGTGAATGATTTTTTATGAGAGAAATAGTGAAAGCATCAGGTTCAAAATGGAAAAATCATTTAGGTTTTTAATGGATTTTTTTTGTTCTAACAGGACATACATGACAGGAAATATAAATAATACCATCAATCATCATAAATGCATCATATCTAAATCATCCATCATACATCATAAATGCATAAATCAAACCACATCATATATAGACCACATCAAAACTGCATCATGTATGTCATATCAGAAATATAATATCACAGGATAGAGTCATAAGATATCCCAAAAATAGAGTAAGGATAAACATATCAGAATCTGAAACTATCTGTGCCATTGTCTTTCTGGTCATTAAATGGACTTATTGGAATGCTTTCCAGAATTTTCAATCACTTGGCCAAAATTCAAAAAATTTCCTGAGGGGCCATCAATACTCTGTACCTTCACTGGGGAATGTTTCTAAACCTTTTTTTTCTTTGTCACAACGTGACATGCTACATTATGACAAAGAGGGGCATAATGTAGAGACTTAAAAATGACCTAGGCCTGCAAGCTCTATTTTACCACTTCCGTCCTAGCATAATTATGACATTTAATTATGTTCTTGGTCCACATTCGACTATTAACTAAGTAATCCATTCTTTAATTAATTCATGTCTATTGTATTCTTCATGTTTATTAAATAAATCAGTTATATTTATTTATTCAATACATCATTATTTGTCTATTGTCTTATTACAATTAAATAAATTTATTAATTTATTTAATTACCTTTATTCATTTATTCTTCCTAATTATTAAATAAATGAATTTTATTTATTTATTTAATATGTCACTAATTCTCATAGTTAAATTAATTTATTAATTTATTTAATTATCGGTCATAATCCTCTAAATTAAATAATTATGTTTAATTATTTAATTACCTAATTTAACATTTCTCTCATTTTAAATAAATATAATTATTTAAAATGATTTCGTTTTATTAACTCTCACTTCATTTTAGTAAATAATCTGAGAAAGATTATTTATTGTTACATAAAATCCTTATTTTGAATTAATTTAATTCAAAATGGTAATCTTCTTCCAAAAATCAAGTAATTGAGCAAATTCTTGATTTTCCAAATCTTCTTTTCAATTCAACTCTTATCTTATTGATTTTTCGAATCTTACAAATCAAGCAGTCTTATTTTCTTGATTTTTAAAAATCTTTATCTTTTTGACTAATTATCACATTTATTCTCGACCGTCGATTTGATTTTATCAAATGACATCTCAACGACTCATTTAACAAATTTTCCCTAACCCTAATCAGGTATTGTCACATGGAATCTTGTCCACTGATTTTAGCCTTTGTTAGCTTTTAATCTCATCCATCCATCCAAAATTGCATTTTCTATAAAATGTCAATTTTTCTCACAATTTTAGGACGACTTCATTATTATAGACATTTTATGCTCAGATTTTACTTTGCATTTGGATTATTTGATTTGATTACTTTTCATAGGCATAGTATTTTTTCATTCAAATCCTTCAAAACTTGCATAGGACATTTTCATAGTCAAATTTCTCACACACTCGATTTGAGGGCAACGATCATACACTGCTAGCTAGAAGGTGCTATGGAGGTGAATCATGGAAGATTCAATGGATATCTGGTATAATTGTTCTTGTCATTTTCTTTCTTTGTGCTTCATAACTTATTGGGGTTTTTTATTTATTTAAACTAATCCGCTAACCTTTACCTAAAAATAACCCATTGATACAAGGTCTTCTAGTAAATTAATCATTCTGATTGTTATGATTTTCACCACCACGTCGGCCAATAGATTGAGAGTTATCAACACCATCTCCATCTCCATTATTTCCATTGTTGCCTCCACCTCCACTTCCACTAACATCCTAATTTCTAGATTGGTTATTTCTATTTCCACCACCACTTCCACCACCACCCCTACAAGGGATATTCCCACCAAACTGATAATTTTTTGGCTAGGATGTAGGGATAGAATGACTAGAAGTGGAGGTAGTATTCATGGTTGTTGAATGGGAAGTATTATGAGATTTAGATGCATTGGAATCAAGAATTAATTATTTGAGGAAAGTAATCCTCCTTTCCATCTCAACCTTTGTAGCTTGAATTTGTATCTTGTCCAATTCCTTTTGTAGATTTTCATTTAGTAATTATAATCATAAGCTCTCAGGGTTAGGAGGTGCATTTGAAGGGATGGAACTATTTTAAGCATTTGTGGTAGAAGTATTTGTAATGGATATTCTCTGGTTTGCATTTGGGGTGACTTGCTTAGGCTAGTCTATAGGATTTTTCCCTATATTTATAGGTTTTGACTTTGGGGTAGTAGTGAAAGGCTCTGAGACTTTGGTGGTTACAATGGAATTGGTGTAAGTGCTATTTGTAGTTTTTCCAACATAGACATTTATTTAAGGATAATTGGTGCAAACACAGTAAGGATGGTCCTCAATGAGAATAGTTTGAACCATGTAGCAAGAGTAACACAATAGAACCAACACAAATTATGGAGGAAAATTCATATGCAAAGATTCTTAGTATCTCAAATATTGATTACATATATTCGGCCACATCCAAGCTTACAAATTTGGCACACAGGCTTGATTACAACATGCTGTAAAGATAGTGCTCATACATACGAGCGAAAACCTATAGATCGGATCTACTATACAACATATTATTCTAATTGAAAAGATACTACTTTTCCTAATGATGAGATGAGAGCTTTATAGAATATTTGTGAGTCTAGAAACATCTGTGTCAACAAAATATCATGACAATATCCAGAGAATAAAATGTAATGTGTGCAAGAATAAGTCAGCCTCAAATCTGAAATTCATCCATGGTAGATGTGCAAGATGATGTGTCGACCTAAGTTTAAGGTCAGGGACACTTCATAGAATAAATTGAAACATATCGTGAGGATTTGCAAACAATGAGCGAGATCCATGATCGATCCAACTAGCCATTAAGATTTGAAATTATTCCAGGGCCAGAACCAAAAAATTGTCACTTAATCCAAAAGTGATACCTTGTCGAAAAAAGATCCAAATGAGTTGAAAACTTGGAATAAGATGATTGAACATGTCCAAAATGAAATCCTAGGTACATAAGATCTGGTAAGAAAACATGCATAAATGTCAGATCGAACCAGAACAAGAACAAAATAGGAACAAAACTAAAAATAAATATTTTTGGTTGATGCAAGATTGCAAAGAACCAAGGATGGTCCTACATCAGACATCCAGAGTTGATAAAAATTTCTCTCAATTTTTTGGGGCTAAAGGAAAACCAAGATGGTCTACTTTAGCCTGAGAAATCCAAGAAGAATCCTCCACTGGTCTACCTTTCCACTTTACTAGATATTCTTTGTACAACCTTCCATGAGTTTCCCTCCCATCTCTGACATCCAAAATATTTGTTATCTCATCTGATTGTTAATTAAGAAGCTACTTTTCCAACCTTGCCTTACTGTCTTTGCTAAATTCCACTTCATGGTATTGATGTAGATCTGCAATGTTGAATATAGGTGATATGCTCATGTATTCTGGCAACTCTATCTCATATGCATTTCCTGAGTCAAATTTCCTTAATATCCTATAGGGTCCAAAATTACTCATCTTCAGTTTACTATATGTTCCAATTGGAAATATCTCCTTCCTCAAATATACCATCACTTCATCTCCAAATTCAAATTCTTTAGGTCTCCTCTTTTCATCTGCTTTGTCCTTATACTTATGGTTAATGTTTTTCAAATGTTGCTTCACTTGAGTATGCACTATCTTTATGTGTTCTGTAAAATCTTCTTCTTGTGCACTCCTTCAAACTTTTGTACTGATGTCTCTAAGTTCTAATATACCTCTAGGGTCTACTCTAGTAACAACCACAAATGGGGTCTTCTCGATACTCCTGTTCATTGAATTATTGTAGGAAAACTCTACTTGTGCTAGGGCCAAATCCCAACTTCCGATTTTCTCTCCAACTAGGCATCTCAGAAAATTTCCCAAACTCCTATTTACTACCTCTGTCTATCCATCTGTCTATGGGTGAAAAGTAGAACTGAACTTCAAATCTATTTTCATCTTTTTCCAAAGTTTCCTCCAAAAGTAACCAACAAACTTTGTATCTCAGTCTGAAACAATACTCTTAGGTAATCCATGCAATCTGACTACTCTGAAAAAAAAATCTGCTACATATACTGCATTTGTTTTCTTCTTACAAGGTATGAAATGTGCCATTTTAGAAAATCTGTCCACTATGACAAATACCAAATGATTACCTCTTTGAGTTTTAGGAAAACAAGGTATGAAATCCATGCTGATATCTTCCCAAGGTCCTTCTGGTACCGTCAAAGGTTTATACAATCCAATGTTCTGACTACCTCCTTTTGCAACTTGAGAAACTCTACAACTTCGCACAAATTTTCTCACATCCTTATGAATCTATGGCCAAAAGTATTTCTCATTCACCAATTCTATGGTCTTGTCAATTCCAAAATGTCCTGCCAATCCTCCTCTATGTTTCTCCTTTAACAAGTTATCCCTCATGGAGCCTCGGGGTATACACAACTGATTTTCCTTGAACAAGATATCCTCTTGAATGAAATAATCCAATCACTAACTTCTATCCTTCAAAATTGTTTCTTTACATTCTTTCCTAGGTTCTACAAAATCTGGGTCCTCCTCATATAGGTTCTTCAATTCATCAAATCCTAATACTTCCACTTTCATGTTTGTCAACAAGTTTCTTCTCCTACTTAATGCATCGACAACCTTATTTGACTTTCCACTCCTATGCTTCAAAACAAAAGTATAACTCTGCAAGAACTCTACCCATCTCATGTGTTTTTGATTCAACTTACCCTAACTATTCAAATATTGCAAGGCCTGATGATCTATATAAAACACAAACTCCCTAGTTAACAAGTAATTTGTCTCCACTTCTTCAAAGCTTGAACTATGGCATATAACTCTTGACCATACATTGAATATCTCCTCCTTGAATCATTCAACTTCTCACTGAAATAGGCTACCAGTCTCCCTTCTTAACTTAATACTACTCCAATTGCATTACCACTTCCATCACAATCTACTTGAAATACCTTATCAAAGTCTGGTAAAGCCAACATAGGCTTCTTAGTTACTTTCTACTTCAACAATTCAAAACTTTTATTTGCTCTAGATGTCCATATAAAGTCTTTCCTATCTCCTCTCATTGTTTCTATCATCGGACTGCAAATAGAACTAAAATTCCTAATGAATTTTCAGTAGAAACTAGCCAATCCATGAAATGAACTTACCTCTCAAATGCTCTCAGGTGTAGGCCATTCAACAATAGTTCTTACCTTCTCAGGGTCCATCTTCAACCCATCCACTGATATCAAAAATCAAAGGTATACCAACTCCTCCTTCATGAAACTACACTTCTTGATGTTTATCAACAACTGTTCTTCCCTCAACCTCCACAAAACTTGTCTTATGTGTACCAAATATTCTTCTCTAGTCTTATTGAAAATCAATATGTCATCCAAGTAAACAATCACAAACTTACCTAGGAATTTCTTGAATAAATCATTCATCAACCTCATGAAAGTACTTGGTGCATTTGTCAATCTGAAGGGCATCAAAAACCATTCATACAATCCTTCATTTGTCTTGAATGTTGCTTTCCACTCATCTCCCTCTCTAAATTTGATATGATGATATCCACTCTTCAAGTCTATCTTTGTAAAATACTTAGCTCCACTCAAACAATCCATTATGTCATCCATCTAGGGTAAAGGAAATTTGTACTTCACTGTGATCTTGTTTATGGCTCTAGAGTCTATACACATCCTCCATTCTCCATCCTTCTTCGGTGCTAATACAATAGGTACCACACAAGGACTTAAACTCTCTCTGATCAAACCTTTCCTCAACAATTCTTGCACTTGTATGTTCAAATCTTAATTTTTTGTCAGTGTCATATGGTGTGTTGTTTTATTAGGAAAACTAGCTCAAAGAATCAGGTCCATACTATGAATAATACTCCTCAAAGGTGGTAATCTATTGGGTACATTATCTGAAATGATAACTTCATACTCTATCAACAACTCATTTATCTCTTCAAGCGACTCTCCTTCATGCTTCAAGTCTTCAACCTTCTTAGGAACTAGGGCATAGCATAGGTTCTCATGTCTCAATCCATCCAAGAATCTCCTTCTATCAACCAAACAGATCCTAGCAGTCATATAAATATCAGCTTTATGAATATCCACCAAGGGTAACAAAGTATGCTACATCCCATTTGCAACAATGGTGTATATGTTCTTCTTTCTAGCGTGGATAGATTTTCTATCATATTTCCAAGGTCTTCCCAACAACATATGCCATACATCCATAGCCATAATATCACATAGAACTTCATCATGGTAATCTCCTATCTTCAATTTAACTAAACATTGTTCACTTACTAGTATCTTATGTTCATCTTGAATCCATGCTATCTAGTAGGGTTTTGGGTGTTTCAACCTTTCCAACTTCCACTTGGTCACCATTTCTTCAGAAGCAAGGTTTTTTGAACTTCCACTATGAAAGATCACTTTGCAACATTTACCAACTACCTTGCATTTGGTCCAAAATATGTTCTTCCTATACAATGGTTCTTTCTCCATTTCACTTTGACACAACCCTCTCCTATTTACCAACCTTTCTCCTTCTTCTAGTTGATTAGATGATCCAACATTATCCTCTTCCACACAAGTTGTTCTTCTATTATTTTCAATCCTTCTACTTGTCTCTCCTTGTTTGCATTCAAATTCCCTATGTCCTTCCCCACCACATTTAAAACAGGTTCCTCAGAATGTATAACTAATAGGCGTTCTTCCATAGGTATCATTATATTTATATTATGACAATTTTACCAATACCTTTCTTTATTATTATTGCTTTTCAAATTTCTCAGTAAATGACTATTTGGAGTTCTTACTGGTTTTGTACATTATCTATTTCTATCTTTAAATGTTTTCAAAGCTTTCTGATTTTAGTGGATGTATGCATAGACAAGGCTTGCTATTTTATCAACTCAATGCATGTAATAAGGATTTCATGCTAAACATATTACTTACTGTTGCTGATATTGTTTGTATATTAACTTCAAACTTTATAAAAATGTATACTCATATATTATCAATAGCTTATATATGTTATCATACATATATGAGCTATACCTTCTTAACTCTTTTATAATTTTATTCTCTTATTATTGAACCCTCTAAGAATCAACGAGTTTAGAATTAATCATTCTGGTTATAATTGCATAGGTAGGTGTGTGCATTCTAGAGATGTTATAATTATTATCATTCATGAAGCTTCATGTGATTGGCCTATGGTTTTTAGTGTACTTGTGTGATATTTGGAATAATATTGGAGGTAGAATTGGCATTTCCTTCCCAATTGCTTGGGAGCAATTCATAATAGAATTAGCATTACCCTATTTTCCTATGCATAACTGATGTAGTGGCGAAGCTTTGAAATGTTGCTTATAAACTTATGTTACTTGTAGAAGATATTTGGTATGCTCCTTGTTATATGACATAATTTATGATATCTAGATTATGTTTGGATGATTCATTAGCCTTATATAAATTTTCATCAATGCTATGAGGAATAACAAAGAAAATATCTACAATTGATGACTCTGTGAGTCAGAATTGTGTATTGACATTGTAAATGGTCATGTTGGTGAGACAAATTGATCATTGCCAGTGAGGCATCTTGTAACTTGTAACATTTTCATTAAGCCGGTGAGGCACTTTTGCGAGTGGTTTTTCATCCCTATGAGGTTTTTCCATTAATGAAAATTATGGTGTTATGGTTCTTTGTGGATGCATTTATGATCTTGTTATTTCCTTGATTTGCATTTCAGTTTATGAACCTATATGTATTGTGTTATATTATATAAACCTATTTGGCTAACTTATGTAATGGTGACACATGCTCATAATGAAATACTAGATATGCAAGATCTGGCGAGCAAACATGCAAAAACACTAGATCAAACCAAAGCAAGGACAAAATAGGAACAAAACTAAAAGGAAATATCTTTGGTTGATGTAAGATTGACAAGAACCAAGGATTATCTTGCATCAATAATCTACAACTTTCTTAAGAACTGATTCAGAATAATCCTCAGGTGTCACGTTCCGTTCTTTCCACTCAATTAGAATATCGAATTAATAGAAAAAATTTAACATGTATTTGGATTTAAAATAAATAAATAGATAAGGAAGTTCTATATATATTCTGTTGGAAGTATATTTTATTTATTAATAGTAATTGAATGTCATTGCAAAATTATTTGTTTTGAATAAATATTTAATTTCAATTAGAATGACTTATTTAATTATTTTTTGGGGAAAAAAACTCAATTATAATTAAATAGGAATTACTTGGTAATATCAATATGAATAAATATAGATCATGAAATAAATTTCATTTTGTTTTTATTAATTTCAAGATTAGGTTTTTGAGGGGAAACTGAAAAATAATTCTTTTAAAAAGAGGAAAAGGTTAACGGAAAGGGATCATTTTTTTTTAGTTACCTTGTTCTCTATTTTTTGGACGAAGAGCAACAATTGTTAAAAATGGTGATTGGGAAGTATAGTACATTGGGGGAAAATGGTAATAAAGGAGAAAAAATAGAGGAGAGGGAGAATTAAAAAGAAGAGGATAATTATAAGAAGACTCCAGAAAAGACAATAAAAAAAAAGAAGAAGAGAAGAACCAGGCTGGGAAATATTCGGTTGGAATCAATTTCTAGGTTTTAGATCTATTCCCTTTCCATTTTAAAATTTCCTTTTCTTTCTATGAAAATGTCGATTGCAAATTTGGCTGAATATGTTTTAAAAAAGCCTTGCTTTGAGTGAAATGAAATTAATTCCATGCGAATGTTTTGAGAAAAATAAAAACATCATCTCAGATTTCTTATTGCAATTAATCAAGTGTGTGCTTTATATTATTTCATTATAACATATTGGAAAAATTAGCCCTCTTTTTCCTATGCAAAAGTTTGGAAGAAAATTTATGGCTGTAGAAAACTTTATACCTTGTTATATTCTCCATTTATACATAAATATATAAAAATATATAAATAGATATATATATATATAGAGGGCAGAAGGTTGAAGGAGGTTTATCAGGTATGCCCTGAGTATTCCACTTCTAAGTAGATGTTGGGATTCTTTACTTATCTGTAAATGAATAGTGATTATTGATCTATCAATGATATCAAGCCTGTAGCCTTGTTTGAGTTTACCCTGTATTATGAATCATAGTAAATACAAATGTACAGCTCTGTAGTAGAAATTTATCATGTAAGCTTTTGTACTCGATGCTTAGTCTAGGCCTCATGTCATTTTGTCACAGGCTTTAGATAAGTCGATCTAATTTTCCTTTATCTCGTCGTACCTCCTCTTTCTAGTGAAACTTAACATCATACCTTTAAGTCACATAATTTTCAATATTATTACATCGTGCATAGGCTGGCTTCGGGCTCTCTGTTGAAAAGTGTATGTCAGACTTGATTGCATTTATGCTTTTATTTATTGTGAATTCCACACTGCCATCTCCATTACTTACTTTACTAAATGGATACATTTGTATTTTTATTTTGTATCACACCTCAGAACAATTGATCTTTTGTGATCTTGCAAAGCGAATCCTTAATTGTAACTAACTGGTAATATTGATTACAACTGGAAATGCATATGACTCCATGGTATATATATATTTGTGTGTAACTATTGTTTACCATGGTGTTGAGGCACACTACAAGTCCACCTAGGCTTGTGTATCTCTTGCTCAAGGACCGTAGAGTAGAATAATATCTTTGAAAGGTCTTCAAACTTTATTCTTTATATTGTGATCTATTATAACATTCCAAACTCTTCTCAATTGACACATCCTACCCCCGAAGTTGCAATATAGTTTGTCAAAAGATTCCAACCATTATTGGATTGTTTGATTGAGGTGATCTCTCAACTAATTATTTTTTTAGGAATTCTCAATTTCAAGTTATGTGAAGAATAAATATTTATTTTGCTTAAACTTTTCATGATCTACTTCCAAACAACTCGTACTTTGTTATTGTTCATGCTTCCTTAAAACAGAGGTCCGAACCATTCATCATAAATTTTTCATTTTAAATCCAAATAGCTCGAAAATTGTACAATAAAGGTTGATGGTTTCCAGATGGGTTTTTAATGGTTTCTCCTCGTTGTGAGTATTTCATGAATTATGATGAATTTTCCCCAGCTGGACTGTGAATGCATGCAAATTGATCATCAAAATGTGTTTGGTGATGTGATGATAACTCCCGTGATTTGAAGAATTAAGTCCTAAAATCTTGACGGTATAATTTTGAAACAATTATGCAGATGGGTATTTAACAGTTTTTATATTGGACCTTTCCATCAAAAGATATAGTAAAATCACAATCAGGTTGTTATTATGTTGGATAAGATCCTCTTTTGCAGAGCGTAGGTATAGTTGGTTATTTGTAAATAATCTCTATTAGTTAAATGATATGGTTGTTTGGAATCCCTCTCCATCATAGTTCAACATAAGTATGTTGTCTTTTAGGGTAAATACAATGTAAACCATTGGTATAACTAATAGGCGTTCTTCCATGGGTATCATTATATTTATATTATGATAATTTTACCAATACCTTTCTTTATTATTATTGCTTTCCAAATTTCTCAATAAAGGACTATTTGGAGTTCTTATTGGTTTTGTACATTATCTATTTCTATCTTTAAATGTTTTCAAAGCTTTTTGATTTTAGTGGATGTATGCATAGAGAAGGCTTGCTATTTTATCAATTCAATGCATGTAATAGGGATTTCATGCTAAACATATTACTTACTGTTGCTGATATTGTTTGTATGCTAACTTCGAACTCTATAAGAATGTATACTCATATATTATCAATATCTTATATATGTATTATCATACATACATGGGCTATACCTTCTTAAATATTTTATAGTTTTATTCTCTTATTATTGAACCCTCTAAGAATCAATGAGTTTAGAAGTAATCATTCTCATTATAATTGCATAGGTAGGTGTGTGAATTTTAGAAATGTTATAATTATTATCATTCATGAAGCTTCATGTGATTGGCCTATGGTTTTTAGTGTACTTGTGTGATATTTGGGAGAATATTGGAGGTAGAATTGGCATTTCCTTCCCAATTTATTGGGATCAATTCATAATAGAATTAGCATTACCCTATTTTCCTATGCATAATTGATGTAGTGCTGAAGCTTGGAAATGTCGTTTATAAAATTATGTTACTTGTAGAAAAACTTTGGTGTGCTCCTTGTTATATGAGATAATTTATGATATCTAGATTATGTTTGGATGATTCATTAGCCTTATATAAATTTTCATCAATGCTATGAGGAATAACAAAGCAAATCTCTGTAGTTGATGACTCTATGAGTCAGAATTGTGTATTGACATTGTAAATGGTCATGTTGGTGAGACAACTTGATCATTTCCAGTGAGGCATCTTATAACTTGTAAAGCTTTTCATTAAGCCAGTGAGGCACTTTTGCGAGTGGTTTTTCATCCCTATGGGGGTTTTCCACTTATGAAAATTATGGTGTTATGGTTCTTTGTGGATGCATTTATGATCTTGTTGTTTCCTTGATTTGCATTTCAGTTTATAAACCTATATTTATTGCATTATATTGTGTGAGCCTATTTGGATAACTTATGTAATGGTGCCACTTGTGATGGTATACTTTGACTTATTAAGGAACATAATTTCATTTGAATATGGTGATGAAAGGTATTCAATTATTCCTCTTTTCTACAATATCATGCCAATGTAGTAAATTATATTGGATTTTGTGCTATTCTAGTAGGTGAAGTTACCAGACCTTACATTGTGGTATCAGAGCACTCAGGTTCAACACTTGGGCCTCGAGTCTTCTATGCTTAGGTTGCAAACCTGTTGTGTTGTAAAGAGAACCCTAGTTGTGGGTCATTATTCTTTTGATGAGTTGATGAATCTTTGATAGTTGTTTGGAACCATTGAATGATGAAGTGGTAATGAAAGTGAAATGATAAGTGAAGCATATCATGAAGAGAGATCTGTTTGAGGATTTAAAGGATGAATGAGCTGATAAGATACAAGGGAAAGAGAAAAGAAGAAATTTATGATGAAAGGAAGAAGGAGAATTTCTCGTGAAGTAAATAAATTTGATGATAAGGGATAAGCATTGTTAGAGTGTTATCGAAGGTAGGAGACCTAAGAGGGATGTTTAAAAAGGCAAGAATTTTTGTAATGATACTAGGAATTGGGCATCCTGAATGTTGTGTAAACATTTTGGATCTAAGGGAATCCATGAGATCTTTCAAAATTGCAAGGTACAAATTTCCTAAGAACCTTTATTGGTGATTAATGTTTGAAATTGATTAGATGATTATCTTGATCTATCTAATAGGTGAGGTATATATGAGTGATGTGATGAATCTTGAATGTTTGACTTATATTTGTGAATGTACTTACATGTGTGCTTTTGGGATTGATATTTGTGCGATAATGCACTTCTCATACTCTATGTAATTTGATAATTGTTTAAAGGGTGAGTACATTCATATTATAAAGAAATGTTGTCTTATTTATAGGTATATTTGAACAAGGAATGTTTGCTTTACCTATGTGAGAGATGCACCTTTCATGCTATTGTGGTCCTTGTGCGGGTGATGCACTAGAGTAAATTATTGATTTATTTGTGCAGATAAAGCAATTGCATTTATAATTTGTATGCGAGATAAACTTTGATATTCATTATGTTTCTTGAATCAAGTAATGATTACTATAGCACTATAGAATTGCAATTTATGCACATTTCACCTTTGTGCGGGCGATGCACCAGTGTGAGAGATGCACTTACCTTATTTATTGAATGAAAAACTTGAATAATTAATTCTCATTGTAAGTAATGCATATTTATGTTTGTGCAAGTGAGGCACTCTATGAAAATTATGTATTCATACCTGCTGTGACTTATGCACCAAAAGTTTATACATTATTGTTGATGATTGTTCATTCTATGTGTATTTGTGCGAGTTAGGCACCATCACATTATTTGGTTATTATTTTATGCAATCTCTTATAGATTATTCCTATTGAATATTCTATGTGTAAAGATTTAAGCTTACCTTCTGGGACAGGATGTTGAATGTGGGCTAATAGAGAAGCTGATCTTCTTTTTCAAGATCAACCAATTTTTTTGTAAAAATGCTTGGGCCAAAGCTATCGTACCATTGAAATAGATGGATAAGGAATGCCTAGATTGAAATATCATATGTTTCTCTGTCACATCCTGTATACAAGAAATATGATCATTCTTGTATAAGAATGCATATAAGGCATTAGGCATGCATCGAGAGTTCCCCTCCTACTCTTTTTGTTATTGGTTTCTTGGTGCCTCTCGCAGAACCAGGTGTTCTTCGAGTTAGGAAGAATCCTAGGGAAGTTTGTGCATCATTGTTAGGTGGAAAAAGAACCTTAACCATGCCTTTGACCTTCAACTTGCGGAAGACCAATGGGTTATGGTAGCTAAAGATTGATTAAATAAATATTTTTCTTTAGATAGTTCAAAATATGGAAATGAATCATGGTATTGATTGATGTATTATTATTCTCTCAATTTTTTTAAATACACTTCTCTTTGATACACTCCTATTGCATTGCAAAAATAGTAAAGAATTATACATTTGAATTTATGGATATTTTTGATAATAGAAATGGTAAATTATGATTTACTTCTTGTTGTGAAATTTGAAAAAGGGTTGAGTAACTTAAGGTGTTTCTTTTTGGAAATGCTAACACCATTGCGTGAAATTACCTTTTGAACATGTAATTAAGTGATCTCATTTACATGCATCATTACTTAAGTTTCTACTTATAGGGTGTACTACCATTGGTATGAGGGATATGCTTTGTTAATGTACTAACACATAAATGATGCATTTGCACACTTAGAGATATAACATGTATGTAGATCATATGTATTGGTTCAACAATTGATACTTTTGATTCATGTGCAAAGGTACAATTTTTTTTTAAAAAAATTTCTACATATTTTGATCAAATTATGATCTGGATTGAAACTATGCATATATTAGAGTGGTAGCCTTTTTACTTTGTAAAATATGATTCTTTCATGAGATGCTGACATTTGGAATGAGATAGATTTAGCACAAGTCTGTAAAGGAAAGATTTGGAATGTCAAAGAAGAATCAACCACAAGGGTATGGTAAGAGTAGATATATATATGTCTATGATTATGAATTTGAATTTAAAGAAAATAGTCAAAAATTGATTCTTTTACTTAAGCATGGAAACGATTCAATCTTATGAAGATAAGAAGAAAGGTTTTGAAGAATTTCTGAATTTGAGTGGGTACTAACATGGACTAAAGTGCAATGTTGTTTTTATGAGTGTCGTAAAAAGATCGTGTCACTATCACAAGGGAGAGATCATATAGTTGGAAAGAGGTAACCTAGCTTGGTGAAACTAAATGGTATGATTGTTAATCTAGAGTGTGCTTGCATTGCCCTAAGAGTTTAGCTTAGTGAATTTTGTGAATAAATGTTTTAAACATAATATATATAAATTTTTTTAAGAATGAATATTGACTATACTCAAGGATTATCACATCTTGGAAAGATAGGCAACTTGTGAAGTCTATGTTTTGAATTTTGTGAAATTTCTAACCATTTTTATATGTGTAACAAGACATCGGGACAATGTCTTCACCTAGGGTGAAACGATGTCACATTTCGTTCTTTCCACTCAATTAAAATATGAAATTAATAGAAAAATTAAAACATGTATTTGGATTTAAAATAAATAAATAGATAAGGAAGTTCTATTTATTTATATTATATATAAATATATATTTTGTTGGAAGTATATTTTATTTATTAATAGTAATTGAATGTCATTGCAAAATTATTTGTTTTGAATAAATATTTAATTTCAATTAGAATGGATTATTTAATTATTATTTGGGGAAAAAAACTCAATTATAATTAAATAGGAATTACTTGGTAATATTAATATGAATAAATAAAGAGCATGAAATAAATTTCATTTTGTTTTTATTACTTTCAAGATTAGGTTTTTGAGGGGAAATTGAAAAATAATTATTTTAAAAAGAGGAAAAGGTTAACGGAAAAGGATCATTTTTTTTGAGTTACCTTGTTCTCTATTTTTTGGAAGAAGAGCAACAATTGTTAAAAATGGGGATTGCGAAGTATAGTACATTGGCGGAAAATGGTAATAAAGGAGAAAAAATAGAGGAGAGGGAGAATTAAAAAGAAGAGGATAATTATAAGAAGACTCGAGAAAAGCCAAGCAAAAAAAAGAAGAAGAGAAGAAGCAAGTTGGGAAATATTCGGTTGGAATCAATTTCTAGGTTTTAGATCTACTCCTTTTCCTTTTTAAATTTTCCTTTTCTTTCTATGAAAATGTCAATTGCAAATTTGGCTGAATATGTTTTAAAAAAGCCTTGCTTATTGTTTGTGAAACAATATTTTAGCTATGTAGTTTGTATTTTAATCAGGCTATGAGTGGAATGAAATCAATTCCATGTGAATGTTTTAAGAAAAATAAAAACCTCATCTCAGATTTCTTATTGCAATTAATCAATTGTGTGCTTTCTATTATTTCATTATAACGTATTGGAAAAATTAGCACTCTTTTTCCAGTACAAAATTTTGGAAGCAAATTTATTGCTGTAGAAAAATTTATACCTTGTTATATTCTCCATTTATACATAAATATACATAAATAGATAAATATATATATATATATATATATATATATATATAGGGCAGAAGGTTGAAGGAGGTTTATCAAGTATGCCTTGAGTATTCCACTTCTAAGTAGTTGTTGGGATTATTTGCTTATCTTTAAATGAATAGTGATTATTGATCTATCAATGATATCAATCTTGTAGCCTTGTTCGTGTTTACCTTGTATTATGATTCAAAGTAAATACAAATGTACAACTCTGTAGCAAAAATTTATCATTTCAGGTTTTGTACTCGATGCTTAGTCTAGGCCTCATGTCATTTTGTCACAAGCCTTGGATAAGCCTATCTACTTTTCCTTTATCTTGTCATAGCTCCTCTTTCTAGTGAAACTTAACATCATAGCTTTAAGTCACATCATTTTCAAAATTATTACATCATGCATAGGATGGCTTCGGGCTCTTTGTTGAAAAGCGTATGTCAGACTTGATTGCATTTATGCTTTTATTTATTGTGAATTCTGGACTGCCATCTCCATTACTTATTTTACCAAATGGATACCTTTGTATTTTAATTTTGCATCATACCTCAGAACAATTAATCTTTTATGATCTTGCAAAGTGAATCCTTAATTGTAACTAACTGGTAATATTGATTATAGCTGTAAATGCATATGACTGCATGGTATATATGTATATCTGTGTAACTATTGTTTACCATCCTGTTGAGGCACATTACAAGTCCACCTAGGCTTATGTATCTGATAGGGAGGTTGGGTGAATCAATCATTGATTCATGCTATAGGTCTTGTTTGGAAGACCTCTACGGTGTCTCACTCCACCACTTACAGCCTATAAGAACTTTTCTTACTTAGGATCCCCTGGTTCTCCTTGCCAACCCAACTACCAGCATAGTTCTTCCTACCAAGTCAACCTTGGTGAAATCTTGAACTCTAACCTTAGCCCATAATCCTCCCTAAAGGCTACTACCCTCAGAAAATATTGAATTTAGCTTTGCAGGGGTGTGGAGGTGCTTCTAAAGTACTCAACCCATCCTACTAAGGGTGTTGAGGGTTCACCTAACTCCATCTGCAAGTCGCTCTTAGAAAATCCCACAATTAGGCCTAAAAGGCTACTAGCCCTATTAGCCTTATTAGGTCTCCTTCTCCGAGAAATCAGGTTTTTTCTCCTAATCTTTCCAAAGGACACCCCAAACTTTCCTTAGGTTACCTGGCTCATATGCCCACCTCTCAAGGATTTCTGTGGTCTTGGCCCTCAACTGTCCAAACAAAGCCCTAATTGAAAAATGGGAAAAATTAGGCCTTTTCAAACCCTTCCCTGACTTCACTGCAAAGTGTTAGGTACTTCCCTCACCAGATGGATTGATGAAGTTTCCTTCTCCTTACTATGTCTTGGAAAGACTCATACCTGCCCTCTCCAAACTATAATTTTTTAGGAAATTGACACCCCTGCAAATCAAGTGCTCTGTAATATTGTCTTCCCTAGCCAGACACTTCCTGGCTCAACAAGAAGAAGAATTCTATAGTGACTCTGGTGCTATCAAGGAATCCTAACCCTACTATATGTACATCCATGAATTCTTGTCACAATTCCCAAAGGGTTGTACAATTTGTACGGTGGGAAAGTGAACTAACACTCCATACTTACAAACTGCCTGGTTCAGACCAGTAATAGTGTGAAAACCAAAATCAACTACAAATTTTTTTTGAAACAAAATAAAGAAACTACCTAATTCCACACAATGCTTGAAGAATAATTACTCTACATCCTACACACAATACAGTGCCATGATCAATCCATTAACACACCACTTAAAGGCAAAAACCAGGAAATCCACACTAAATCACCATTGCTTTTCTTGAATTCAAAACTTCAATACAATCTTGAATGCTTCCAAACCTACTCCAATGCCGATGCATCCCATAAATAGGGTCACTAAATTAGTTATGTCCTCCCTTAACCTCTCCTTGGTTGCTTGTAGCTCCTATCGAGCAACATTGTCCAAAATTTGCAAAACCTTCTCAAAGTCCTAAACCTCAATTTGAGTTCAAACCTTTGACACCTATTCAATGGTCAACATGACCTTCATCAGAGAAAGACACAACAAAAATACCACTAAGGCACAAACACAAATGAAACAAGATAGAATGCTTAATTGTCCTAAACCAAGTTGTCCTAGTCAACCTCCTAAACAATCTAAAACAACTATGGATGCTCCTGCACCATTCCCCCCCTCTGCACAAACACTAAGGAATGTGGGGAGAGATCAGAGACAAGTCAATGCCATGCTTCTTGAACTGAGCTTCCTCCACCCATGTAGCCTCAGACTCTAGTTTATCCTTCCATTTGATGAGATGTTCCATGTACACCTTATGCCTAGTAGACTTCTTCACCCTTGATTCCAAGATCCTCTCTACTTGCAGCTTGTCTTTAGGTGGTAAGACTACATTACTCACATCCTCCAAGACATCCCTACTATTCTGATTCATATCAGTCACCTATCCCTTGTACATTATTAGGTCAGCGACATTGAACACTGGTGAAATACTTAAGTCTATAGGAAGCTCCACTTTGTAAGAATTCTTACCATATTTAGCTAACACTTTACATGGTCCCACTCTCTTCATCTACAACTTAGTTTGTGCTCCTTTCTGTAATCTAGATTTGTTGAGATGGACCATGACATAGTCCCCTACTGCAAATTGGAGATCTTTCCTAGACATATCCACCTTAGTCTTCAACTTGTGAGTAGCTTCTATGATTATCTTCTTCACTTGCTCCTGAATCTCCTTCATGGTCTGAGAGAAATTCTCAGCATGGCCACTCCTATGCTCCATAGCTCCTAGATCTTTGAGCTCACACACACCTCTTGGGTGCATTCCATAGACTATCTCAAAAGGAATTCTTCCTGTGGTCCGGTTCACACTGTCATTGTAGGCATATTCAACTTGTGATATGACCATGTCCCATGTCTGTCCATACTCCTTGGTTAGGCATCTTAGAAGGTTACCTAATACTCTATTGATCACCTCAGTTTTTCCATCGGTCTAAGGATGGTAAGCTAATCCAAAAGAAAAGTTAATACCTAGTCTTCTCCATAAAGTTTTCCAAAAATGACTCATAAACTTCACATCCCTGTCTGAGACAATGCTCAATGGAAAACCATGGTTCCTCACAATTTCTTTAAATAAAAGCTGAGCTATATAACTAGCATCATGGGTGGTCTTGCAAGGAACAAAGTGACTCATTTTACTAAACCTATCTACCACCACATAGACACTATCAAACCTTGTCTTAGTCTTAGGGAGTCCTACCACAAAGTCCATACTGATGCATTCCCAAGGTCTGTTGGGAATACGTAGAGGTTGATACAAACCTACATTAATAGCTCCCCCCTTGGATTTCATCTAAGAGATTGCACAAGAGCATATAGTTCTAGGTCATAGGTAGAATACTTTTGCTTAGCTTCATTGAGATTTTCACTAAAGAAAGCTATAGGCCTACCTTCTTTGCTTAGTACTCCTCCTACTACAATTCCACTGGCAGCACATTCCAATGTGAATAGCTTATCAAAACTAGGTAACAAAAGGATGGGTTGAGTTAACACTTCTTGTTTTAATTTCTCAAAACCCTTCTTAGCTTCAAGAGTCCATTTGAACTTAGTCCTTAGGCCACCTTTGATAGTATCAAGTACTGGTGCAAATATGCCACTAAAGTTCCTTATAAAGTTCCTATAAAACTAAGCTAACCCATGAAAATGCCTTACCTCTGTCGCGGTGGTTGGTGTAGGCCAACTTAGGATAGCCTCCACCTTGCTCAGGTCCATCTTTAATGATCCTTGGGATACTACAAACCCCAAATACACAAGCTCTTGTTTGAAGAACTCACACTTCTCTAGGTTGATGGCTAACCTCTCTTCCTAAAACCTTTTAAGAACCATCTCCACATGCTTCAAATGTTCCTCTGCTGTCTTGCTAAAGATGAGTATATCATCTAGATATACCACCAAAAATATCCTTGTGAAGTCCTTAAGAACTTCATTCATGAGCCTCATGAATGTGCTAGGGGCATTTGAGAGGCCAAATGGCATAACTCTCCACTCATACAACCCATCAGTTGTCTTAAAGGTTGTCTTCCACTCATCCCCATCTTTGATTCTGATTTGATGGTATCCACTCTTTAGATCCAACTTGGTGAAGTACTGAGCTCCTCCAAGACAGTCCATCAAATCCTCAATCCTAGGAATAAGGAACCTATATCTAATTATAATCCTATTTATAGCCCTAGAGTCAGTGCATAGTCTCCACTTACCACCTTTCTTGGTTGATAAGACCACTGGTACTGCACACAGACTGATGCTCTTCCTGATTAGTCCTTGGTCTAATAGCTCCTACACTTGTCTAGCCACTTTTAAGTTCTTATCTGGTGTTAGCTTATAAGCTGCTTTATTTGGCAATGAAGCCCCTAGTATAAATTCAATCTAATGACTGATAGCTCTCTTTAGAGGCAAGGTTGTTGGTGTTCCATCACTGACTATGTCTTTGAACTATTCAAGCAACTTCCGGACTGCTCTTGGTATGACTGTCTTCTTGGTCTTGTCTTCTTCCTTGGTTTGCACCATGACCACATATCCTTTACCTCCTTGTTGTAGAGTGTTGATAAACTCCTTGCCACTACTTAACAAGACACTAAGGGTCTTTGAATGTCCTTCTTCTTCATCTAACAGTGACTACAATTTGAATGTTTTACCATCCTTCTTGAATGAGATGGTGTTCTCCTTTCCATCATAAATGGCTTGTCTGTCATATTGCCATGGCCTGCCCAATAGAAAATGGCATGCATCCATAGGCAACACATCAAAAATAAGTTTGTCTTTGTACCCTCCAATGGAAAATTCCACTATTGTCTGCTCATTCACAAGAACACTCTGCCCTTTGTTCAACCATGTCACCTTGTAGGGATTAGTATGGGGTACCTTTTCCAATTTTAACTTCCTGATTGCTTCCTCTGAGATAATGTTATCAGTAGACCCTAAATCCACTATAAATTTGCACACCTTTCCAAGTATTTTGCATCTTACCCTAAATAAGGCTCTCGTTTGCTTTGGCTCTTCCTTGACTGGTTGTCTAATTAGAACCCTTCTAAACATCAAGTTCTCCCCCATTTTTGACTCAATATGACTAACCTCTAGTGACTTGACACTTATGGTGTCTTCTTGAGAATATGCTACTCTCTTTTTTGTATTTGAAGAAGAGGGTTTCTCCGGGAACCTATAAGCAAGATGATCTACTTGACCATAGTTGTAACACTTCATGCTAGCAAAGTAAGAGTTACTTCTGCCTGCACTTCTTCTGTGGTTAGAACCTCGTTGAGATCCTCTACCTCTTCCATAGCCTCCTCTAGAAGTTATTTCAATCCCATGCTTTGTGAGTTTAGACTTTCCTTGATTTCTTTTTTCAGTCCCTCTACCTTGGTAACCACCTCTATGTCCTCTTTGATCTCTGCCTTTTCCTCTACTCTTGGAAGCCTGGTCTTGTTTCCTCTTACTCCTCTCTTCAATCTTTGTAGCCAATTGATAGCATTGGTGCACTGTTTTGGGACTTAGAAGAGTCATCTCCTCTTGAATGTTCCATTTCAAACCGTTAAGGTATCTAGCCACCTTAAGACTTTCATCCTTTGATACATTAGACCTCATACAAGGGTATGTGTAGGATCATGATGGGACAAAAAGTGATGATATGTAAGCCATATGATGGCTCATGTGGCTGACAACCTTTTTTTTACCCAAAATTCATGAAACGAAAAGGGCTTTTAGAGGATATTATCAGCTTTCCACCAATATAAATTATACTTTACTTTGAATTTAATAAATAATTATTATTCATTTTCTATTAGAATTACGAATAAAGCCCTGATTGATAGGTTCATTAAAAAACATCTATAAATTTCAAATGGTATCACATTTTTTGAATCCAAAACATGAGCCACATTCTATGCTTTGCATACTATAGGATTAAAAAAATAAAAATTGAATTTCATGAATTTTTGACCAAGTTAAGGTGGTTAGACAGACGAGATTTTATATTTTTTAAAAGTAATAAAAAATTCATAATTAATTATTTACATGGAAAAAAATTATAAGAAAATATGCATCACATTGGGACATGAGTCCTCTACTTATATCTAAAATATTATAAAAAAATATTATTGTTTTATTGTGGTTAGGGTGGTTAGAAAGACACCTACTTCTCATTTTTACCCTAAAATTTAAATACTACTACGTTGAAATTTCAAATTTTCACCAAATAGAATTTATTGTTTTAAATAAAGGTCTTGTAGTTTGGAAACTACATTCAATTTGTTACAGATTCTATTTTGACAATTTTTTGAAATAATATAGATAAATTATTCAATTGTTTACGTCAAGTTGTCTAACTCTGATTTTTTATCTTTATGTTGCCACTTAAGGGCCTGATTTTTCCATGATGATCCTGCACATACCCACAAAGTTTTTGAAACTCCTCAGTATAGGAATTCACATCTTAGTCTCTTTGTCTCAAGCTTTGTCTTTTCTTATGCAACTGAATCTCATAATCATCTAGCATGTATGCTTCTCTCACTTTGGCAACTATTCCCTTCCAAGTAGAAATAGGCTTCTTGCCTTCCTTTTCTCTCTCTGTCTAAATGAACTTCCACCATGTCAATGAAGAACCTCTTAATCTTGACTTTTCCACCTTCACCTTTTGTGCTTCAGTGTCTCCATCACACTCAAAATGGTTTTCCATTCCCTCTATCCAATCCATTACTAGATCTGCTTCCAATTTCCCACTAAATAGTGGTATGCCTTCAAGAAAGGCTCTTCTTGCAAAACAGGGTCAGGTTCAAGGACCTTGTCTTCCTCTGAAACCTCTTCACTCTTGGGTACCCTTCCTTCTAACTTATCACTGACTTCATCAGTCTTGGTCTGCACATTATTCATTGCTTGCTCAAGTTGGGCTATTCTTTTCCTCAATCACCTATTGTCTTCCTCTTGATCTTTGACCTTCTTGGCCAATTCTATATTTTTCACCATGATTGTAGAACCACTAGACTCAAGTTCTGACATACAATATTCTATCCCAAATCTTTTACTACTCTGATACCAATCTAATAGGGAGGTTGGGTGAATCAATCATTGATTCATGCTCTAGGTTTTGTTTGGAAGACCTCTAAGGTGTCTCACTCCACCATTTGCAGCCTATAAGACCTTTTCTTACTTAGGATCCCCTGGTTCTCCTTGCCAACCCAACTACCAACATAGTTCTTCCTACCAAGTCAACCTTGGTGCAATCTTGCAACTCTAACCTTAGCCCTTAATCCTCCCTAAAGGCTACTATCCTCAGAAAATCTTGAATTTAGCTTTGCAGGGGTGTGGAGGTGCTTCTAAATTCCTCAACCCATCCTACTAAGGGTGTCTAGGGTTCACCTAACTCCATCTGCAAGTCACTCTCAGAAAATCCCACAATTAGGCCTAAAAGGCTACTAGCCCTATTAGCCCTATTAGGTCTCCTTCTCCGAGAAATCAGGTTTGTTCTCCTAATATTTCCAAAGGACACCCCAAAATTTCCTTGGGTTACCTGGCTCATATGCCCACCTCTCAAGGATTTTTGGAGTCTTGGCCCTCAACTATCTGAACAAAGCCCTAATCCAAAAATGGGCAAAATTAGGCCTTTTCAAACCCTTCCCCAACTTCACTACAAAGTGTTAGGTACTTCCATCACCAAATGGATTGATGGATTTTCCATCTCCTTACTATGTCTTGGCAAGACTCATACCTGCCCTCTCCAAACTGTAATTTGTCAGAAAATTGACACCCCTGCAAATCAAGTGCTCTGCACTATTGTCTTCCCTAGCCGAACACTTTCTGGTTCGCCTAGAAGAAGACTTCCACAGTGACTCTAGTGTTGTCAATGAATCCTAACCCTACTATATGTACATCCATGGAGTCTAGTCACAATTCCCAAAGGGCCATACAATTTGTACGGTGGGAGTGAACTAACACTCCATACTTACAAACTGCCTAGTTCAGACCAGGAACAGTGTGAAAACCAAAATCAACTACAAACAAAACTTGAAACATAATAAAGGAACTACCTAATGCCACACAATGCTTGAATAATAATTACTCTACATCCTACACATAATACAATGCCATGATCAATGCATTAACACACCACTTCAAGGCAAAAATCAGGAAATTCACACTAAATCATGATTTCTTTTCTTGAATTCAAAACTTCAATACAATCTTGAATGCTTCCAACCCTACTCCAATGCCGATGCATCCCATAAATAGGGTCACTAAATTAGTTATGTCCTCCCTTAACCTCTCCTTGGCTACTTGTAGCTTCTATTGAGCAGCATTGTCATAAATTTGCAAAACCTTCTCAAAGTCCTAAACCTCAATTTGAGTTCAAACCTTTGACACCTATTCAATGGTCAACATGACCTTCATCAAAGCAAGACAAAACAAAAATGCCACTAAGATACACACACAAATGAAACAAGATAGACTACTTAATTGTCCTAAACCAAGTTGTCCTAGTCAACCTCCAAAACAATCTAAAAATACTATGGGTCCTTCTACACCAGTATCTCTTTATCAAGGACCGTAGAGTGGCATAATATATTTGAGAGGTCTTCAAACTTTATTCTTTGGAGTGTGATCTATTATAACATTCCAAAATCTTCTCAATTGACACATCCTACCCCCGAAGTTGCAATACAGTTTGTCAAAAGCTTCCAAACATTCTTGGATTTTTTGCTTGAGGTGATCTATCAACTAATTGTGTGTTTAGGAATGCTCAATTTCAACTTATGTGAAGAATAAATATTTCTTTTGCTTAACCTTTTCATGATCTACTTCCAAACAACTCATACCGTGTTGTTGTTCGTGCTTCCTTAAAATAGTGGTCTGAACCAGTCATCATAAATTTTGCATTTTAAATCCAAACGGCTCAACAATTGGACCATAAAGGGAAACCATCATTTTCCAGATGATTTTTTAATGGTTTCTCCTCGTTGTGAGTATTTCATGAATTATGATGAATTTTCCCCAGCTAGACTGTGAATGCATGCAAATTGTTCATCAAAATGTGTCTAGTGATGTGATGATAACTCCCATAGTTTGAAGAGTTAAGTCCTAAATTTTGAGGGTATAATTTTGAAACAATTATGCAGATGGGTTTTTAACAATTTTTATATTGGACCTTTCCATCAAAAGATATAGTAAAATCTCAGTCGGGTTGTTATTATGCTGGAAAAGATCCTCTTTTGCAGAGGGTAGGTATAGTTGGTTATTTGTAAATAATCTCTATTAGTTAAACGATATGGTTGTTTGGAATCCCTCTGCATCATAACTCAACATAAGTATGTTATATTTTAGGGTTAATACACTATAATCCATTGGTATAACTAATAGGCATTCTTCCATGGGTATCATTATATTTATATTACGACAATTTTACCCATACCTTTCTTTATTATTATTGCTTTCCAAATTTCTCAGTACATGACTATTTGGATTTCTTATTGGTTTTGTACATTATCTATTTCTATCTTTAAATGTTTTCAAAGCTTTCTTATTTTAGTGGATGTATGCATAGAGAAGGCTTGCTATTTTATCAATTCAATGCATGTAATAGGGATTTCATGCTAAACATATTACTTACTGTTGCTGATATTGTTTGTATGCTAACTTCAGACTCTATAAGAATGTATACTCATATATTATCAATATCTTATATATGTATTATCATACATACATGGGCTATACCTTCTTAAATATTTTATAGTTTTATTCTCTTATTATTGAACCCTCTAAGAATCAATGAGTTTAGAAGTAATCATTCTCATTATAATTGCATAGGTAGGTGTGTGAATTCTAGAAATGTTATAATTATTATCATTCATGAAGCTTCATGTGATTGGCCTATGGTTTTTAGTGTACTTGTGTGATATTTGGGAGAATATTGGAGGTAGAATTGGCATTTCCTTCCCAATTTATTGGGATCAATTCATAATAGAATTAGCATTACCCTATTTTCCGATGCATAATTGATGTAGTACTGAAGCTTGGAAATGTCGTTTATAAAATTATGTTACTTGTAGAAAAACTTTGGTATGCTCCTTGTTATATGAGATAATTTATGATAGCTAGATTATGTTTGGATGATTCATTAGCCTTATATAAATTTTCATCAATTCTATGAGGAATAACAAAGAAAATCTTTGAAGTTGATGACTCTATTAGTTAGAATTGTGTATTGACATTGTAAATGGTCATGTTGGTGAGACAACTTGATCATTGCCAGTGAGGCATCTTGTAACTTGTAAATATTTTCATTAAGCCGATGAGGCACTTTTGCGAATGGTTTTTCATCCCTATGAGGGTTTTCCAATCATGAAAATTATGGTGTTATGGTTCTTTGTGGATGCATTTATGATCTTGTTGTTTCCTTGATTTGCATTCTAGTTTAGGAACCTATATGTATTTTGTTATATTGTGTAAGCCTATTTGGCTAACTTATGTAATGGTGACACTTGTGATGGTATACTTTGACTTATTAAGGAACATAATTTCATTTGAATATGGTGATGAAAGGTATTCAATTATTCCTCTTTTCCACAATATCATGCCAATGTAATAAATTATTTTGGATTTTGTGGTATTCTAGTAAGTGAAGTTACCAGACCTTACATTAGGGGATGGTTCTTCATCCACCATTGATCTCATATTTTCTACTGTTTTCCTTAATTTATCTTTCTAGATCATGGTAACCCTTATCTTCTTCTCTTTTTCCTTTTCTTGTTTCTTGTTCAATTCAACAAGTCTCAATGCTTCTTCCCGAAGTTGTGTGATATCATTTATCATTTCCTCAGGATCCTCAAGGGTAACTTGATCTTCATATTTTTTAGGAGTATAATTTGTAAGGTTCACTAATCCCTTTGGTGTAAAAGTCTTGGGATTCATAAATCTAGATCTCCCTCTAGGATTGAAAATTTATTCATTAAAAATAAAAGTAGTTCTAGGATTAGCCTTCTTGGCTGACCAATTAGGATCTAATTGTTTATCCTAGAAATTCCACTAGTGTGTAGGTTCTTTTGTAACTTTAGGAGTGGGGAGTATTCTGTCTGGTATCAAGAAAATTAGCACCAAGGGTTTCTTCATTATTATCAGGCATACCAAATTTATGTACTTCTTTATATTATGAACAACCTCATTAGAATTTGAACCTTCAAGGATTGGAGGATTAATAGAATTACTTGTTTGAGCATATTTTCCTTTTCATGATGCTTTAGATTTGTGAGGTAGCTCCTCTTAGAGCTTCCTTTTTGGATGCTTCTTCATGTTGCTTCTGGTTCCTCTCATTTTCTTCTTTGTAACTTCTCTTATGACCTTCTCACATTCTTGTAATGAATGCTTGTGAAATAGCACAAAGACTCAAAGTTGTCACCCACAACTTGATGGGAATTTGAAAATATTTGTGAATGTTGAGCATATTTGCAAGATTTCATATATACAGATACTCTTTGAGAAATAAATTTGACAACTTAATGAAAACTTGAAAAGGTGAACACAATTCACTTGAATCTTTAATATATCAACCTCAATTCAACAAAGGGTGGGACAATTCAATAGAATTTATCATGAATAAACACATATTTGTAAGAATTATGACTCTGCACTTTAGATTTCGAACTAGCTCCTTTGCTTAAGCTTGTCCCCAATAGAGTTTCCATTATGTTGGTTATTTTTAATGAACCAAGCTGATCTCACATCTTAGCCTATGGAAATTCCATTTTCCAATGGTTAGCTAATTGGATGGATTGGACAATGAATGAGTGAAAGATTGCAAGGCTTTCCTCCTACACTTTGGGTTCTACAAGACCTGGGAGGTTGATCCCACAATTTATCTTAAGATCCTCTTGGAACAATAGAAAAATTAAGCTATTTTCTTGCTTTATTTGGGAATAATTAATGACAAATTGAACTTGATGTCACCTTGATTTAGTGTTGTGATGTGTTTTACACATCCACATTAGGTCTAGGGATTTTTTAAGCTAAATAAAATTAAATCTACCCTAATTTAATGTTGTAAAGTGTACTTATTGACACCATCACAATAAAATTTAAGAGGCTTGTAAACTAAAGTGGACATAATCTAGTCTTGGAATGTGTTTTACACATTTGCATGGGATTTAGGGCCCTTCTAAGCTAAATAGACTCAATTTTTCCTTAATTTAGTGTTGTGAGGTGTATTTATTTACACTTTCACATTGGAATTTGGGACCTCTTGCATTTATGATCTTAATATCATCATTAATAGGCCCCTAAGACTCTATATTGTGCATCCCAAGGCATATTTCAATCGAAAACTCGATAATATGAACATATAAAGTTAATTCACAATTTTCTATTCTATGCAAATGAGTCCCATCCAGGTGGTACCCATTCACCATAGATGGTGAATGAGTCCCATTTGGCCTATTTTCAAGGTTTTGAGTGGGAAAATTTGGGGTTTAAGTTCAAATTTTATGTATGTCGGCCTTTGGGATCTAATACACGGTATATTAGATGGATTTCCTATATAAAAAATCTTTCAAATCATTATTTCATAGAATCCTACATGAATCAAGCCAAGCAATCAAGATTTAAGCATTCCAAGACTTCACAAGATCATCAAGATAACATTTAAGGTCATTTATAAGGCATTAAAGGGTAGAACTCTTCATCAATTATTGCAGAAATTCAAGATCCATCCTCATGTTAAGAATATTAAGCATCAATAATGTTATTGATCTAGTGTTGTGATCCAAGATCAAGCATTTTTCTACTCCTATTGTCAAGATCAAGATCTATATCTTTCATGGCCATTTCATGTTGAGCTATAGATTTAAAAGATGTCATTCAAGGTATTATTGTCCATGATTCATGCTCTTTGTTTCACTTTTCATGACTTCATTCAATTATCTCATCATTTGGTTTAATTACCTACAGGGGGCTTGACCATGACAAACCCCTATTCCCTAACAATCAACTCTCTATCTCTCTCTTTGTGTAATTGCAGATCTAGGTGGCTTGAAGAATTGAAAGATCATTGAATATTAGGTTACAATATTGGAGAATTTTTTTGGAGTTGTCCCCCCATTTGGAAGGTCATAATCTTCACCAAAAGGTCACCTACAACCCCAAAATCAAAGTTTAAAATCTAGAAATCAGGAGAAGCAAAAAGAGTAGACATTGAAGACTAGATTCAGATCTTGAAGTTCTAGAAAATCCAAACTAGACTCATTCACCACAAGTGATGAATCATTCCCATTGTAAGTGTTTCTCAGAGATCTTTATAGATTTAGATACCCTTTTTTCTGAAACCTACTCCTGCACAAAAATCTAAAACTGGGACTGATTCACCCAGAATGGCGAATGAGTCCCACTAGGTCAAAAGGCTAAAATTTCTATCATTTTAAGACTCCTTCTATCCATCTTCAAGTTTCCAGGTTAAAACTTCTGGTTTTATTACTTTTATATTCTATTCTATTTGCATTTCTAGGTCATTTAATAGGTTACTACATTAAGCTAGTGTTTAGAGTTGCATCTTGCATATCATTATCTTTTCCAAGTCTAAAATTGGTGGTGAACCCATTATTCATCTACTTTCAGCCCCTAGGACAACCCTATTGTAATATCCCTTTCTCTTTTGTATTGATATCTCTAGGGTTATCCTTGAGTGGAATAGTTGAAAGTGGGTGTGCTCTATGTCCTAAACCATATGATAGCACTTCTTCCCCCATTTTCAACAATTCCACATTTATGCCAACAAATCATATACATTTTAAATAATAGATGAGATCTACTTGAAATTGCTTTGACAATTGAAATACTACAAAGATCTAAAAAATCCTTGCATATTAATTATTTACAAAGTAATAGATCATGGTATATTTCAACTTGACATACATTTTACCAAAATTTTAAAGAGTTTAATGATTTTAGTGTATTTTTCTATGAGAGATCAAGAACAATGAAGGACAACAAAAATCCTAGAACATTGACTTAATTCAAGGTACAAGGTCAAACACAAATGTAAATAAACCTTGACAACAAATGGAAACTTAGCATTATAGAGCTCACACAATGTTGCATTACAACATCAATCTCAATTACTCAAAACTAGATACTCATTATCATATCCTAACATTCGACCATTTAAACCTATTAATTTATCCATGAAATTTAACAAATTCTTTGAATTTGAACAACTACATAACCATAAAACTCATCAGAACACAATGAAAATGCCTGAAACAACCATTGATTATTTCATTAATAGCTCAAAATATGAATACATCAGGAGAGAATTGGCTTTGAAGATTTTCCATTCTTTATATTCAATGCTAGTAATGTTATCAAAATTCACATATAGACATACAAGACTCATAACCTAAATAAAATATATATTCTATTCTTTGTATCCACTCATTAATTTTTTTTCTTTATGATCAATCAACAACTTGTACAATTGGCCTTGAATTCCCTTTTATAGAAACAAGGGAGCAAAACAAGCTTTGGGCCAAATTTACACATGTATTTTTATTTTACATTAATAATTATATTCAAAGGAAGATATATTTTCCAAAATATGAGGGAGATGCTCATATGAGACAAAAACCATTTCTCATTTGTTGATGAAGATTTCTCCCTCCTTGCAAAAGGCTCTTTGGTTGGTGTAAATATTCTTTCTATGAGCTATACTACCTTTTCCATGTGCTCCAAAACTTGAGGATGAAAAAGAATAAAAAAAAAAGAAGAGAATATACCAAAGCACTTCCACGTTTGCACTTCATGTCATCAATTTCAAATTGTAGAGGATATAATATCTAAACATTGATATATCTAAGGCCTAATGCCTACTAGCTTCAGGCCATGTATTGCATTTATCTTATTGTAACCTTCATTGTTGCAGGAATAAGATCAGAACCTCAATCACCATACCATAATTGCAATAGCCTACACGTCTGATTTTTCAACATATTTGGACTTCCAGAGTTCAAAATCATCCTCAGAAGGGCAGTCAAATGTTATAACCTAGTTTATGTTCTTCCTGTATGGGGTGTATATAATTACCACCTTGTTGGATTCCTTGTCAACCTCTTCAAGGAATATTCCAATATGAGAGAGCCTATCCATAATTTCTATATCCACTCCATCACAAATTAGCTTTTCCTGAGTTGCCATCACTTGGCTTGCTTGCTCCTTCCATTCCTATAAAGGTTTGACTTCACCATTTTAATTCACAATATCTAGGAGTAAGTTGAAACTCCACTCATGAAACCTTTTCACGAACTCCCTAATCTTCATTTCTAGTGGTTCAATCAACCCTTGGAATTTCCTTGATTACATTTACCAATTTGAAAGTTGGGACAATGTTGGGTGGTTGATTGACATAATGTTTTGATCTAAATGCAATGTCTCTCAATTCTTGGAACCTAGGGATCCATTTATCCATCAATGGGATGGAAACCTCTTTATCCCTATCAAAGTTCCTTATTGCATCGAACATGGAACAATAATTTGAATGAATTCTAATTAACCTCCTCTCAATCCATTTATTCAAGTGTTCTTATAACACCACAGTGACAATATTCAAGTTAATCAAGTGAATTAGTTCATCATATTGTTGAAATATCTCCACAAAAGTCTTAAGCTTCAATATCAACTCTTTCTTGGTAATCTCTTCTATTGGAGGTGCATCTAATGTAATTGGAGTTGATTGTGCAATGGGAACATCCTAAAAACTAGGAGGTACAACTTTAGTTGGGACTAGAGGTGGTGAAAGAATGGGAGAAGGTGGATCTTGTTCTTGTGGAGAAGGGGGGGGGGGGAATTATAGATTGAGATCGGCCTATTGCATGCACTAACTGTAACTTCTCTTCCAATAGTGCAATCTGCAATTGCATCTTAGCAATTTTCTGCTTTCCTACATTATACTAAACCACTATGTCATTGTACTTTATTTTGAACTTGTCCCTTTCTTCAGTTAGGGACTCTATTGTGGCTTTAGTGACATGTTCTATATTAGCATGCAATGCAGCTACTTTAATGGTTGATGTATTTGATACCCTTTTAATAATCATCCCTCCTCTAACTCCTATAGCTGGCTCTGCTACCTTTGGCTTCTTAGTGCTTGGGGCTAAGGCCCAAATGGCTAATGTGTCCCATTGGGCACCAAATGTTGATCCTTGTAAATTTAGGCTCACTTCCTCTTTAGTGTTAAAGATGAGGGCGTTATTCCTTTTTATTGTATCAAATGATATGGTTGATGCTAAATATCATTGTGGTAGTAATAATATGCCACTTTTTCTCACAAGTCATCTGCCCTCAACTCTAGTGATATTCTAATACTTGGTCATTATTTCATTACGAGCCTCAACCTCTACAATTGTCTTTGGTAACTCAGGGCTCTTAGTTGTTTTTTTTCCACACTCATAACATATGCATCATTCATTTCCCTCCAAACACATTCTTGAAATGTTTGCGTCTTTACAATGCATCATCATCCATAAATCTTTCACAAGCTTTAGCTCTGACATCCTCTGAACTATTCACCACACTTAAATCATCCTTGCTCAATTTGAGACTTAAAGTCCATGACAATGTGTCTCTTTTGGGGGGAGGGCATACCTTGGAACATTTCATCTTCTATGAAAAATAATTCTTCATTTGACTCATTGGCATGGTAATCTACAAGGCTGCTTGATTCAATCCTTAGATTCTTCAATGGTGGCAATTGTGAGTTGCTTCTTTATTGTACTTTTCCTCCTAGCAAATACTTGCAGCTTCTTTGGTGGCTGATAAGTAGGTATTTATTCTATCATTGAGGCTTTCCCCTTATCATGATCTTCAATGACTACAACCTTTCCATTCTCTTAGATCACTTTTCTTCTTTCAAGGTTGCAACAAATTTATCAAAATTCTACATAATTATTTCTATTCTCAAAATTACATTCTCAATATTATAAAAAGCTATAAACTGAGGGTCTTTCACCCTTTTTTCTCTCTCTAAATTCTCAAAAGGAATCCATTTCTTGAGCATGTCCTCTTGTGTTCGAAAATCAAAAACATTTCTAATAATGTCTTCAGGGAAAGAAAAGTTATAAACAAAATTACCCTATTTTATTGTTTCCATCAACCAAACCATTAAAACCTTTAGATCATAACTCTTGTATGCTTGAAACTAAATTCCATAGGGCTTGAGATGATCAATTATTTTCTTCCATCCATTAGTTATCATAAGAAAATCAGAAAAAAAAAGTTTAGGTAGGGAAAAAGGTTCCTTTTCAAATCTCAAACAAGTGATTATCTTTTACATCCCCTAGCTGCAACATGATCTCAAGGAATCCAATCCTCAATGGTACATCCCTAGGGAGTACAAGGGGTGTTTTTCCTATTCCATATACTCTGATAATTATGCAATCTAATAAGGGATTACATCTCCCCAATTGTGATTAATTTTCAAATCAACCCTCCTCTTTGCTGGCCTTAGGAAATCATGCAATTCAATGGGAATCCTTGGCATATCCATAATTAGATCTCTTTTCAATTTGGAGGAAAATATATTTGTGGAAATCATAAAATTGTTTTTCTGCTCATGTCTATCCAATAATGGAGTCCATGTTTGAACAGGCATCTCTATACCATCCACCCTTCTTTTCAACTCCATATCCTTACCAAATAAATCCATACCCTTGTATAGGAACATGTGCATAAATAAATAATACCATTAGAATCTTACCATTGTTTCCACATTCTTCAATGCTACTAGGTATTTGTGTATATCTTTTGATAAGTATGTGGAAAAATAATACAAGGTGTTGACATTGGGATGTTGAATATTGGTAGGCATATACATTGGTGCAATTGGCATGCTTGAGGATGGATCATACCCTAGAATTTGACTAGGAAATAAAATGTTCTCTAAAAGTAGAGGAAAAAATACTTGATTGGAAAAGGTTCCTTATTAGATGGTCCAAGTACAATTCTACTTCCTCCCTTTCTTCCTAATGCCAAGAAGTGATCCATCACTAAGACTTTGAATGTAGGCCTCACCTTTTCATATTCTTCCTTCAATTTCTTGTCATCAATCTCAAGTCCATCTCTTTACTTCATTTTTTTAAATTGAAAACTTCTATAATTTCCTCCTTTGTAACCAAAACCTTCTCCTATCCAGAATGAGTTCTAACTACCCTAAAAATGGGGTCATAGTTAGTTGCAACAACTTTTAGGAGGTCAACTTGGCCATGTCTGAGCTCCATTTGTTGCAAATTGGAATGTGAGCATTCCTGTTACCAAAATAGCTCTAGAAGAGTGACCACCCAGTATATGACAATGTGGCATCCTTAATAGAACATTGCCTATCAGAAATACCATCCTTAACCCCAAGGCCATGAAACAGAATTTACCCTATATGTTTCTCACTAGTTGAGGGTGATAATTGATCAAGAAAGTCTTTGACCAAAGCTCTCTTTTTAGGTTTAAAACTAGGGAGTTGGACTTTCGGTGCCATTTTATTAATGAGTAATTTTACCTAGTGTTTCACAGTATAAGACTATAGTTTACAAGTTTAAGGTGAAGACTTGACACAAAGAGTGACTAAATTAAAAAATCTATAGCAATCTTGATGAATGTCAAAACTTAAAAGAAACCCTAAACCCTAATTTATATAGTAACAACAAAAATTGAATGAAAACCAGGAAGAAAATTATCTCAAGAGGTGCAGTTTGAACTTACTAGTGTGAATCATGAAAACCCCTAATTTTGAGGATGCCAAAAGATTAGAATGCACTACAACAATTTACGAATGCCTTAGAAATTATTTTGGGAGATCAAGAGTAAGCCTTCAATCTAGCTTTTATGGTGAAGAAAACCTTAAATTTGGCAAAAAAACATCAAATCTTCCATTACTACTCACTCGTGCCAACAAAAACAACTCCTAGATGTCCATTTTAGCAGCTTTGAGTCTTTTCCATTGATCTTCTCATGATCTAGATCAATGTGTTGTAAAGATGAGGTCAAAGTAGTTTGAACACTTTAATTTTTTCTGACAAAACATCCATTCAACCACATTCTTTTCATGTGTTCACTTTCCATGTTGGCCCAACAACCCCACAACACTTGACAAGTCACGAGACATTCCATGTGGTAGACAACTACTAGCTATCTACAATATGCAATTTTTTGATCTATGGTCATGGGGTAACATATAATAGCCCAGATCAACCCAACAACCTTCAATATGTGTTCCCTCTAATTTCAAGCCAACACTCAAGTTGATTATTCTCCCTTTGAGATGAATGATCAATATTAAAACATCTTATTGAGCATTTATGGACATGCTCTAAAATATATTTAGTAGCTCACCTCTTACCATGTCCATAATCATCATGAAATATTATACCAAATATCTCATGTTTCATAAAGTCTCTTAGATGGTGGTGAAGGTGCCATGTGGCATTTTCCCGCTACCCCACTGAGAGATGAGATTGTATAATGGGTCCCATGTGGGATGGCGAGGAACCATCAAGATTCATCCTTAATATCACATTGTTGTCATTGATTTCAATTCAGTTTTTATCATCGCTACCTTTTAAAGATGGTAGGCCTCACCATAAAGAGGAAAGGTGTCTCACTGCTCGCTCACCCACTAAGACTTTTAAAGGATTATTTTATTTATGTGGGCTAGCAGGCAACCAATGGAATACATTTGGTGGGACCTGACAACCATTGATTAAAGGTTTTCAAAGGAACGTGCATCAAATGGTCACTTAAAATGGGTCACTCGCTAGGTTATAAAGGAAAAAGGACAGACATATCATGGACTTACACTTAGGATAAAATGGAAAATATTTAAAAGACTTCATTTTCCTAGTTTTAACATTTGACATAACTAATAATAATTGTAATGGGTAGTGACCAATAAGCTAGGCAATAGGGGTCAGTAAGTGAACACACTTGATGGCTCAAGTTGTAACTTGGTAAACTAAAAACAGGCTAGCAAAGGTCAACTATGAATTAGAATGTATGTAAAGGGTTGTTAACACAAGATTTTTCAAAGGGTTTAGGGCATAAAAAAATCCTAAGACATGCAACATCACTTCAAAGTTGATGAAAATCCAGATATAGATTTAGTTACTTAGTGGAACACAAAAATTTTAGGGGTTCCATAAAGCTCTGCTCACACTTGAACTAGTGGCACACATCATCATCATGCCTTAGTTAGCTTCAATAGAAGTGTATCTTCACAACATGACTTCAATTATCTATGTGGTACTAAAAACAAGAAATATATTTATTTGCTTCAAGCCTTAGACACTATGACACACGTGGAGTGTCCAAACAAACTCATATAACTAAAATTCACAACCTTCTACTAGCACAAGTAGACATACATTAAAAATAGTCACCAAACAACAGAATAGGTATACACTATCACTCATAACTTTCTTTGTATAAGGATAATTGACATGAAACTTTGGACATAATGCCTTCAAATCTCAAAGAAATTAAATTTTGAACCACATAACCATATCTACAAATGTAGAGATATGCAGAGATATGCAGGGCAAAACTTTACACCTTTGAGAACATCCACATAGAATCAATATAGACTCCAATTTTCCACTCTTAAAGACACCTTTTTGGTAACCCAAAAGACTTGAAACTTGGATCACACATTCCTTGAGAGACCATGAGGTTGTCCTCCAAACTGTAGGAGCAGAAAAATATTAGCGAAGAAATGTGAAGCACTTTTCAGTGACTCTGGCAACTAAACAACTAGACTAAAAGACTCCCCATAGAACATTTGACATCAATGACAACATAACTACAATAATCTCCCCCTTTATCATTGATGGAAAAACCAACCAAATTTCTCTATTTTGTGTGCAATCTCTCCCTCTTTGACATCAAGGACAAAGGGAAAACATATAGGCTCTCCTTTTTGAAAACAACCACTAACTACTCCCCTAAGAGGTAGCCCTCATCACTCTAGGAATAAATATATGAATTGAATTACTCCCACTAGACAAATGCACTAGCTATGCAACTAGCAAGAAGGAGGGTCAAATATCCCTAACTTCCAGTTAAGATATTTAAATGTACCATTTGCAAGTTCCTTTGTGAAAATTTCTGCAACCTGTTCCTTGTAGATACATACTCTAACTTTACTTATTTATTTGCAACCTTATCTCTTAGAAAATGATACTGGATTGATATGTGCTTAGTTCTAGAATGCCTCACTAGATTCTAGGAAATATTGATACCACTTGTATTATCACATAAAATAGAAATGGGCTCATCATACTTTATCTTGATATCCTTCAATGTTTGCTTCATCCACAATATTTGAGTACAATAAGAGGTTGCAACAATATACTCTACTTCTGTTATAAATAAGGATATTGAATATTTCTTCTTGGATTCTAGGAAATATTGATACCACTTGTATTATCACATAGAATAGGAATGGGCTCGTCATACTTTATCTTGATATCCTTCAATGTTTGCTTCATCCACAATATTTGAGTATAATAAGATGTTGCAACAATATACTCTACTTCTGCTATAAATAAGGATATTGAATATTTCTTCTTACTATTCCATGAAACCAACCCTTTCCCTAAAAAGAAAGAACCACCATTCGAACTCCTTCTATCATCAACACAACCAACCCAATCAACATAAGTTTATGGACACAAATCAAATTCATTACCTTTTGGATGGTCATAATACATAATTCAGAGTGCTCTTCAAATATCTAAAGATTCTCTTAACTATATTTAAATGAATTTCTTTAGGATTAGTTTGAAATCTTGCAACCAAACATACCGCATGCATAATATTAGGTCTTGAAGCATTTGAGCACACATGCTTCTAATCATAGATCTATATAGATTATAATCAACCAAGGGAGACTCATCATCTTTGCTCAAATGATAACCAGTAACCATAGGAGTACTCACTGGTTTGCAATCTTCCATAGAAAACCTCTTCAACATCTCTTTGACATACTTTACTTGAGAATTAAAGATACCATCATTTAGCTGAGAAATTTGAAAATTAAGAAATAAAGATAACTCACCTATCATAAAAAATTCAAATCCCTTTTGAATTTCCTCAAAAAACTTCTTACACATCTCATAATTTTTGCCAAAGATTATATCATCAACATATACAACAACTATCAAAATTATTTCATCCTCACTCTTGAAGTGAAGATTTTTGTCTATGGTACCTTTCTTGAAACCTTGTTGAAGAAAGTACTTGTCCAACCTTGCATACCAAGACCTAGGAGCCTTTTTGTGGCCATACAGTTCTTTTTTGAGTTTACAAACCATGTTTGGGTCTTATGATAACTCAAATCCATTAAGATGTTCTGTATAGACTTATTCTTCTAGATCTCCATTTAGGAATGCTTATTTGACATCCATCTGATAAAATTTGAAGTCTTTGCGGGCTGAAAAAGAAAGAATAATTTTGATTCCTTCCATTCTTGCTACCAAAGAAATTGTTTCCTCAAAATAAATTCCTTCTACCTATGAATAGCCTTTACATACTATTCTAGCTTTGTTTCTTACAAATTCTCCATCTGCATTCAACTTGTTCCTAAAATACCATATTGTTCCTATCACATTCTTGTCCACAAGCCTTGGAACTAGTTCGCAAGTCATATTCTTCTCAATCTAATCCAATTATTCTTCCATTTCTTGTATCCATCCTTCATCCTTGCAAGCATCAACAATTTTTTTGGTTATATCTTTGATAGTGAAAAAAAATTTCTTGTTCATTTTTCTTTACAAGCCTTCTGTTGTTCAACACTCCTTCATTCTTATCTCCAATAATCTGATCCTCTAAATGGTTCCTTTGAACATACTTGGTAGGAGTCTTATTTTTTTCTATTTTTTCTTCTTTCTCTTCAACTTATTATTCTTCTTCTTTTGAACAAGGAGGTGCATTAGACCTATAGTACTCAACTTCATACATATTATGATGTAAATCTTCATCAACCCTAACATTTGTACTTTCAACTATCTTTCCCAATATTTTTTCTAGCACATGTATGCTTTACTCTAAGCTGAATATCCAAGAAAATAACCTTCATTAGTTGTTGAATCAAAATTTCCCAAAACATATTCATCTATTTTGATGTAACATTTTCTTCCAAAGACTATAAAATACCCGATAGTTGCAAGTCTTACATACCATAACTCATAAAGGGGTCTTAGTATTGTTCACCCTTAACAACTCTCTATTGACAATTTAGATTGTTGTATGAATTTCCTCTTTCCAATAAACATTAAGAAGATTTACTTCCTTCAACATATTCATTTCCATCTCTTGAATAGTTCTCTTCTTTCTTTCAACAACCCCATTTTGTTGAGGAGTTCCAAAAAACGATAGATGCCTCTTTATTCCATGTTCTGCACAAAAATCATTAAACTCATTTGATATGAACTCATCTCCTCTATCAAACCTCAAACACTTTATTTTAACATTCATTTCATTCTCAACCTTTGACTTGAAAATATTAAATCTACTAAAGGCTTCAAATTTATCTTTTATCAATGTAACCCATGTCACCCTACAACAACCATCAATAAAGAGCATGAAATACATTTCTCCTAGAAGGGGGTGCTGCCACAATAGTGGTTTACACTTTATGGGAGATCCTATTTTTTGTTGAAATCATATATTTTTAAAAAATATAATGATTTAAGCCTTGAAAAATTCCATTTAAAGGATTCCAATTGAAGAGGGTTTGGTCAAACCACCTTAGACCAAGTCCACTTGGATAGAACCCCGCTAGTTTTAAACCATACCTAAAATGGAGTCTCCTTTACACCTATCAAAATGCTGATAAAAAAACTACTTTTAATTTACCTTTTGGGGGATCAAATGATTTCATTAATTTTATTTTTTTTGTAAGTATGTAGTCCTTATTATAAGCTTCCCAAAAAGTATAATTTTAATTAAATTAAATTTGATTATTAAATTTATTTTTTATTTCTTGTGAATGTAGGTTTTTCATCGAAAATCAAGCTCTTTGTTCTGCACATATGGAAAAATAGTAGATTATCAAAATAAAATTTTAAAAAATATGTTTAGGCTAGGTACTAATATCCTTGATCGATTAAAATAAAAATTGAATTTTGATACATACAAAAAATGTTGTGTTGTATACAGTCTATCTATGTCGGAATTGTAACTGGTTTGACTTCAAAACTTGATTAAGGAAAAAATATTTAATAAAACACTATGAAAACAAATGAACTGGTTAGATATCGTAGTTACAAATCTAAATTCGAAGAAATTATAATTTTATCCTTCATACAAAAAAAGTTATGTTATATACGGTGAGCATCACTCCTTAAAAATGTTGTTTACTAATAAAAATTAGTTTTCGAAGGAGATGAAAAAAAATGCAATCTAATTCCAAAATTTTTTTAAAAAATATATTTAGAATCTATAGTAAAAACTTCACAAATCATTAGTCTGCATCATCTTGAAATTCCTCATGGTGTAGCCGCTATAGGAGCTCGAAAGTGAAGATTTAGTTAAAAAAATCAGTTTAGTGTCTGGTTTGCCCAAAAATTGTAAACCAGTATTGTGGGATCATCCAAGGCTCTTTGTTTTGGTAGGTCCACAAATATTAATATGAATAAACTCCAATGGTCTAGAGTAAGAGTACTCTTTAGACTCAAAACTTATCATTGGCTATTTTCCAAACTAACATTCCTTGCACAAAGTACTTATAGGATTGGTTAAATCTTAGGTATATCTTTTATCGCATGTGATGAGTTGATCTTCGCAAGATTTTCAAAATTGATGTGTCCCAATCTCTTATGCCAAAGCCAACATTCACTTACTTGTCCCATAAGACATCTTATCCCATTGAAATCCTTTAGACTATATATGTTACCATTTGTCCTAGATCCTTCTGTGACAGATTTTCTAGTCTTTCCTTTTTTGATTTGACATCCTCATTCATTGAATATGAAACCATGTACATTTTTGCACATCTGACTCACACTAAGAATATATTGTGTCGGAGACCTTTAAAATAAATAACATGCTCTATCCTCTGCTTTCCATCAATACTTATTATACCTTTTCCACAGATCTATACTAAAGTATCATCTCCAAGCTTGACTATGACTCCATTTCATTTCAAAATCTTGATAAACTTGCTCCTAACCCCTATCATGTGGTTGGAAGAACCCTGCCAATTACCCAGGAGTTTGCCTCATCTTTTGCATGAAAAGAAGTACACAAAACACTTGAATATTTAGTTTCACCTTTAGTCTTCTTAGTAGCCAAGAATAGGATTTCATCCTCATTATTGAGACCACTAGATTTCTCATCCTTTGAAGAGTAGGAATCTTCTTTAGAGTAGAGACTATTTAAACTTATTTCTTCTAAAATTCTTGTTTCTTTGTTTAGAATATTTTAAGGGATATTTGGAAACAAAATGACCAACCTCTCCACACTCATTTCATTTGAAAGGTATCTTACCTTTGTACTTACCTATAACCATCTTCAACTTCCTTGCAAAATTTCCTTCTTCATCAATATCACTACTCTAATCATGTTCTTCATACATATCCTTCTTACTAGCTTTGAAATTTGTTTCCTTCTTTAGAGTATCTTTGTAAAATTATCTCATTTCAAAATTAGTGATGACACCATATAAGTGATCCAATAAAAAATTATCTAAATCTTTGGCTTCCTCAATAGAAGATACTTTAGGACTATAAGATTTAGGAAGAGATATCAATACCTTTTTAACCACAACTGATTCTTCTAGTTCTTCACCAAGTCCTCTGATTGCATTGACCACCTCATCTACCTAGAGAAAATATCTTGTAATATCTTCATCCTCTTAACATTTTTAGGTTCTCAAACTTTCCGCCATATATTTGCATGTTGGCTTATTTTACTTTAATGTCTCCTTCATAGATGCCACTAAACTTATCCTAAACCTCTTTTGTTGTCTTGTAGTGGATTAATTTTATAGGTTCAAAGTCTTTTAGCCCACTCAATAAAGAATTCTTAGTCTTTACATTGCTCTCATAGGCCTTAATCTATACTGAATCAGTTAGAGGAGTAGAAGGAAAAGTATAACCATGCTTGACCATTTTCCAAACACCAAACCCTAAGGAGGTCAGATAGGTTACCATCTTGAAACACTAGAAAGTAAAATTTGTTCCATCAAACCTAGAAACCTTGTGAGACCCTTCTTATGCCATCTCTGATTTCCTCAAGTTGTTAGACTTCTTCTAAGGAAATTGGATTTTATACCAATTTTTTAACACACCAAAATATTGTGAGGGGGGGTGATTCAGTATTCTAAAAAATCTCAAGCCCTTTGGAATAAACATAAACTTTAAGCTCTATTGCATGAAAAAGAACATGAAATATGAAGACAATGCACAACATAATAAAACACCAGATATATGTGGAAATCCCATAGGGAAAAGACCACGATGAGAAAATTTTCTAGGAGCTATTGTCCTAATCCAACCTCAGGAGATGAGCAACATTTACAAATCTGTTTTAGGGCTACAACCTAAGGAAGCTACAACTCCCTAAATACAATTTTAGGGTCAATCCTAAGGAAGATACAACTCCTTGATCTAAGAACATCCTCATGAATGATTACAAAATCACAGTCATTCCACTATTTGAAACTAAAAATTAAGCTCAATCCTTTTGATGATTGCAATTTTTCTTTGAAACCTCTATAAGTGTCTTCTCAACTGCCTTAATAGCTCACTACTTTTGGATCACTACCTCCAACAAAAAATCAAGCACACTCCTTCACTTCCCTTCTATCACAAAGATATGATCAAGATGAAACCAGACAAGATCTGCCACAACCACTCTTTCTCTTTCAGTTGCTTACATAGTTATCATCATTTTTCACTACAACTTCACCCTAGATAAAATAAAAAATATGAAACATGTAGAGGGCAGACCCATAATACTACACACAACACTAGGGAGAGCAAAATGCCTTGCAGATTCCAACACACGCTTAACCTGGTCCTAAATAATCTTCACACCTTTGATCTTATATGAACATAATCCATATGCTTTACAAATATAAATTAGGTTGGCTATAAACAAGAAAATATAGCTTGCAACATGTTGGCCTTGACATCCAATGGAAATACATAAGAATGATAAATCATTATTTACATCTCTTTCAGAGGATTCGACATGACCCGCACAACACCTTCAAATACTTCATAAGCTCCACTCACACTTGAACTTGTGGTGCACATCATCAACATGCCTTAGTCGGTCTTAGCAAAATCATGTCTTCACAAAATGACTTGAAGCATATGTCCGGTACTGGAAACAAGAAAGATCTTTATGTGCTTCAAACCTTAGAGCTGGACATTGGGAGTGTCCACACAAACTCATACAACTAAAATTCACAACCTTCAGACCTAGACCAACATTTTGAAAGGAAGTCTCTCTATCAGATCAAAACTTTCCTTGTAATTATAGAAATATGGACCCCCTTAAAATATCCACCATTCTAGACAAGTCTACAAAGAAATAACCATTAGCAAGCAAAATAATTCCCATGTCGCCCTCAGGTTGCAGTTTTGTCCAAGCTTAAATTTGGGAAAGGACAGAGAAATCCAAATACCCATAAACTGCCCTTAAGTGGTAATAAAATTCAAAAAATCAGAGTTAGGCAACTTGACATAAACATTTGAATAATTTATCTATATTATTTCAAAAATATGTAAGAAAAGAATCTATATAAAATTGAATGTATTTTCTAAACCATTAGGTTTTTTTTTTTTTAAATCTATTTGGTGAAATTTTGAAATTTTAATGTAGTAGTACTTAAATTTCAGGGAAAAAATAAGTAGGTGTCTATCTAACCACCCTAACCACAATAAAATGATAATATTTTTTTATAAGATTTTAGATATAAGTAGGGGACTCATGTCCAGATGTGATGCATATTTTTTTGTAATTTTTTTCCAAGTAAATAATAAAAAATATTAAAAATCGTATGTCTAACGACCTTAACTTGGTCAAAACTTCATGAAATTCATTTTTTTTAATCCTATATTTCAAATTCAAGAAATGTGATACCGTTTGAAAGTTATAGATTTTTTTCAATCAACCTATCAATCAAGAATTTAATCATAATTCAAAAAGAAAATGAATAATAATAATCTATTAAATTCAAAGTAAAGCATAATTTATATTGGTGGAAAGCTGAGAATCTCATTTAAAAACCATTTTTGTTTCATCAATTTTGGGTAAAACAGTCATAAGCCACATGGGTCATCATATCACTTAGATATCGCCACTTTTTGGCCTATCACGATCTTGCACATACCCATATGCAATATCTAGAAATGTATCATCAAAAGCTCATAGGAAAACATTGTAACCACCTTTCCCATAATATAACTCAAATATAGCTACAATAAAGCCAATGAGCAATGGGTGTGTAACAACCTCAAATGCAAAAGGTGTGCAATGTGGAGGATTATATGTAATAGAGTTAGAGCTATAGTTTTCCTCTTAAGTTGAGCAAACTACTTCACTAGTGTATTGAAGGTTTAGAAGTGCAGGTAGTAGAGGTATAAGAAGTATGGGAAGAATGAATTATTTCTAAAGGGAGTGAGAGGTAAGAGGGAATGAAATGGTAGTAGAAGGAAAAATAACACTATATATGTACAGTTTCCATAGGATGACAAGGAGAGATGGTAGAGATAATAGTGGTAGTACTTCTATGGGTGTGAGTAAACACTATTCAAATTTAAACTTAGAACTCTAACTTGGACATAGATCATTACAATTTAATAATATCACAAATAACATACATAATACACATCTAAAAAATAATTATTTCACTAGTTTCAACCTAAACATATACCTTATCTAAACCTTCCTCAAGTCCCTTAAACTTAGAACAGTTGCGACTACCTTTGAAAAAACCCCTCTATCCTTTATGCTTCGATGGATGTCCATACCGTATTCCAAATCTCCCATTTGGCATAGGCTTAGAAAGGTTGTAGAGTTTACCTTTACACCTGCCAATTGCATTTGATTGCAAAGTTTACAAATCCTTTTCAACAAATCTATTTTGTTAATATCCTGCAATCAGGGTGTTCCATTAGAACAGTATTCTTTGAGGCATTATGTCAAACAGTTCACATGCCTAGTTACACATTTTGCATATCCCGCAATCATGGAATTTTGTCAAATAGTTTGTGTGTCTTGTCTATGTTTACATTTTTTGTATACACATCTAGCAGTGCAGTTTAAAGCTACAACACCTGAAAACATTGCTCTATTTGTGATGGATGTCTATGCCCTGTTCCAAAGCTCCCATTTTCAAATAGGCTGGGAGGAGTCTAGCTTTACACCTGCCAATTGCATTTGGATGAAAACTTCTAAATCCTTTTTAACAAATGTGTTTTGTGCATATCCTGCAATCAAATCATTCCATGAATCCACATTTCTTTGAGGCATTTGGTCAAATAGGTCATGTGCCTTGTCTGCTCTTCCATAGTTTGCATAAATTTCTACCCGAGCATTTCCAATTGTAATATGTGACTATAACCCCCCTTCTATTTTGATTTGATGGATGCCCATAACCTATTTCAAATCTTTCATGATCACCATTGCAACAACCTTTTGTATAAAACAATTATAGAGTATGTTTTATGTAGGAAGAAATTAAATTCAAAGATAATGGCAACGAGAAAAAATGCTGACAATAGGAAGGGGCCCACATCTACCATCTAAGTGGTCACACCAGCTTAGAGTGTGCTGATTAAGCCACGCCAGGGTGGTTGGGTCCACAACCCCCTTAAATAGAACATTTTTCTCATTTTCCTTTGTCGTTCCTATTCTTGTTCACATCCATCATTTCCATTTCTATTTCCGTTCCTATGCACATTCACAACCACTGTTTGGAAGGATTTAATTTGTATGCAAGTTTTTGGATTCAATTGTGTATGTTTTTGGATCAACGTTTCAAATCACATTCCAAAAACATACATAGTTGAATCCAAAAACTTGCATACAATTTCATGGACTGTGGAAAACTCATACCAACGATTTAATTTGTTATTTCCACCTTTAGGAGCTATAAAATTTGCATTCCTCTACTATGTCCAGAAAATTTCAGCAGTGACTATGCTCTTCGTTTCCATCCTCAAGCTGCCCGAAAGGACACATTTGTTTTGATGCAAAGTATTTTTAATCGCACATGCATTTGGTGAGAAAAAGAAAGGGAGAAAGGGCTTATAAGTTAAGAGGCTTTTAAAACTATTAAGCTCCACCTTTTTCTATTGAAGACATCTGTGTCTTCAAATTTCAGTTGTGGGATAAATGTAATCTATGGACGTGAAATGTTCAAATTTTGCTGAAGCTAAAATCAAATGGTTTTCATAATATTTTATTCATTCTTTTTATGCAGGTATAAATTATGTTTCTTTTCCATAAAATTATTAAATCAAATTCATATATTACATTAAATACGATATTTAATTTGAGTGTAAAATATAAAAATATTGCTATGTTATTTAATATAAGAATAAATATTATAAATTACGTTTTTTCTAATGTAAAATAAAATTCATATATAAGATTAAATATAAAATTTAATTTGAATATAAAATATAAAATTATATTTTTATATAGTTTATATTAAATTACATAATATGTTATAATATAATAATAAATATTTAATTTTCTTAATTGTTTGTTTGTTTGGTTATATTGAGCAGAATGAGTTGGAGGAGCTTTTCAAATTCCATTGTCTCAACATCACCAAGTGCATCAAATGCATCATTGAAGAGGAAATTATACACTTGCAAGCTCAAAGGTGTTGAATAAATTGGATACTAAGAAGGTGGGGGGGGGGTGGGGGTGAATCAGTATCCGCTAAAACTTATTGAACAAACACCATTACATATTTGCATCATATAATAGATAAGAGCAATAACAGAACAAAAAATTCCATAACATAGAGATACTAGATTTATGTGAAAAACCCAACAAGGGAAAAACCACAGTGAGGATTAGCTCACAATATATATAGTTATATAAAAAACTAGCTCATTGCCAAATACAAAAGCTCACTGCTTACAAGGACTTACTATCCAAAATGGAGGCTCACTGCCTACAAAAATTATGTGAACATAAATTGGCTAATTGCCAAAGTTGAACTAATGAAATTACACAAGTGTTGATTCAGTTCCTTATATGCTCAGAGTATTTTCTTGTAGACTAATCTCTGGGTTGGACGCTTCGCTTATACATTCTACTTCTCTTCTTCACATTCGCATTCCACACACCACGCTTCTTTTATTCTTCTTTTAACCATCTTGCATATATACCTGCATGCATTATTTAGGTCAGATTGAGAAGGTAATTCAATTGTGTCATGCAACATCATGTCGGCTAGGACCAAAGCTAGGTCTCACATATAATCCATAATCCATTATAGACTAAATATTAGGTCGGTCATGATTAACCTAATACCAAAGTGTAACCACAAAAATCAATGCCAACGCATCACCCAAACATATGAACATCTGAGAATGCATACGTACATGATTTCAACCATTATAAGCCTTTTCCCAAAACCTTAGATCATACTGATTACCAGAGAGAATATGCAGACCAAAAATACCAAAGATACCAAATCAAATACCGGATGGGGTAAACTAGGTCTACACACCGGTACAGGGTACCAGAACAACATGGTGACATTAATGACAATATAAGACATACTTCCAACAATCTCCCCCTTTGGCAATGATGGCAACATGTGCAAAAAGTTCAATTCAAAATTTTTCAACAATTCATATCTCTCCACCTTAGATCCATCTCTCCCAAAAACTCCATATCTCTCCCCCTTTGACATCAATGGAAAAAGGTTCCAAAAGGATGTAAACATGGTTAAATCCAATATTCAAAAATACTAACTCTTTCAAAATTTCAAAAACTTCAAAACTTTCAAATATTTAATTTTTTAAATTTCTTTCAAATCAAAATGACACTTGTCACATGAAATACTTTCTTGTACCTTTCTTTAATAATAGGATATAATTTCTTCCATTCAAGCACTACAGAGTCCATTCTTGTGTATGTGATTTCCAATAAGGCCAATAGTGTGAAAGATGATGACCAATCAGATGATTATTGTCTTTCACAGTCTTTTGCATTAGAGAGTATTCCGACAAGATGATCTAGCTGAACCTCAACATTTTCTTTAAGAAGCTAGAAGGTCTTCACTACATCATCCCTTTTTCTCTGCACAATGATCAGTTCAGCTTGCAACTCACCAATTCTCAACCTTTCCTTCCCATCTTTGTCCTCAAAAATATCAAACTTCTTCCTGATACTATTCACTTCAATTTCTATAGCTTCAATTTTTCTTCAAAAATTATCAATTGCAGCAGGCCACCAGAGGCATTACTTATAAATATCAGCCATTTCTTTCATTCACTTCTTTGTCTCCATTATCAATTAAAATAACCTCTATTTTTCTTTAGAACATCTCTTCTCAAACAAAGCTTCCAACTTGTGTCCTTCTGGACCTTCAAGCAACATTCTCTCTTCAACTACTTCAACTAGATTTTCAAGCAAGGAATCAAAAATGGTAGAAACATCAATACCTTTACGAAGCAAATACTCAACTAGAGTATTTCATCAACTTTAAGTCTATTAACAAGAGAGGTCGTACTCCAAAATTCACCAGTTTTATTCATTTTCCCTTTTATCAACATAGACCGGATGTCATCTGGTTCAGAAGATTCAGATCTAGGAAGAGATTCTTCTCCTTCTTCCTTCTCTTCAGGAATAACAATAATATTTTCAGCAATTGCTTTTCTTTTCTTCGATTCTGGAGGGGAATCATTAGTAACAACTTCCAATTATTTTGTTTTGGAGGAAGAAACTTTCTCAAATCAACTCAACATAGTTTCACCGGAGCTCATTACATTCCACAAAGGTAATAAATTTTCTTACACGCATTTTATTTATCCTCTAAACTTTCCAAATGTTTGCATATTTTTTTTGCAACAGGAATCCCAGATTCCCACTCAACATCTATCTTTCCCGGTAGTGATTTCAGAAAATAAAGTACCAAACATGTAAGCAAGGACCCAAAATGGAATGGGCATCCTTCTGGGTATCTGCAGGATCATGATTAGCCAAAAAGTGGTGATATGTAAGTGATATGATGGCCCATGTGGTTGACGACTTATTTTTTATCCAAAATTGATGAAATGAAAAGAGTTTTTAAAGGAGATTCTCATCTTTCCACCAATATAAATTATTCTTTACTTTGAATTTAATAAATAATCATTATTCATTTTCTATTTGAATTATGACTAAAGTCCTAATTGATAGGCTGATTGAAAAACATCTATAACTTTCAAATGGTATCACATTTTTTCAATCTAAAACATGCATCACATTCTATTCTTCACATACTATAGGATTAAAATAAAAAATGAATTTCATGAAGTTTTGACCAAGTTAAGATGGTTAGATAGATGAGTTTTTATATTTTTCAAAAGTTGTAATAAAAAAATCATAATTAATTATTGACTAGGAAAAAAATTATAAAAAAATATGCATCACATTGAGACATGAGTCTTCTACTTATATCTAAAATATTATAAAAAAATATTATCATTTTATTGTGGTTAGGGTGGTCAGACAAACACCTACTTCTTATTTTACCTTGAAATTTATGTACTACTACATTGAAATTTCTAATTTTCACCAAATAGACTTTTTTTTTCAAAATAAAGGTCTAGTAGTTTAGAAACTACTTTCAATTTTCTACAGATTCTATTTTTACATTTTTTTGAAATAATATACATAACTTATTCAAACTTTTATGTCAAGTTTCCTAACTCTGATTTTTAAAATTTTCATCACCACTTAAGGGTCTATTTTTGCCATGATGATCCTTCACATACCCTTCTCTAAGTGACATTTGTATGTTCTTGGTGATATTTTCAAGAATTAGCTTACACAAATAAAATTGTTTTTTTTCTTTAACCATTTTATGTGCTAAAAACGCTGTAATGGCCAAAGTAGAACTTTCTCAATCTCTAAAATAAATTTTGTAAAAATTTGATATGCAACATTCCTAATAGAGGAATTGGCAATAGTATCGATCAATAGTGCTTCCTCTACTTCCTTGTATTTAATAGTCTTTCATCCTGAAAGTTCTCCAACACTACACAATCTGGTAACTGCTTCAATTGCTTCCTTCGAAATAGGATAGGATTTGTCCAATATAATGTTGTCATCCTTGAGTTTTCTCAAGAGAAACAAGATAAATTCTTTATCAACAAACCAAGGGAATGCTCCCCATACATCCAAACCTAGGGTTTGTAAATTTTGTAATTCACATGGTTCCAACCCTAATTCCATTTTCTTGACTTTTTTATCATCAAATTCATCCATCTCGACTCCTTTCAACTTCAAAGGGGTATTCCTCGATCCTATATTAGAAATTTCCATTATAGGTCTTAAAATTCAATAAGAGAATTCTTCTATTACTTTCTTTTGTAGTCACGAGATAGGGAAACTTTTGACACCTGCTTTCAAAAGTCCACAATGTTCTCTTCGAAGGTCTTCAAATGATTTTAGAAATGCTTCAAGAGAGTTTCAAGTCACTCTAAAAATCCTTCGAATGTATTTGATGATCTAAATGATTGTAATATTTCCTGTATATTCCATCATTTTTCCCTAACTCTTATTAATTGCAAAAAGCTAACAAACTTTCTTCCACTTTACACTGAGAAACCCTAATTCAATCCACAAAATAATATGCTTAAACCTTTTCATTTGATTTTTTTTTCAACACCTTTGTCTTGTCATTCCTCAGAACATATCCACATGCCAACACCTGGCACGTTGTAATTTCAGGGGTTTAATTATTTTTTGCTAAAGCTCCACCTAAGACCATGTTAGGTCTAGTTCCCAGAGGAATCATCTGCACTAGATGAGGGTACAAACACACCACTAGTCTCCAATTCCTCTTTATTTTTCCATATCTTTCTCATTTCCTACTTAACTTCATCCTTGTCAACCATTTTCACTGATTCATCACTTTCCACTAGAGTAGACTGCTTTCCATTTTTACTTCTGCACACTCTTGAAATATGTCCTAGTTTTTTACAATCATAACAAACAATATTTCTCTATCTTGTTTGATTTCCATTCATCCTTGTTCTGCATTGATTCACTTTATGTCCAAACATGTTGCAGGTATAACAATGGCCATCAAAAGACTAATTTATCCTTCCTCTATTGAATCTATTCATCATTACTCTACTAACCATCCTTGTGATCTGCATTCAATAGATTTATGTCCTATATTCTTGCATGTATAACACTATCCGGAGAAGGGACCAGAAAATTGATTCAACCTACTCCTACACTTAGTTTCCTTATGTCCAAATTTGTTACATGAAAAAAAAACACCATTGAATGATGTGTACCTTTGTGGATTCAGTTTTCTGATAGGTGATCTCCTTCTAGAGTTTCCTTTTTTATTTCCTTTATCCCGAGTCTTCTGATTATTTATCGGATTAGAGTTCAACATCTTTCCATCAACATCATTACCTAAGCCACTTTTTTCCTTAGAAGGTTTATGTCCAACAATTAATTCATCCAGCTTGGTGGAGCTTGTCTTAAAATCATCTTCACAGATTTTTGCTTTCTCAAGTTCTTCTTTCAGATTCATCACTTCCTATTCAATCCTAGAGAAAACATCAACCTTACTTTGTATCATTGCTTTCAAACATTATTCAACTTTCATCTTTTCATCTATCTTCAATTTCAGTCTGATATTCTCATCATTTGCTTTTTTCAAATCCTCACTTACTTCTCTGTATCTTTCTTTGAATTTCTTGAATTTCTATTTCAATTTTCGAACACATTCATTTGCTTCATCTAGATTTTCCTTCAGATCTTTGTTTTCAATTTCATCCTTATCAAGATCTTCAAGGGAAGTCTGGAGCTCTTCTTTATCCATTGTTCAAAATACAGGATCTCCCTCAAGTTGTTAGACTTTTTAGGAGGAACCAAAGCTCTGACACCAATTGTTGAATAAACTAGATACTGAGAAGGGGGGGTGAATCAGTATCCGCTAAAACTTACTAAGAAAAAACCATTACATCTTTGCATCATATAACAGATAAGATAAATAACAGAACATGCAATTCCATAACACATAGACACCATATTTTACATGGAAAACCCAATGAGGTAAAAACCATGGTGAGGATTAGCTCACAATATATATAGTTATATCAAAACTCGGCTCAATTCCAGATACAAAGGCTCACTTCTTACAAGGACTTGCTATCCAAAATGGAGGCTCACTACCTACAAAAATTGTGTGAACAAAAATAGGCTAATCACCAAAGTTGAAATGATGAAGTTACACCAAAAGTGTTGAGTCAATTCCTTATATGCTCAGATTATTTTCGCGTAGACTAATCTTTGGTTCGCACACTTCGATTATGCATTCTTCTTCTCTTCTTCACATTCACATTCCACACACCACACTTCTTTTATTCTTCTTCTAACCATCTTGCATATATACCCACGTGCATTAGTTAGGCCGGATTCAAAAGGTAATTTAATCGTGTCATGCAAAATCATGTCGGCTAGGACCAAAGCTAGGTCTCACATCTAATTTGCAACCCATTATAGACTGAATATTAGGTCAGCCATGGTTAACCTAATACCGAGGAGTAACCGCAAAAAGCAAAGCCAATGCATCACCCAAATATATGAACATCTGAGAATGCATACATACACGCTTTCAACGATTATAAGCCTTTTCCAAAAACCTTAGATCACATTGATTACTGGAGAGAATATGTGGACCAAAAAAACCAAAGATATTGGATGAAATACTGGATGGGATAAACTACCTAGGTCTACACACCGATACAGGGTACTAGACCAACATGGTGACATCAATGACAAAATAAGACATACTTCCAACAAAAGTTTGATCTTTTCCTTGCAGTTTCTCTTCATTTTGATTTCAAGCATAGTGGATTTGTTGCGATCTTTTGTTTTTGTGCAACACATAGCAAAAGAAGTTGTATTGAGATTTTTCTGGAAAATGATGTGTTGTTGCGAAGCATCTAAGCATATGATTTCTATAAAGGGCGGGGCTATGTAGGGGCTTTATTTCCTAGGTATATTTTTCTACATAAGAGGGCTTTCATGTCTATGTATGATGCAATTAAGCATGCATTTGAAATGAGTAATGATACATTCTTGTACAAAGCCATCAATTGCAATGTAAATGACATTGATTTTTCCATGTTAACAAAAATTAAGGACTAATTCCATGAAATTTCCTTCATCTTATCACATGAAAGGCACCCCATATTCATCCATGTTTCTAATCCTCAAATTCCACAACTGGTTTGTGGAGAGTCTTCAAACTAGTACCAACAAGGGGAGAACTAAGTGGAGATATGTCATATGGAGTAGGTTGGTATGTTGATATGTTTTCAACACTATGCCTATGGAAAAAAATATGTAATGTTTTATGCCTCAACTTGATTTTGTTTGTATTCGCTTGCTTATGCAATTTCTCTTTTTATTTAATATAATTTATATAGGCTTTGCCTTTTGCTTTAAAAAAACAAGTGTAATAAATTAATGCTAGACTAGAGTGACCATAACCGCTTAGGTTGGATCTAAGGAAGTATAGATATTTGATATATGTTATTCCTTATACTAATATATTTTCTATACTACTTGGTAGACCTTAGTTGGACAATTTTTTTATTAATGTGGAGTTGTAAAAATTACATAAGATTCATATGAGCTTCTTATGAAATTGATCCATTTTACCTTTGATGTACTTATATTCCCACTCCCAAGTCCATATGAAAATGAAAAGGATATTCATGATATGTATCAAAGATAATTTGAAACCAAAAGGAACAAAAAGAATAAAATATAATAAATTATTAAGTTAAGCATAACTTGTCATTTGTTCCACTACAATATGAAAATAAGCCAATATTACAAAAAACCATGCTTCATGCCAAGAAAATTACTACATGGATTATGAATCAAAATGTGATGGTTCACCAAGTGAAAAACCATCCTATGCAAACATTACCAAAGAAATAATAAAAATGGATTAGAAAGGAGATTCCTATGATTCCACCAATGGGTATTATTTTCACTAATAGTAAAAATTCTTATGAAAAGAAAAGAATTGGGTGATTGAAAAGGGGAGAAATATCATTAAAGAGGAAGATGCAAATGTTATATTTTCTGGTAAGGATGGTGGTTTAGAGGGAACTTATATGGGACCGAATAATGAACATAAAATTATTTAATTCATTATTTAGTCCCATACAAGCTCCTTGGAGTTGATAGGATAAGACTGATGGTTTCATGATTTCTTCTAGTTTCATTTGTTGCCACTTAGGTTGAAAAATATATATCTAGAGACATGATGATGAGATATTGATATTGGTTTTGCATGTGGATTGTTTGATTTTCACTCGTAGATCCTCATTCATGCTTGAGGATATTTCACACATTGATGGAGCACTTTGATATGAACAATCACAATTTTTTCTACAATATTGTCTTATTCTTTAAATTTTATAGTATATTGAGGGGATTTCTATACTTTTAGAAATATAGAGTTTCCTGAGAGCATCTCAATCTCTTATTTTGGATCAGCTCTCTTGGGACATCCATGATGGAAAAATGGCACTTTTTTGGAAAGATTCTTGGGGTGGCCTTCCAAGCATCGATAATTGTTTGTGTTAGATTATGCCAATAAATAAATTAGAAAGAAAGTAGAGTTTATCTTTTGAAAAGGTACAAGAATTAAAACAAAGTCTTATCTTTTGAATATTTTTGAAAAGATAAAGATTTGAAACAAAAGATAAAACAATAAAAATAGAATTAAAAAAAACAATAAACAAAGCTAGATTTTTCTATGTACAATGTAAGTTGAAGATATTATTTATATCTTTCTGCCTTGAAGGCTAAATGATATATTGTAATGAATTGTAATTTAAGAGTAGTAGTTGTGTGAAGTTTGTAATCATTTTCTCCAAGAAATAAAAATACTGATACTTTGCCTCATGGATGTTTCCTTGGCATATTGTCAAGGTTTTAGGGTATGTGCAGGATCGTCATGGAAAAAATAAGCCCTTAAGTGGTGATAAAATTCAGAAAAATCAGAGTTAGGAAACTTGACATAAAAATTCGAATAAGTTATGTACATTATTTCAAAAATATGTAAGAATAGAATTAGTAGCAATTTGAATGTAGTTTCTAAACTGTTAGGTTTATTTTAAAAAATAAAAATCTATTTGGTGAAAATTTGAAATTTCAATATAGTAGTACTTAAATTTTAGGGAAAAAATAAGAAGTAGATGTCTATTTGACCACCCTAACCACAATAAAATGATAATATTTTTTTATAATATTTTATATATAAGTAGAGGACTCATGTCCCGATGTGATGCATATTCTTTTGTAATTTTTTCCAAGTAAATGATTAATTATGAATTTTTTTATTAAAACTTTAAAAAAATGTAAAAACTTGTATGTCTGAGCACCTTAACTTGGTCAAAAATTCATGAAATTCAATTTTTTTAATCCTATAGTATGTGAAGCATAGAATGTGATGCATGTTTCGGATTCAAAAAATGTGATTTCGTTTGAAAGCTATAGATGTTTTTCAATCAACCTATTAATTAGGACTTTAGTTGTAATTCAAATAGAAAATGAATAATAATTATTTATTAAATTCAAAGTAAAGAATAATTTATATTGGTGGGAATCTGAGAATCTCCTTTAAAAACCCTTTTTGTTTCATCAATTTTGGGTAAAAAAAGGTCGTCAGCCACATGGGCCATCATATGAATTAAACATATCCCAACTTTTTGGCCTACCATGATCCCACACATACCCTTTACCATGTAAATATTTATTGTGTTTATTATTTTGTTATTCCATTTTATTATCTTCAATATTTCTTTGTATCTAACTTGTGCTGCAATTATTTAAGTTTTCTAGGTTTTACATTTTTGTTTCCACAACAAGTGGTATCATAGCAGTTATTTTGTAGTATCTATGTTAGGATTTTATGTTTGTTTTGTAGCATCAAATGGAAAAGGTTTTGAATGCAAGGTTTGAGGTGGAGAAATTCAATCAGAGGAATAATTTTGATCTATGGAAGCTCAAGATGTGTGATTTGTTAGTGCAACAAGGATTGCACAAATCATTGGTAGGAAAGTCAAAGAAATCTATACATATGACTGACAAAGATTAGGAGGATCTTGATACAAGAGCTCTGAGAAAAAATCAGTTGTGTTAAGTAAATTATTTTATTTTTAATATTGTTGGGGAGGATATGATAGTAGGCTTATGGAGTAAAATGGAGAGTCTTTATACGACAAAGTCCTTGACAAATCAAATCTACTCGAAGAGCTAGCTATATAGTTTGTGAATGAAGGTATTAAAATTGTTGATCATTTAAATATTTTCAATACTCTTATATATCAATTAGCTAGTATGGGTGTTGAAAAGAAGAAAATGGTTGTTCTCTCTTTCGCTTCTAGGGTTTTGGACCTAAACAGAGAGAAAATTTCCTTACTGTTCACTCAAGAACAAACCCTTGAGATTTCAATGCAAAGGAGATTGAAATATTGTAAAGGGACTATTCTAGGGATTTAATGATAGCTAATGAGGGGTTCACCACCAATTCTATACTTGGAAATGACAATGAAATGCAAGTTGTAGAAAAAAACCTTAATTGAATGCAAACTAATCCTAAATGACTTAAAAAGATACATAAAACACAATATAAAGCTATGAAACTAAAAGTGTACACTTGGGAGACTAAATTTAGGAAGAATAGAGGCTTGGATCACTGAAAAATCTAATGTTGATATTAAATGGGACTCATTCACCAAGCTAGGCAAATCAGTCCTGCTTCTGGGAAAATGTGTAGATACAAGTTTCAGCTAAAAGGGTATCTAGATCTGTAAAAATATTTGTTGAGACTATACAGTGGGACTCATTCACCAATAGTGGTGAATCAGTCCACTTATTCTTTTCTTGAATTTCTAAACTAGATTTTGTGCCTCTTAGTCTACTCTGCTCTTTTGACTGGTTTTTGGATTTGAAACTACAAAATGCCACCTGTAGATCTTCTCCAAGCTTCTCCAAGGCTTGATGAAAACATTGAAAACTTTAGAGATTTGAGAACTTTTCTCCAACTTTACTTCTTGAAAAATCTGCAACCTAGCCCTGCAAATCACACACAAGAAGAGGGAAAAATGTTATGGGGTTAGGGAATAGGGGTTTTCCTTGGTCAAACACCTTATTGGTAATTAAACCTTGAAATGAAAGAAAATATGAAGGGAGAATGATGAATGAAAAAATAAAAATGTTACAACACACCAAACCCTAGCAATAAGGTTCTACAAATGTGCTTGAAATGGCTGCAATGGATGTGGTATTTGACTATTTCTTGATGTTGATATATCTTGAATGTAATGCTTTCTTGAATCATGGACTCTACATCACAATTGTTATCATAATAACAAACATGAAGAATCCAATCTTTGACATGATGATTGAAACTTGAATGTTGCTCTAAAATGCTTAATTTTCTACCCTTGAAATTCCTTGAATGCTCTTGTGAATGTTCAATGACTTGTGAACTTGCTAGGTGATCTCTTGAATGCTAGGTGTGAATATGAGTGAAAGAACCTTGTATTTATACTCAATTATGCAAGAATTCCCAAAACACTAAATTTAGGCCACACAAGCCAGGAACACCTGAATTATGATTGGTTACTAATTGGTGTTTGGATTATCTTGGAAAAGATGCAATAAATGATGCTTGTGGATGGAAAATAGGCCCAATTAAAGCATAAGAAATCCCAATTATTAATGAAAATCCTAGAGGAATGTGAAACTATGTTACAACACTTTACAACACTCCAAATCAAGAAAGATTAATGTTAATTATAATTAAAATTATGCTTATTATGCTTAGTTAATTGATAAAACCCTAGAAAAGTGCAAAAGTGTGTTACAACACTTCACAACACTTTTGCAAGGCACAATTGAAATACATTAGTTCACAAGGGCCCAATACCTAATTTGAATGTGTTATCCACATTAAAACACTCAATCAAGGCAACATTAAGCCAAAACCCACAAGGAGGACCCAAACAAGTGTGAAAATGTCTAAAGGACCCATTTTTTGACACTACATTTAGCTCCCACTTTAGTGAGAGGATGAACCTGCTTCAAACTCACACTAAATTAGAAAAAAATGCACCAAGAGGGGTTCTAATACACTAATGCTAGCAAGATGATACGACAATGATCAAGAGGGGTGATCAAGCCCCTAGGATCAAGATCCCATGAAAAACCAATATAAGCATGAGGGAACACACATGAAAATGATATAAAGAAGAATAAAAAGGAACAAGCATACATTGACAAAGAAGAAAGAGAAAAAGGTGAAATAAAAAGAATCAAAACAAGCTTTGACTATTTTTCCATCATGATGTGGATCAAATCTAGGCTATTTATTTTTAAAAAATCATACTCAATCTAAGGCGATGAAACTCTTAGCTGTCCACCAGGTGAGAAGTCCTAAAAGGTGAGACACATATCCTTATGGTTGGTATACACTCACACACAAAAAAGTGGTTATGGGGAGATTCATGCCTCAGATTGGGCTTCCCGCTCAAACCATACCAAAGTTATACTTCCTTATAAATTTGATAAGGCACCATGCAAAAATGATTTTTGAGCTTCATGAGACAAGAAAAACTTTGTTATGAGTGAAAATCATAGACATTGTAATGAAAAATAGTGTAAGGTTTGTTCAAAGTGATTTTTCTTAATTCATGCAAGGTCTCTTCGTAGGAAACATCATGCTTATATTTCCAAGAGATAATAAGTCAAAGAAATACCATGCTCTTGGAGGAAATCAACCCCAATGAGTCTACCAACAAAAGGATGTGTCACAAGAAGAAATAAAATCACATAATGAAACATGAGTGTCGATGTATTCCCCCAGTTCAAAGAAATTGTTAACACCATTGCTATGAGAAAGTGATTTAAAGTAGAAGGACACATGAGAGGTTACTCAAAAATCCCTATGCCAAGTCATATTTCTGATAAGCTATGCCATGAATAAGTATGTCAAATGTGAGTCAACTTAAGGCATGTCGTACATATCCCAAGATTGCTCTTATATGTCCATGAAGGGAAGTCGACTAGTCAAAAGAGATAATGACAAATGACATAGGAGGACAAGGCTATCTAACCCCTTTCCACCACTTAATGTAGGACAAGGATGAGCTAAATAGGATGAAAATAGGTGTTAGCTAGAGGAGTTAGGTGCTTCAACACAAGGAAGAGCACCACACTCCTTAAGATGTTGAATTTTTTTGGTCAAAGCCTTACATTCGTTAGTAGAATGATCATGAATTCTATGATATGCACGAAATGAATGTTTGTAGAAAAATATCTTTCATGTTTTTTGAGGGAGAGATATCAACCAATCTTGGAGGAGTCTTGGTAAGATACTCTTTTGATCAATAGTAGTAGATGTTCCTTTATTTTGCGACAAAGATATCACTTTATTAGTATTAGTTGTCATACCTACACAAGACTGTTTAGATTGTGAGATTTTATTCTCTCCTTGAAAGGAGGATGTCAAATATAATGAATTGAAATCATCAACATTTTGTGAGATGACATTGATATTAAGCAAAGATTTATTTGTTTCTTGAAAATGATAACAATCAAGACCACTAGTGTCTATCAATTCAGGATGCACTACTATTAACGTCGGCTTAGAGGAAACTTTGTTTGAGTGTTGATATCAAGTGAAGGCTTATTTATTTCTATCAAAGGACAATAAACAAGACATTGAGTCATTTATTGCGTGTTAGGCTCTATAAGGTTGCAAATACCTTGTTCTCTAGCACCACATCCTCTTCCACTAAACCCAAGTTGTTTCATAAGCTCATAACCTTTTCCATAAAGCTTTTTCATTTCTTTTGGATCTAGTGGTTGTTCATTATTGAGTTCATCAAACTTTATTGTGTAATATGTTGTCTTTTATTCTAAAGTGGTTGAGGTGGATGCTTTCAAAGGGTCTTCTAAATTTTGTGTTGACATTATCGCTTTTTATTTTCATTGTTTGAATCTTTGTTTGAATGTTTGTTGGTATGAAGTCTAAGGAACCCCAATCATCTTCTAATAGGTTTTTGACTTCTTCAATGTGTTTTTATTTGTCTTTTTTGTTGTACAGATTCCACTTGTGTAGTTGGTGTTAATGTTGCCAAATAATTTTCCTTACCTTTCTCAATGTTTGAACAACTGTTTGGGTTAGGGTCTGCTTTGAGTGTGTACAATTTTTTGTTGTAGATGTACTTCATTTTTTGATGAAGAGTAGAAGGAACCCCATTCATGGCATGGATCCATGGCCTACCTAAAAGAATATTATATGAAAGATTGTGAGGCATAACATGGATTGGTGTCTCCAATGTGGCCTTTATAGTTGTAATAGGTAAAGTGATCATGCACCAAGCGATTTTTTTCAATTAGGTTGAATGTTTGATTTATCAGTGCCAAGCCTATCCAAAAGTGTCACACTAGACACAATAAAGGCAGATTCATTTTCCACAAGGGTTCTCTTTATCCCTTTTCTTTTTTATTGAGATACTATTATGAAAGCTTCATTTTTTTTGCACTTCCAAAGGGTGAGTTCACTTTGGTGGAAAATAATATCAACATTTATTCCTCGAGTCATGGCTGCTATGTGGTTTGGTTGCAAATTAGAAGGGATAAGAAATTGTTGCAAGACTATTTGAATCATGTTGTGGTAGTGAGGCTATGTTTGAATAAGGTCCCATAAGGATATATTAGCAGGAGTACTCTTTAGTTGTTTGATAAGATCATACTCCTTTCCACGAGGAGGACCCGATAAGATAGGGTTAGGTAGGATAGGATTAGGCAAGGGTAAGGGTGTTGGGGTTGGTTGTTCTGGTTCTGGATTATTTATTTTTTTGTATGTATGAGAAGCGATATTATGACTCAGCTACTGTGACACATTAATCTTGGGTGGGTAAAGGATAAGTTCATGTTTGTTTTGAGTTTGTGGTTTGTATGAAGGTGGTTAAATAATGAGTTGAGGTTGAATAATATTAACATCTCTTAGTGAGTGAGAGTCTAATAGTACTTCATCATCTTAATATAAGGGCATAATATCATTATTGTCAATGTTTTCCTTTTCTTGCACCATGATATTTTCCCTAGGAGGAGATTTTTTAGGAGAACAAAAAACCAAAAGTTCTTGACATTCAAGGATTAGTTCTTCAAAAATGACTTCATCCCATGTAAGGGAGTTATTAATGGTTTGATTTTATTGTTTAGGAGAAGGCTCTATTTGATTTTCATTTTTCTCTAAGGTCTCAATCTCTTGTGCCATATTATCTACCCTAGTAGGAGATCTTGTAAGATGTTCATCACATTCCATGGTTAAATTTTGTAAAGTAGCTTCATCCAAAGTAGGGGAGGCATCAAGAGAAAGACTACTATGGTTTTCATGATTATGAATGGTTGAATTATTTTTTTCAAATAGGTCTTTCTAAATGTTAGGCACATTATGAAGGAGAGATATAAGGTTAACACTTTCAATCCACATGTCTTCCTGAAAAAAGTGATTTTCAAGATCTTCCACTAGAGCACTCTTACCATTAGGGGAGGTGTTGAGAGATGAATTTGGAATAAGTAAAGTGGTGGAAATTATCTCATCTTCTTGTGTCATAACATCTTCCCAAGGGAGAGGAGGAGAGGGATCCAATCAAGACTCTCAATGCTTGTGTCTTCTTTCACTAAGATAATTTCATCACTAATAGGAGAGGTATTGAGAGAAGAAAAAGTATGATTGTTATGATTGTTTATGCTTACATCCTCTTTTCTCATAACATTCTTACAAATTTGATAGATACCAGGAGGGTATCCAACATTCCTATCAAAGATTTTACTTTTCTTTCCTAGGTTATGCCCATGAGTAGGGAAAATAGAATCATACACACGACTAAATGCTTGAAAATAAAAAATGCTATCATGGAGAAGTAAATAAATTGCAATGAAATAACCTAAAGTGAGATTTAAATGCAATTTTTAGATTTCAAACAAGGTAATTTATTGATTACACTATGTCACAATCTAAAAATTAAATGTTGTATAGGAAAATTTGGAATTGATCAATTCATGAAATGAGCTAATTTAAGCTAGATCTAGTGAAATGCATGTAACAGAAAGTCAACCAATTGAAATAGATTGTACATGGAAACAAACAGAAGTGTAGAAACAAGGTTTTTAGTGCTATAAAACGAAGTTTTAGGGGTGCAAAGGGACTGGTTCGCCTAGGGTGGCGAATGAGTCCCAATGGGAATTATTTTCAAAAGTTTTAGGAGTTTTCAATTGGTTTTTGTGCTTTTAATGTTTTATGACCTAAAGAATAAATGTAAATGGAGTTTTTATGTGATTTTCAATGATTTGAGATGCAAAAATGCAACCTATATGCACTTTCACTAATGCAAAAATCTTAAACCCTAGATGCCAATTAACCAATGCAAAATCTAATGCAATGTTAATGCAAGATAAATCTGGGATGTAAATGCACTCCAAATCAAAATTATGTAGGTTCACCAAAATAAAAAGAAGAAAATGGGACCTTTCTTTCACTTCTAGGGTTTTGGACCTAAAAGGAGAGAGATCATTTTCGTGCTCTTCACTCAAGAACAAACCCTTGAAATTTCAATGCAAAGGAGATTGAAATATTACAAAGGGATTGTTCTAGGGATTGAATGATAGCTAATGAGGGGTTCACCACCAAGTTTAGAACCTTGAAAAGACAATGAAATGCATGTTGTAAAACAAAACCCTAATTGAATGCAAACTAATCCTAAATGACTTAAAAAGTTACAAAAAATTCAATAGAAATCTATGAAACTGAAAGTGTGCACCTAGGAGGCTGAAGAAGGTAGAATCAAGGTCTAGATCACTAAATGTTTTGCTATTGATGTTGACTAGGACTCATTCACCAAGCTGGACAAATCAGTCCTACTTCTGGGAAAATATGTAGGTACAGGTTTCAACTAAAAGGGTATCCAAATCTATAAAAATATCTACCAAGCTTGTATAGTGGGACTCATTCACCAATAGTCATGAATCAGTCCACTTCTACTTTTTTAGAAGTTCTGAACTAGATTTTGTGCTCTTGGTCTTCTCTTCTCTTTTTGATTGGTTTCTGGATCTGAAACTGCAAAATGCAACTTGTAGATCTTCTCCAAGCTTCTCCAAGGCTTGATGACAACTTTGACAACTTTAGAGATTTGAAAACTTTTCTCCAACTTTTCTTCTTGAAAAATCTACAACCTAGCCCTGAAAATCACACACAAGAAGAGGGAAAAATGTTGTGGGGTTAGAGAATAGGGGTTTTCCTTGGTCAAACCCCTTTTTGGTAATTAAACCTTGAAATGAAAGAAATATGAAGGGAGAATGATGAATAAACATATAACAATGTTGCATCTCACCAAACCCTAGCAATAAGGTTCTATAAATATGCTTGAAATGGATACAATGAATGTGGTCTTTGACTCTTGGTTGATGTTGATAGATCTTGAATGTAATGCTTTCTTGAATCATGGACTCTACATCAAAATTGTTAGCACAATAAAAAACATGAAGAATGCAATCTTTGACATGATGATTGACACTTGAATGTTTCTCTAAAATGATTGATAATCTACCCTTGAAATTTCTTACATTATCTTTTGAATGCTCAATGACTTGTGAACTTGCTAGGTGATCTCTTGAATGCTAGGTGTGAATATGAGTGAAAGAAACTTGTATTTATACTCAATTATGCAAGAATTCTTGAAATTACAAGACTACAAGTCGACATCAGATCTAGCAGAATAAAATCCCACCAAAAATTTGAATTAAATTTGAATTTTGGTCACACAAGAATCATTCACCCAAGGAGGTGAATGAATCCCATTACACATAATGTATGGGACGAAAAATGAAAATTATCTAGAAATGTGTGAAACCTGCATCAGGGCCAAAAAGACCTAGGTGGGACTCATTTTCCCAAGGTGGTGAATGAATCCCAAACACTAAATATAGGACACACAAGCCAAGAACACCTGAATTATGATTTGTTGGTGATTGGTGTTAGGATTATCCTTGAAAAAATGCAATAAATGAGGCATTTGGATAACAAATAGGGCCAATTAAAGCATAAGAAAGCCCAATTATTAATGAAAAGCCTAGAGGAATGTGAAAGAGTGTTACAAAACTTTACAACACTCTAAATAAGGAAAAATTAATGTTAATTATGATTAAAATTATGCTTAGTTAATTGATAAGACCCTAGAAAAGTGTGAAAGTGTGTTACAACACTTCACAACACTTTTGCAAGGCACCATTGAAATACATTAGTTCACAATGTCCCAAGACTTAATGTGAATGTGTTATCCATATTACAACACTACAGGTGTAAAATTCAAAGACAAAGACAAGGCAATTACATTATTGTGTTCATTGCCTGAATCCTGGAATCACTTAGTCACTTCTATTAGCTTTAGCACAACTGACACCCTTGAATTTGATTCTATTGTGGGAGCTTTGTTGTTTGAAGAGTTGTGGAGGAAATATAACATAGAAACGTCCACTTCAAAAGCAATGGTGGTTAGGGGTTGATCCATAGAGAAAGAGGAAGATTCAAGAGGTACATCTATATCTAAGTCAAAAGGAAAAAAGGGTAAGCCAAAATATTGGTAAGTATGCAATAAATCAATTAATGTCAAGAAATATTGTTAGGAGAGGAAAGAAGATAATGATGACTCCAAAAAGGAAGCAAATTTGGTTGAGACAAGTCTAGGTATGGTTGATGAATTTTTATTTTTTTGTAGTTTCTTATAGTATCATGAGGAATGGTTATTAGATTTTGGTGCTTCTAATCACATGTGTCCACATAAGAATTGGTTTTCTTCTTACCAAGCTATTGATGGCGATGTTCTTATGGGAAATAATGTTTCTTGTAAGACTATTGGGATTGAGAGAATTAAGATTAAAATGTTTGATGGTATTGTGAGGAGTTTAACAAAAGTAAGACATGTGCTTGAACTCAAAAAGAATTTAATATCTTTGGGAGTTTTGGATTTTGGAGGCTATAAATTTACAAGTTAACGTGGATTAATGAAAGTGTCCAAGGGAATTTTGGTGGTCATGTTTAGGCTATAAATATTAGAAAATTTTTACAATCTTAAAGGGAGTACGATAATATATGAAGCGGTAGTGGTATTTGAGGAAGAAAATGAATCTACTCATTTATGGCATCAATGACTAGGTCATATGAGCAAGAAAGGATTGAAGGTACTGTTATACCATAAGTTACTTCCAAATGTAAAATATTTGCATTTGAACTTTCACAAGCATTGTGTTTATAGGAAGAAATCTAGACAAAAGATTAAAGAAGGGAGTCATATAAGTAAGGGTATTCTAGATTACATTCATTCAAGTGTTTTGGGGTGTTTTAAATTGGACCCCAAATCCAAGAAATGTATCTTTGTTGGTCATGGTGATGGAATTAAGGGATACAAATTGTGGGATCCTACTACCCAAAAATTCATCATTAGCAGAGAGGTATTTGATGCATCTGCTCTCATGAAATTAGACATAGTAGAAGTTGAAAATCTATAGGAAGTAGATGTTAAAAACCATTTTTACATGGAGATTTGGATGAGGAGATATACGTGGAACAAACAGAAGTGTTTATTTAGGATCATAATAGGAATTTTTTTTGCAAAATCAAGAAATCATTGTATGGCCTGAAGCAGTCTCCCAGACAATGGTACAAGAAGTTTGATTCTTTCATGGTGAGCTAGAATTTTACAAGGAGTGAGTATGACCATTGTGTTTAATTTAAAATTTAGAAGAATGGTTTATTCATCATCTTGGTGTCATATGTTGACGATATGGTTGTGGAAAGAAAAATCATAGTTGAGATCAATGGGTTAAAGGATCATATGGCTAGGTATTTTGATATGAATGATCTAGGAGCAACAAAATAATTTTTTGCAATGGAAATACATAGAGACAGGGAACATGATAAGATTTGGTTATCACAACAAAATTATGTGGAGAAGATCCTCATAAGATTCAGTATGAAGAATTTGAAACCAGTAAATATCCCTTTAGCTTCTCATTTTAAGCTTTCTTCATGTTTAGGTTCTAGTGTTAAAGAAGAAAAGGATTATATGTCTTGTGTACTATATGCTAATGCAATAGGAATTTTAATGTATGTGATGGTATGTACAAGACCAAATATTTCACATGCAATTGGTGTTGTTAGTAAATACATGGAAAATCCAGCTAAAGAGCATTGGGCAGCAATGAAATGTGTGCTTCAATATCTTAGAGGCACAAGTGATTATTGTATCACCTTTTATGGTAGAAGTGGTTTAGTTTGTGATTATTTAATCTTGTAGAAGGACCTATGTGTTGGATGCCAAAGCTTCAAGAAATAGTTGATTTGTCCACTACTGAGGTAGCGTATATGGTTGTCTCACATGCTTACAAAGAGGTAATTTGGTTGAAGGGTCTTTTTGGTGAGTTTGAAAAAGTGCAAGACATCATGATTGTATTTTGTGATAGTCAAAGTGCTAGAAATCTAGCTTATCATAGTAGGATTAAGCATATTGCGATGAAAGATAATTTTTTAAGACAATTTATTGATGGAGGTGGAGTATCTCTTGAGGGAGTTCATACACTAAAAAATTGTGTAGACATGTTTACAAAACCAATATAGTTATAGAATTTGAGCTCGAGTTTGACTTCTCTTGGCTTGTAGAAAAGATGATCAATGGGCATGGGCAAGTATTAGGTAAATTATTGTCAAGGTGGAGATTGTTAGATTATGAAAACAAATAAATTAGAAAGAAAGCAGATTTTATCTTTTGGAAAGATACGAGAATTAAAACAAATTATTATCTTTGGAATCTTTTGGAAAAGATAAAGATTTGAAGAAAAAGATAAAAAAATAAAAATAGAATATAAAACAAAGCAATAAAAGAAAAGTTGGATTTTAATATTTTCAACATAGGTTGAAGATATTATTTATATCTTGCTTCCTTGAAGGCTAAATGATATATTTCAATGAATTTTAATTGAAGAGCAACATTTGTGTGAAGGTTGCAATAATTTTCTCTAAGAAATAAGAATATTGATACTTTGCCTCTGGAACCTCTTAAAATGGGTTGTTTATTAAGTGCTATTGTATGGTTTATAACATAGAGCACACCTACTTTCAAGATGATTCCACTCAAGGATAACCCTAGAGATCTCAATACAAAAGGGAAAGAGATCTTGCAATAGGGATGTCCTAGGGGCTGAATGTAAACTACTAAGGGGTTCACCACCAAGTTTAGACTTAGAAAAGATAATGAAATGAAAAATGCAACACTAAACCCTAATTGAATGCAAAGTAACACTAAATGACCTAGAAAAGTGAATGAAAGAAAATAAAAAGCTACAAATAAGAAGATGTGCACCTAGAAGTCTAGAGATGGCTAAGTGGAGCTCTAGAACACCTTAATTTTTCCTTTTATTGATGACTGAGACCCATTTGCCAAGATGGGTTGATCAACAAAAATTAGGTTTCTATATGGGAACAAGAATCTGCCAAATTGCTATCCGGATTAATGCAAAAATGTGAAATTTGACTGGAAGAGGGACTCATTCACCATAAGTGGCGAATCAGTCCAGTTAGGCTTTTCTAAAGATTCAAAAGTTGATCTTGATCTTCTCTTTTGACTTTATCCTTCCTGATTGGTTTTTGAATTCGAATATCTAATATTCTACCTATAGGTCTTGTCCAATGTTTGTCAAGGCTTGATAACAACTTTGACAACTTTGAATGACTTGACGAATTTTCTCCAATATTTCTCCTTAGAAAATTTGCAACCTAGACATGCAAATCACACACAAAGGAGAGGGAAAAATGTTGTTGGGTTAGTGAATAGGGGTTTTCCTTGGTCAAACCCCTTGTCTATAATTACACCTTGAAATAGAATGAAATATGAATAGAGAATGATGAATGAAAAAATAACAATGTTGCAACTCACCAAACCCTTGTAATAAAATGTTGTAAATATGCTTGATATGGCTTCAATGGATGTAGATCTTGTCTCTTACTTGAATGATGTTGATCTTGAATGAAACACTTGCTTGAATCATAAACCCTACATTATAATTGTTATCTAAAAAACAAAAATGATGCACGAAGTCCTTGACATGATGATTAATGCTTGAATGATACTCTAAAATGCTTGATAATCTACACTTGTGGATTCTTAAATTATTTTTTGAACTCAAGCTTGCTATAAGGATCAACACTTGAATACTTGGGGTGAAAATGAGTAAAATAACCTTTTATTTATACTCAATTATGTAATAATTCTTGAAATTACAACACTACAAGCCGACATAAGATCTAGGAGGATAAAATATTTTCAAAATTTGAATTAATTTTGATTTTGGGCCACATGGGACTCATTCAGCCAAGGTGGCGAATGAGTCCCACAAGGCTTAATTTTTGGGACTAATTTTACAAATTCTTAGAAATGTGTGAAACTAGGTTTGAGGCCAAAAGATCTATGTGGGAATCATTCGCCCAAGGTGACAAATGAGTCCCATATCACTAAATTTGGGCCACTCAAGCCTAAAAGACCTGAAGTATGATTGGCTAATGACTGGTGTTGAGATTATCCTCAAAAAGATGCATTAAATGAGGCTTGTGGATGCGAAATAAGGCTAATTAAAGCATAAGAAAGCCCAATTATTAATGAAAATCCTAGAGAAGTGTGAAAGTGTGTTACAATACTTCACAACACCCCAAATAGGGCAATATTAAGTTTTATTTTGATTAAAAAGAGGTTTATTAGGTTCAAATAATTAATAAAACCTTAGAAATATGTGAAAGTGTTTTACAACACTTCACAACACATTATCAAGGTACCATTTAAATTCATTATTTCACAAGGGACCAAGACCTAATGTGAATGTTTCAACCACATTACAACACTAAATCAAGGCAACATTAAGCCTAATTCACAAGGAAGGACCAAACAAGCAAGGAAAAGTAGAAAGGATACTTTTTCTATTGCTATATTTAGCCCCAAGTTTAGTGAGAGGATGAACTTGCATCAAACTCACACTAAAGTAGACAAACACAAATCAAGAGGGGTCCAAGTGTGCCAATGCTGGTAAGAGAGGTTATCAAGCCCCCAAGATCAAGATCCCATGGAAAACCAACATAGGCACAAAAGAACACACATGAGAATGATATAAGAGAAACAATAAAGCACAAGCATGCACTGCCAAAGATGAAAAGGAGAAAAAGGTAAAATATAAAAGAGTTATATCAAGATTTGACCATTTTTCCATCATGACTTGGATCAGATCTAGACTATTTGGTCAAAAATGAATACTCACTCTAAGGAAACACAACTCTTGGCTTTTCGTTGGGTGAGAAGTCCTAAAATGTGAGAAACATACACTAATGATCGGTATGCACTCACAAATAAATGTAATTGGCTATGGGGAAGTCATGCCTTGGTCAGGCTTCCTACTCAAACCATACCAAAGTTATACCACATGACAACTTTAAGAAGGCGCCACACAAAAATGACTTTCGAGCTTCATGATACAAGAAATACTTCATATGCTTAGAGCTCATGAACAAACAAGATGGCTCTATAGGCATGCAAGTTGTGTTGTGCAAGGTGTCCATATAACTACAAATGTAAAATGCAAGGAAAATTCAAAGGAGTCTTTCTTAGTTCATGTGATGTGTTAACTTAGGGTTCACATTGTGCCTAATGTCTCCAAGAGAGGGCCAATCAAAGAATAGAAGATTCACAACTTAGGGGATGCAGTGTGTCATATCAAGCCACTAAGAGGAATATAATATGGGTATGTGCAGGATCATCATGGAAAAAATAGGCCCTTAAGTGGCAATGAAATTTCAGAAAATCAGAGTTAGGCAACTTGACGTAAAAATTTGAATGAGTTATCTATATTATTTAAAAAATATGTAAGAATATAATCTATAGAAAATTGAATAAAGTTTCTAAACTACTAGGTTTATTTAAAAAAATAAAAAATATATTTGGTGAAAATTTGAAATTTCAATGTCGTAGTACTTAAATTTCAGGGAAAAATTAAGAAGTAGGTGTCTATCTAACCACCTTAACCACAATAAAATGATAATATTTTTTTATAATATTTTAGATATAAGTAGAGGACTCACGTCCCAGTGTGAGCCATATTTTTTTGTAATTGTTTTCCAAGTAAATGATTAATTGTAATTTGTTTATTACAAATTTTAAAAAATATAAAAACTCATATGCCTGACCACCTTAACTTGGTCAAAACTTCATGAATATTCAATTTTTTAATTTTTAATCCTATAGTATGCAAAGTGTAGAATGTGACACATGTTTTAGATTCAAAAAATGTGATACCGTTTGAAAGCTATAGTTGTTTTTTAATCAACCTATCAATTAGGACTTTAGTCGTAATTCAAATAGAAAATGAATAATAATTATTTATTAAATTCAAAGTAAAGCATAATTTATATTGGTGGAAATCTGAGAATCTCCTTTAAAACCCCTTTTCATTTCATCAATTTTGGGTTAAAAAAATTCATCAGCCACATGGGCTATCATATCACTTACATATCGCCAATTTTTGGCCCATCATGATCCTGGACATACCCATATGCTAAGAGAGATCATGCACTTAAAGTATATCACACCCAATTTTATCCGCAAAGCAAAAAATGCATCATATGAAATAAAAAGACTACACCATGAACCATGTAAAATAAAAATGCAAAAGAATAATGCCAATGTATGCCCGCACTTTAAAGAAATTGCTAAACACCGTGTCATGAGAAATTAATTTAAAGTAGCAAATGATAAATTATAACAAATAAGTCATGAGATCCAACTTGGAAAGCCATATGCCAAGTCATATGTTTCTAATTAATGCTACATCATGTAATAGAAAAATAAAAGAGAGGGGTTGCCCCCCAAAACAAAAACAACAAACACATAAGGGATCTATGGATTTAGGGTCTATATGCTCTTCTTGTAATGTTTTTTAGAGATCTCAAAACTATCATCATTCCCCAAATACACATATAACTAGAAGAATGACACAAAGAGAGAAAAAAAAAGGAAACAAATTTTGGGTCAACAAGTAAGAGACATGAATGTATCGACGCCTTGCGTCATCCCTAAAAGGAAAAGACGAAACAAATGAAAAAGATAAAGGAATTTTTTCTTGGGTCAACATAGAAGAGACATGAATGTCTCGATGCATTTCATCATCCCCAAAAGGAAAACACAAGACAAACAAAAAAGATAAAGAGCGAAAAGTAAAAGATTGACAACATAGAGAATAATGAATGTAGAAATAGAGGAACACCACAAAGAGAGAGATATATCAAACAAACATTATGGGTGATCACATCATGCACCTGCAATCACACAAAAGAAAATGAAAATGAAATAATGCAAAAGACTAGTAAGGCACATGTGAGTCAACCTATTAGGAGGTCGTCCACATCCTAGTCATGTCCCTTGTATACCGAAGGTAGAAAACTAGCCAAAGGGACAATAGCAAGTGTCAAACTAGGATCGTTACCAATTTCAACACTCTTTGTAGGAGATATGCCATCTAGGCTCATGGAAGAGGAAAAAATTGTATTCAATTCATTATGCACCTCTTCGTGAATTTTAGCAACTTCGTCATCATAATCCAATTTAATCACAACAGGAGGTCAAATGATAATGTATAAAGAAAGATTTAAATTTTTTTGTGGTTGTTGTGTTGGATTTTTTTTTTTAGTGAAGGGGGAGGCTCATCATGCATTGCTTCAGTCAATTTTGGGTTTTGATTTTCCTTGTTTAATTTTTCATGTAACTTGTGAGCAAGGGCACAAGGTCTATGCCTATGCTCTCTAGCACCTTTTTTATTTTAGTTTTGTTTTCAAGTTACATTTGTGTAGGAGAGGGTGGATCAACCATAGGTTTCATTTATCCCCTAAGGTAAGGAACAAAAGGAACCATAGGAGGTTGTTTGACCACTTTCTCTTTTACTTTGTAAACTTGTTTTATTCTAGGACGTGTGACGAGGTTGTTTTCATTATCTCTTTGTTTTTTATAGGAAATAGGTGAAGGTTCTATCTTAGGTTGGTCTTGGTTGTTTGGAGCTTATTAAGGCTTAATCATGGTTTTGTGTAGGATGGTAGGCTCAGTGGTGGGTGCGGACATGTTTTGGAGGGATAGCTCTTCTATCTTCTTTGCCTTGAACTTTTGATAGGACAACAAAAGGAAGTCTTCTCATGGTTTTATAGGTTCTATAGGCTTACACCGAAAGAAATCTAAGGAAAAATTTCCTTTGGAGGACAAATGGTTAAATCCACTATGGTGGACAATGAATATTTCATTGTCAAAGGGAAACTTTAAGAATTTATGTACAACCAAAGGGACAACTTTCATGGAGTGAAGCCATGGATAGCCTAACTTCACATGAAATTGTTCCAACTACGGGATGATGAAGAATGAGACATCTAATTTTTTTGGTCCTATTTGTAATGGTAAGGTGATCCATCCCATTGTAGGGAAAGAAAAACCATTATGTGTCTTGATCCATGCTTTTAGTTTATCATATATGTCTTGATAGAGCTCATGCAAATGTAAGAATTCCTCCATGATCACTAATTTGAAGAAAAAAATAGGGGTGGTGTGAGGTCACTGCCTTTTCCCACAAATCATTCAAAGATGTCCTAGGAGTCCTAAATGGATTGACTATCAACCTTACAAGGTGAGTCAATTTTCAATTAGGAGGACCTAAGAAGGGGGAGTGGTCTAAGGATTTTAGGGGGTTCACAACCAAGCAAATTCTTGGAAAGACAAATAAGCATTCAACCTACAAAACCTAGTTATGCAAGCTAAATGAGAGATGCAAATGATGAAATTTTGTAACAACAAGATAGGATGTGTGTGTTGGAAAAACAAGAATAGACAACTAAGAGGGGGGGTGAATTAGTTGTCACATAATTTAAAACTTATTCAAACTTATTAACCTTTAATCTCATATCTAATATTTAATAGTGAAAGCATGAATCATCAACACATCAAAAACACAAGAATACCAATATTTTATACGTGGAAACTCTGTTAGTGGAAAAAGCACAGTGGATGTTAGTCCACAAGATTATACATTGATAGAACTATAATTAAAAATGAATAAGGAATACACATGCATTCAATCAGACTGCCTAGAGCTCATTGCTCAATGGGAAGGTTCACTACCTTACATAAACATTCAGATTAAAACCATATGAAGAATACGAATTGAGAAAATAGCTTCTACAAAACCTGAATATAGTTCCACTTAGGCATAAAAATACTTCTTCACACTTCACTCAATCTTATTCAAACTCTGCTTTGCAATTGAATGATTTGATATTTATTTGCACATTTTGTATACACACTTCACACACTCTTCTTCAAAATGAATAAAATAATCATTCTTATATATCTGCTTCATGGAATTACATCAACAACTTTTTCAGCCAAAAATAAAAGAATAAATTACAAACTGTTGGCCCAAATCATGAACAAATCTCAATGTGCACCAATTGAAGTCAGTCACAACATAATGAAGTCCTAAATCAACATCCTCGAATGTGCCAAGAATTTAAAAATTAATCCATGAGGATCTGCAACACGCCACAATCATCATGTCAGCCAAGAACATCAAAACCTGAACACACACGGAAAAATATTTGATCATGATCACACCGATCAATGTGGATGTGCAACAAAGATAAAGACCAATCTAGAAACATCCATGAATGTCTAAGGAGCATACACAACAACTAGAATTACTTGAATTTCATTCCCTTCTTCCAAATACATCAGCTATAGTAACAAAATAACTGTAGAAACACAAAAACTTACAAATTGCACAAATCTTAATGTGCACCTCTGAAACTTCTAGAGTAGACACTAGATAGGCTCAACAACAAACCCTTTAAAGCATAAGTTCTGAATATCAACATACTAAGTCTTACACTACACTGAAATTCATAGATTCACAAGCAACCTGCAACATATTTATTGTAATTTTCTTAGTATCCTAAACATATGTAGCCTTCAAATCATCAAATGCTAATAGTGTTGACATCAATGACAACCACATATCAGAAACACAACCACAACATCCAAAAATATCTACCTTTGGAATTGATGGCAATACATGATATGAAAAATACCATCAACACAACTAAATCTTCACACAGTACTCTTCTCCTCCTTTGTTCTACTCTTCTCCCCCTTAGATTTTGCAAGGTTTTTCACATTACAAGTTTCTCCTACTTTGACATCAATGGGAGAGGTACACAAGCTCTAAACCACATATCTGAATTATCTGACTACTCCCCCTAAGTAGCAACCACAACAACATCAATCCAAAACAAGATATGACTATGAATTTAGAAACTAATGCAAATAATTTCATATTTAGTTCTAATTAGGAGGGGAAATCACCTCTAGCTTGCCTTTGAGATATTCAAAAGTATCCTTAGGCAATGGCTTAGTAAAGATTTATGCAATCTATTCCTTAGTAGGTACATACTCCAGTCTAACTTATTTGTCACTCACTTTGTCTCTCAAGAAGTGATATTTGATAGATATATGCTTTGTCTTTGAATGTAACACCAAAAATCTTAGAAATGTTTATGGAACTTGAACTATCACAAAATATAACAACATGATCATCATACTCAATTTTTACATCTCTCAGCATATTCTTCATCCATATTACTTGAGTACAATTGTTTGCAACAACAATATATTCTACCTCAACATTAGATAAGGAAATAAAGTTCTACTTTTTACTTAACCAAGACACCAACTTCTTCCCCAAGAATAATGCACCACCACTAGTACTTTTCCTGTCATCCACATCTCCTACCCAATCTGCATTAGTAAAGGCACTCAAGGTAAGATCATCATCTTTAGGATACCAAAGACCAAAATCAACTTTCCCTTTCAAGTATCTAAAAATTGTCTTTATAGAAGTCACATGAGATTCCTTCAGATCAGCTTGATATATAGCAACCATACATAAAAAATTCATGATGTCTAGTCTGGTCTCAGTCAAATAAAGTAATCCACCAATCATTGAACTATATCTTGTTTGATTTTCTTTAGGAGAATAATCACTCTGTGTTAGCTTGCATCTGGTTACCATGGGTGTAACAACTAGCTTTTAGTCTTCCATGCCAAACTTTTTCAGTAACTCTCTTACATATTTGGACTAAGATATAAAAATTCCATCATCTAACTGAGTAATTTGTAATCTTGGAAAGAATTTCAGTTCTCCAATCATTGACATTTCAAACTCACTTTTAATTTCATCAACAAAATTCATACATAAGTCATCATCACCCTAAAAAATGATGTCATCAACGAAGACTTCAATAATCAACTCTTTATCCTGATCCATCTTAAAATATAGATTATTGTCAACTGTACCTTTATTGAATCCAAGCTTTAAGAAGTATTTATCCAGTCTAGCATACTAGGCTCTAGGGGCTTGCTTGAGTTCATACAGTGCTTTCATCAATCAACAAACTATATCACCCTTATCAATCAGTTGAAATCCATCTAGTTGCTCAACATATACTTCTTCTAGCTCACCATTCAGAAATGTTGACTCTACATCCATTTTTTAGACTTTCTAGTTCTTAAAAGTAGCTTAAGAAAGAAATAATCTTACAATTTCAATTCTAGCAATAGGGGCAAAGGTTTCTTCAAAATCAATACCTTCAATCTGTGATTACCCTTTACATACGAGTCTTTCTTTATTTCTGACCACTTCACCTTGTTCATTCAACTTATTTTGAAAGACCCATTTTCTTCCAATCACATTTTTATTCTGAGGTCTAGGAACAAGAATCCATGTATCATTTTTCTCTATCTACATTAGTTCTTCCTTCATTGCTTCCATCCAATATTCATCTTTACATGCTTCATTGACATTGTTTAGCTCAGTCTTGGAAATCAAACAATATTAAATTGCAATTCTTCTTCTAGTTTGCAGACCTTTGTTCTCATTTCCTATAATCTGACTTTCATAATAATTTAGCTATACATACCTTGGAACTTTATGATTCTCTTGAACTTCTGGTTCTTTTTTTCTTTCTTCTGCACTTCCACTAGCTTCTCCTTCTTGATTCTCTTGATTCACCTGAATAATTTGAACTTGATTATGTGTTTGAACATTATTTCCATTATTAGTACTATCATGTTGTTCATCTGAATCATATCCACAATATTTGGATGATCTAGCAGTGTCTTCATCAACTCTGACATTTTCACTTTCAACCATTTTCTTCAATCTTCTATTATAGCACTGGTAGTCCTTGCTCTTAGTAGAGTAACCTAGAAAGATTCTTTCATCACTCCTAGCATCAAACTTACGTATATCTTCATCTCTCTTGATATAACATCTACTTCCAAAGATTTTGAAATATTTAATGGTAGGCTTATAACCAAACCACAACTCAAAAGGAGTCTTACTAGAATTACCATTGACATTTACCCGGTTGATAGTATAGACAGTAGTGCTTACAACTTCTCTCCAATAGATATGAGGAACATTACCCTCCAACATCATAGTTCTAGCAACATCTAGAATTGTTATGTTATTTATGTCAACAACTTCATTCTGTTGAGGGATCTGGGGAGCAGATAACTATCTTTTGATTCAATGCTCTTCACAGAAAGAATTGAAATCTCAGGAAGTGAATTCACCACCTCTGTCTGACCTTAAGAATATTATCTTTAAACTTGTCTCATTATTTTCCATAGCTTTGAAAATTTTTAACTTTTCTAATGCTTCATGTTTTTCTCTCAAGAAAGCAACCCATATCAGCCTAGATTAATCATCAATAAGAAACATAAAGTACCTTTCTCCTTGTAGACTTCTGACTCTAGAGGGACCATATAGATCAGTATGCATCAACTCTAGTACTCCATTAGAATGATGTTGTTTACTCTAAAAATAAATTCTAGTCTGCTTTCCCATCTGACATTCCTTGCATATAGTGTTAGTAGGCTTCACTAGCTTAGGGGGATCTCTAACTTCTTGAGTGGAACTTACTTTGAAAATGTTATCAAAATTCACATGACACAACCTCTTATGCCACAACCAACTTTGATCAACTTGAGCAATTAAACAACTTTCACTAGCAGCACTTAGGTGGAAAATGTTACCTCTTGTCTTTGTACCTAAAGCTTTTACATTTCTAGAACTTCCAAGTATCCTACACTTTCCATCTTTGAACTAAAGATTGTATCCCTTGTCTACCTTCTATCCAACACTCAATAGGTTATGCTTTAAGCCCTCTAGATAAATGACATCATCAGTATTATGTTTACCACCAAACGAAATAGTGCCTCTACCACGAATTACACCAGAAGTGTTGTCTCCAAATCTTACAACACCACCATAATATTTCTCCAAGCTTATAAACTTGATTTTTTCACAAGTCATATGCTATGAGCATCTGTTGTCAATCACCCATTCATCCTTTTCTTCAATTTTCACTGTAAGAGCTTTCTCAACATTCACATTACTAGCAGATTCAGTGGACACTAGACCATTTTCCTTGGTAGAAATGAATACCCATCCATCCTCATTTCCATTTTCTTTATCAAATTCATCATCAGTAACACCTTCTTCAACAAAATAAAATTTATTTTGAAATCTAGGCTTATCAGGTTTGAACCTAAGAACTCTTTAAAGACACCTTGATGCAAAATGACCTATCTTACTACAAGAGAAAAATTTAATAGGAAAATTTCCTTTATACTTACCTTGTCCTCTGGCTTCTCTTTTCCCAATCAATGCTTCCAACTCTTCTAACTCTCTTTCTTCATCTTCATACTTGAATGTATTTCTAGAACTTTCTCCCAGATCATATCTTTGTTGGTTTCTTCCAGATACAATAGCTTTAAATGTAGATTCTGGCTTATGAGTAGATTCACCAAATTCTCTCAATTCAAAGGCAGAAGGCTTGCCAATCACCATATCTCTTGTCACATTTTTTACTATCCTAAGTTCTTCAATACCATGAGCCTTCATTTTGTAAGAAGTAGGCAAAGATTTGGGCACTTTAGCCATAATCTCTTCTTCTTCCATGATTCCATTAACACATATAATACCTATCACTAGTTCATTTACTTTTTTCATGAAAGAAATAATCTTTTCATCTTCACTCATCTTCAAGTTTTCCCACTTGCCTTTCAGACTTTGTAGCTTAGAAATCTTCACTTGTGCATCTCCTTCATACAATGTTTCCAGCTTCTTCCAGATCTCATATTTTATTCTCAGACCTATCACATTTGTCATCTGTGAATCAGGTCAAGGCACTCAATAATGCTTCTACAACCCTGGTATTTGTTTCAGCTTCTTTGATCTCATCAGGAGTAGAGGGACCATTTTGAGGAATAACATATATGTTCTTTGTAATATTCCAAAAGGGTTAACCAATGCACTTCAAATGACACTTTATCCTAACCTTCCACAAAGAGTGGTTTGTTCCATCAAATATAGGACTATCCTTATTGTATGAAGCCATCTTAGATGACCTCAAGATATTAAGCTTCTTCAAAGGAACCTGCTCTGATACCAATTGTTGGAAAAACAAGAATAGACAACTAAGAGGGGTGGTGAATCAGTTGTCATAGAATTCAAAAATTATTCAACCTTATTAACCTTTAATCTCAGATCTGATATTTAAAATTAGAAGTATGAATCATCAACACATCAAAAACACAAGAACACCAATATTTTATACGTGGAAACCCTATTAGGGGAAAAAGCACAGTGGATGTTAGCCCACAAGATTATACCCTATTAGAACTATAATGAAAAATGAATAAGGAATGCACATGAATTTAGGAACACTCCCTAGAGCTCATTACTCAATGGGAAGGCTCACTTCCTTACAGAAAAATTTAGATTAAAACCATCTAAAGAGTATGAACTAAGAAAATAGCTTCTACAAAAGCCTGATTACACTTCTAGTTAGGCACAAGAATAATTCTTCACACTTTCCTCAATCTTCTTCACACTCTACTCTGCAATCGAATGATTTGATATTTATTCACACATTTCACATACACACTTCACACACTCTTATTCGAAATGAAAACAATTTCTCTTATATATCTGATTCATGGAATTACATCAACAACTTTGTCTACCAAAAATAAAAGAATAAATTATAAGCTGTCGGCCCAAATAATGAACAAATCTCAATGTGCACCAACTGAAGTCAGTCAAAACATAATGAAGTCCTAAATCAACATCCTCAAATGTGCCAAGCATTCACAAATTAATCCACAAGGATCCACACCATGCTACAACCATCATGTCAGCCAAGAACATGAAAACCCGAAAACACAATGGCAAAATCTCCAATCACGATCACATTGATCAACGTAGACATGCAACAAAGATAGAGAATGATCTAGAAACATCCACAAACATCTTAGGAGCATATGCAACAACTAGAATTACCAAAATTTCATTCTCTTCTTCTAGAACTATCAGCTACAGTAATAGAATAATTGTAGGAACATAGAAACTCACAACTTGCAAAAATATTGATGCACACCTCTGAAAATTCTAGAGTAGACACTATATAGGCTCAGCAACAAACCCTTTAAAGTGTAACTTTTGAATACCAGCATACTGAGATTTACACCGCACTGAAATATACAACCTTCAAATCATCAAATGCTAATAGTGTTGACACTAATGAAAACCACATATTAGAAACAAACCACAAAATCCAACAGTGTGTACCTAGGAAGTTTGGAGATGTTGTGAGGATTTTGGAAATGCAAAAATGCTATCAAAAAGTGCTATGGAGGACAAAGATTCCCTTACTATTTTCTTAGTCTCGTGGCTATTTTTTTGGGAAACTGTAGAGTATTTGGATCTTGGAACAAAATCTCAAAGTATCTCTAAAAAATACCCTCGAGATGACTAAGATGCCCAAGGTGGCATATTAGTCCCATTCTGAATTTCTAAAAACTTCAAATGTGATCCTTAGCTCCAATTACTTCACTTTCTTCCTCTCCGATCTTAGGTTCTAAAGCTTCAGGATTCGACCCTTAAGTGAGTTTTCGTAAAGATGACAACTTTGTGATGCAACTTTATAACTTTGTAATCTTGCACTCCAAATGATCTTCAAGTCTTCAACCTAAATCTGCAATCACAAGTGTACAAGAGATGGAAAACTTGTTGAATGTTAGTGAATGGGGTTTTACCTTGGTCAAACCCCTTGTTGGTAATTAAACCTTGAAATTAAATAGAATAATGGAGGGAAATGATGAATGAACAACATGGAATGCTACAAATCACCAAACCCTTGTGGTAAAGTCTGCAACCTTGTGTGAAATGGCTAATTTTAATGTAGATCTTGAATCAATGGAATGATTCAATAGATCTTCCTTGAATTGCTTGCTTGAATCAAAACCCTACATCACACATGTTAGAAAAAAAAACACATGATGCAAGAATATCCTTTGATATGATGCTTGAATCTTGATGATGGCCCCAAATGCTTGAATAATTTCTCTTGATCTCATAAACTTTCCTTAGGAATGAATAATTGAATGCTTGGGTGCTTACATATCTTGCTATATGAAAAATGAGAGAAGGAACCTTGTATTTATACTTATCTATGCTTAATATCCCAAAATTACATCACACCAAGATGACATAGGAAAATATTAATTAAAGGAGGCTAAATCCTACTAGAATTTGAAATTGAATCCCAAAAATAAGCTAATGAGGACTAAGATGCCCTAGGTGGCGTCTTAGTCTTGAGGATCAATTCTCAGGGCATAGACTCCAAAAAGGGACATTTTTAGGTGTGTTCAAAATCAGGGTCTCGAGACCTTTGCGTGACTAAGATGCTCTAGGTGGTGGTTTAGTATCAACCCAAAAATCAGGGACACATAGACAAAAACATTAAATGCTCATTTTCCCTTTGATGATTGTTGGGATTAGGTAGAAAAATATGTAGTCTATTAGTCTTTTGGATGCAAAATAAGACCAATGAAGACATAAAGAAGGACAAATAAAGCAAGGCAAGCCCAAACAAGTGTGAAAATGAAAGGGTATGCATTTCCTACACTACATTTAGCCCCCACTTTAGTGAGAAGATGAACTTGCTTTAAACTCACACTTAAGTAGCCAACCACACAATCAAGAGGGGTTCAAATGTACGAATGCTAGTAAGATAGGAAGAATATAATAGAGAGGGTGGCCAAGCCCTTAGGATCAAGATCCTATTGAAAACCAACATAGGCACAAAGGAACACACATGAAAATGATATATGAAGCCATAATCAAATCACAAACATACACCATCAAAGACAAGAAAAATAAAAAGGAAAACAAAAAAATGCAACAGATCAAGCTTTGATAGGCCATCTAATGTGGCAGACTGGGTCTAGGCTATTTATCCAAAAGGTTTACAAGTGGAATGCGATGTCCAGTATGCAAAAAAAATCACATACTCACATGGGCTAGTGAAGCTAGGTGTCTAGTAGGTGAGCCCCAAGAGGTACATATCAAATTCATACCCCCATGACTATAATAAGGACAAAAAGAAAATGTATGCTCACAAGGGCTAGTTAAACTAGTTGTTCACTAAGTGAGCCCCAAGAAACCATATAAAATCCATACCTCCATGACTTTAATAAGGCACAAGAAACAAAACAACAATAAAGAGGGATGATCAAAGGTATTTGGATTAGTTCATGTGAGGTCTTAATCTTAGGGGACATTGTTCCTAATGTCTCCAAAAGAGGAACAATCAAAGGATAAAATATTTGTAACTTAGGGAATGCAATGTGTTGCATCACCACTAAGAGGAATGTAATATGTTAAGATAGATAACTCTCTTGAAGGAAATTATCCCCAATTTCACAACAAAGAGGAAAATACATCTCATGGAGTAATGAAATCATGTCAAGGAACATGAAAAAGAAATGAAAATGAAATCATGCAAAAATAATGCCAATGTATGCCCCCACTTTAAAGAAATTGCTAACACCATGCTGTGATCAATTACTTTAAAGTAGACAAACATGGAAAAGAAAATGAAAAATAAGGTTGCCCCCCAGAAACACATAAGGGATCTATGGATTCGGGGTTAATCTGTCTTTGTTTCATTGATATTAGAGAGCTCAGAATTGCCATCATTCCCCAAATACACATAGAACTAGAAGAATGACACAAAGCGAGCGAAAAAAAAGAAAAATATTTTTATTTAACATGGAAGAGACATAGGGTGTCTTGACGTCGTGCATCATCCCTAAAAGGAAAACACAAGACAAAAGAAAAATTAAAAAAAGGCAAAAAGGTTTACGACATATTAAAGAATGAAGGTACAAATAGAGGAATACATAAAGAGAGAGAGGCATCAAATAGAACATCATAGGGGATCAAATATGCACATGCAATCACAAAAAAAAGAAATAAAAAAGACTACTAAAGCACATGCAGATCAACCATCCAGTAGGTCATCTGCATCCCAGTCTTGTTCAGTATATGCAGAATGCAGATCACTAGTGAGAGGGATCACATCAAGTGTTGTACTAGGAGAATAACCAAGTTCAACATGTGGTGCATCACTCAGTTCTAGAGGATCATCATGGTTGTTATTGTCTTAGATCATAGAAGAGGATAATAAAAAATTCAATTCATTATGCACTTGTTCATCAATTTTATCTATTTCTTGATCATCATCCAAATTAACCATAATAGGAGGACGAATGATAATATTCATAGAAGGTGCTAGTCATTTTTGTGTTGGAGGAATATGATCTATTTGTCCATGTAAGAGATCATTTATTGCTTTTGTTAGATTCAGATTGTGATTTTCAATATTGTTTTCTTCATTCATATTTTGAGCAATAGCATGACATCTACGCTTGTTCTCTCAAGAATTTCTATTTATTTTATTATGATTTCCAAGTTGTGTTTGGGTAGGAGTTGGTTTTTCAACCATAGGTTTCTTTTCTTCTTGTGAGGGAAGAACTGAAGAAGCCATGGAAGGTTGTTCAACCACTTTCTCTTTTTCTTTATAAATTTTATTAGGAGGCATATTAGGATTTATTTCATTTTCTCTTGGTCTTGTGTAAGAAATAGGCAAGGGATTTTTGATGGTTGGGTCTTGGTTTGATGGAAGGCTTTTAAGATTACTATTGGTCTCTTGTAGAGGTGGAGTTTCAATCATGGGTGAAGGAATATTTTCAAGGGATAAATTAGTTATGCATTTTTCTTTGAACTTTTGGAAGGATAGGAAAAGGAATTCGTTAAGGGGTCTTATAGGTTCCATGGGCTTAGGCCAGAAATAGTCTAAGGAAATTTTTCCACTAGAAGACGAAGGGATAATCCATTATGATTCACAGTGAATATTTCATTACTGACTAGAAAATTTAAGCACTTATGGATAAAAAATGGGACCGCATTCATGGAGCGAAGCCATTTGTAGCCTAACTTCACAAAAAAATGGTCTAAATTAGAGATGATAGATAATGATACATTTGATTTATTAGGTCCTACTCGTAAATGGAGTGTGATCGATCCCATCGTAGAATGAGAAAAACCATCATGCATTTTAATCCATGCTTTAGGTTTATCATATCTATCTTGAGTAAGTTCATGCACATATAATAGTTCTTATGTGCTCACATTCTCTCCATAGATGACATCAATTAAAATCCCAGGAGTGGGCTTGTTATTGATTCTACCGGCTATGTCAAGAGGACCATTATGTGCATGTTCAATTGTTTCTTCTAAAGAGAAAGTAATATTAGTAGGAATTATAGTTTTCTATTTATGAGGCTCGATGTCAATCACTCCTATCATTGTACTAATAGGAATTTGGTCATCAATATCCATAGGATTTTATTCATTATTGCTCATGTTATCATCATCTGTGTCGACATTCATCACATCGGGCTTAGTTTCACTAGCCTTAACAAATGAAATATTATGGTTAGGCATGGGATTGGTAAATATTTGCAAGTTTTGGTTAGGAGGAGCTATAGACTTATTACCTTTATCATTTATAGCTCTAATTTGAATATGATTGGAATCAATGAGGCCTTGCACAATATGTTTAAGATGCTTGTATTGTTTTGTATCATGTCCTTTTTGTTTGTGATAAGCACAATAGGAATTATCTCTAAAGCTCAGAGGTAATGGATTGCTAGGGTCAAGAGGTCAGATGAAAGGTAAGGTAAGCATGTTCTTGTTTAATATCTGAGTCATGATATTGTAAAGGGTGTCGGGTAAAGGTGTGAATTTTCTTTACAGATCCCCAAATATATAAGGATTACTCTTTTTGATAGAAGCTATTTGGATGTCAACTTGTTGGATGGGTTGGGAGGTAGGGTTTAGTTGAAGGAAAATTTTATTTTGTCTTTGGAAAGGTTGGTAGGTGTTTTGGTTTGATGATTCAGACTTTTCAGAACTTGTAGAAGTGGGTTTTGGTTCACTACTACATATAGAATTTTGATAATTATGAAGGGCACTGCATAAGTGCATGAAGGAAGGGAATTTCATCATTGTAAGCTTGTCTTGTATTTTTCTTTGTAAATTTTATATGAACATCTTTTGGAGGTGAGAATTAGGAACCCTCACACTGATTTGGGAATAAAGTGATTAGTAACATGAAATAAAGTTGGTGACTTTTTCACCCTCATTTTTCTTACATCTCATCAAATCAGCTAATCTCATTTCAAGAACCATATGCACTTGGAAATGGTTAATAAAGGCTTCAACAAGTTCATTGACTGAATGAATTGAGTTATTCAATAATGCGGAAAACCAATCCAAGGCAATGTCTTTCAAGGATTGGGGAAAGTGCTTAGCCAAAAGTTTTTCCTCAAGGATAAAGTCACTACATAAAGCAATAAAGGAATTTACATGATTAGTAGGATCTCCCTTTCCTCCATATTTCTCAAATCTAGGGATCTCTATACCTTGTGTCACTATATTTCTCAATATTTCAAAGGATAATGGGTTTCTTTTGACATAGTATGAAGGTGGACCATTTTGATTTTGATTTATGGTAGAAACTTGGCATTCAAGGGATGGAAAGCTTTGTAAGAGGTGGTTAATGATGAGGTAATTGCTTGTGGTTTGAGATGGAGGTTAATATGGTGGTGGTGTCTATGTGTTGGAAGGAAAAATGAATGGATTACTTGTGGGAGGATGTATGAGATTAGATGCCACATAGGCATAAGGAACTTTAGTGGAAATGTGTGAGGTAGGAAGGATTTTCTAGTTGGTTGCATCATTGTGGTCACTTGAGGAGTTGTATAGGGGGGAATGGATGAAGGGGGAGGAGTTTTATTTCCTCCTTGGGCTTGCACATTGTTGAAGATTGAGCACCATTAGTGGTGGAGGGAAGATATTTTCAAAAGATGTGAGCTATGTTACACATAACTTCCAGTCCTTCATCACATTCCATCATGTGGTGAAGACTATCTATGGCAAGTATAACAGTGTTGGAAATGTTTTCAGTACTCACACTATCTTGTAAATGGGTTAGGTCTTTATGCATTTTCATTATGTTTTCTTGAGGAATATGGTAAATAATTGTTTCAACACTTGGCATAGAAATTATGGGTAAGGTAGGCATGGAAAAATAGGTATCAAAGGTATGGTCTATACCTAGTGAACTAATACCAACACTAGGAGTAAGAGATCTTGATAAACTAAGATCCATAATGAGTGTTTTATCGTAGAATGTCATGAGTCTCGCACTTCATCTAACCACAATATTAATAGTAGAAAACCAAGTAGTATAGCTCATATAAGGGATAAACCTAGGAAATTACAATGAATACAATCTCTTATGTTTTCAATTACACTTGAAATGAAAGAAATTGGAATAATAGAAATTCTGCAAACTTAAATAGAAAATTGAAAACAACCAATAGAAGCACAAAAAAGCAATTTGAAACCCTGAAAATTGGAAAGTCAAATTCAACAGGAACTAAGACACCAAGAAGGGCATCTTGGTCCTCCTGATGAGATTTTGAAGTTCCAAGAACTGAAACAGACAACAAATAATAGAGATAGGATTCTGAGCCAAAAACCCTGAGAGGGACTAAGACACTAGGAAGGGAATTTTAGTCCTACCAGAGGTTTATGTCAAAAAAATTTTTTTTTGGGTTGTCTACAATTTTTATAGCTTTCCTATTTAGGGATTTGATGTTTGGAAACAAAAAACTATGCAAATGGATGAAACAAAAAGTAAATTGTAACAAGAAATTGAATGCAAAATTGAATTCATTTTTTTCAATTTTCAATGCACTAACAATATTTCTAAATGAAATTGTTGGAGTTGAGAAGATACAACTTCATAGGAGCCCAGTGACCTCTGCAAGCAAATAACCTATTACAAGGAGAAGCAAAGAGAAGCAACAAAGAAAATGCTCAAGAATGTGGAGCAATGTATTTACCCAAAAATGTAAAATGAATAATGATACCAAAGATAGTTTTCAACCATACATAGATGAAAACCCTAAAAAGGAAAACCCTAGGCTTGCACAATAATAATTAATAAAGTAATTAATTATTATGCACCTAATGTTAGCTTAAGTGAAAAAGAGGTAAAAGGGAACTTTACATAATTAAATAAATATTGTTTAATTAATAAAGTAAATGTCCAATTACTCTAACACCCCCCCTTAAGATAGACTTAGGGAGAAGCTAAAACCTAGAAGAAGCTACTGAAAGCAAAAGCAATGGGTCCCGGCAACAAGGCCAGATCAGGTACCCAAGTACAAAGAAATCTCTATGAAATGGAGAAAAGGAGAAAACCCAGTGGGAAAAACTCCTCTCCAAAAAGAGATAGAAGAACATGCTGAAATAAACATGAAGGAAGGAAGGCCTCATAAAGACCCCCCAAGGACAACTTCCTTCACCCCAAGCATAGAACACAACTGAAGATAGCTCAGAGATACAAAAGGTTTCATGAAGATGTCTACAACCTACTCAGCAGTGGGAATATACTCCAAGATGAGAGAACCATCCTGAATCAACTGTCTGATGAAATGCATATGAAGCTCAATGTGCTTCATCCACTGATGCTCCACTGGGTTGCACGAAATGTGTATAACACTCTGATTGTTGCACCAAAGAATAGTGGGACTATCAGGAGGAAAATCAAACTCAGTCATCAACTGACGAAGCCATAAAATCTCCTGACTAGCGAGCACAACAGCTCGGTACTCAGCCTCTGTAGATGATAATGCATGAGCAGTCTGCTTCTTGCATGACCATGTGATAGGACCAGAGCCAAGATAGAAAACAAAGCCAGAAGTAGACTTCCGATCATTGAAATCACCAGCCCAATCTGAGTCAGTGTAGCCAACAATGTGAGGATCCCCTAATGTGTAGTGAATGCCATATGAAGTGGTGCCCTGAATGTACCTCAAAATATGCTTGGTAGCTTGCCAATGACTCTCATGAGGATTATGGGAGAATCAAGAGACATAACCAACCATAAAGGAAAGATCAGGACGAGTGTGAGTCAGGTACAACAAACTGCCAACCAACTACTTGTAAAGTGTAGAATCTATTAAAGGAGTGGGGGAAGTAGTAGTCAAAACAACCCTTGACTAAAAAGGTGTGGGGGCAGGCTTTCAATCAAGCATGCCAAAGCACTGAAGCAGATCAAGAGAATACTTCTGCTGGTAAATGGAGATCCCCTTTGAAGACTGAATCACCTGAAGACCAAGAAAATAGTGTAGAAGGCCAAGATTTTTCATCTCAAACTGCTCCATCAAGACTAGCTGATAATTCTAAATCATAGAGGATGAGCTACCTGTGATGAGAAGATCATCAAGATATAGCACAAGAATTAGGATCAACCCTCAAGATGTTGAATATAGACCGTGTGAAACCAGTGGAGAGCAAAAAAGAGTCCATCTTCTCATACCAAGCCCGAGGGGCTTGTTTGTGACCATATAATGAACGCTGAAGTTTGCAAACCAAAGAAGCATCACGAACAAATCCCTAAGGCTGCTCCTTATAGATCTCTTCTTATAGGTCACCATGCAAGAAGGCACACTTCACATCCATCTAAAAAATGAGCCATCCTCTAGAAGCTACAAGTGATAGTACAAAATGAATAGAATTCATCTTGGTGACAAGGGCAAATGTCTCGGAGTAATCAATACCCTCAACCTGTAAGAAACCCTTCACAACAAGATGTGATTTGTACTTATCAATAGAACCATCAGCAGCATACTTGGTGCGATACAACCATCGACACCAAACCATCTTTCTGCCCTTAGGAAGAGGATAGAGATCCCATGTACTATTCCTCATCAAAGAAGAATACTCCTCCTCCATAGCACTATCCCACTCATGGTGACCTGTCGCCTCTAAAAATCTCTGAGGATCCTCTGAAAGAGCATGAGTCAAAAGACTAGAACCCATAGTATGAGAACGGGTGCGACGAGTGTCTGAAGGATCACCGGCCATAGATCCTCCTGCCTCAATAGTAAAGCGAGCCCATTTGGGCCTCTGAGGTGGAGCAAGTGGAGGTGGAGATGGGGGATCATCAATATCCTCATCAGAATCATCCTCAAAATAATCCTGAAGAGCTGTAATGGGTGGAGTAGGTAGTGAAGTGGACACTGGAGACAGAGTATCAACTGGAGGAAGGCGCTCATCAAACTGAACATCCCGTTGAAATAGGACCTCTCTGGAATCAGGATCAAACAACATGTACACCTTAACATCCTCATAGTAGCCAAAAAAAATGAGGGGTCGACTCTTCCGCTCCATAGCTCTCCTCTAAGCATCAGGAATAAAATCCCATGCCTCACTACCAAATACTCGAAATGATGAAATATCAGGCTTGTCATGAGACCAAGCCTCCTCAGGAGTCATATGTCGAATCACCTTGTGAGGCATTCAATTCTAAATATAGTTGGCACAATTGACTACCTCAGCCCAAAAAGATGAATCCATGGACCTGGACTGAATCATACAATTAGCCATCTCCCATAAAGTCATGTTCTTTCACTCAACGATACCATTCTGCTGAGGGGTGTAGGGAACAAAAAATTGATGCTACAAACCATGCTCAGTGCAAAAATCTCTGAAGGCCTGATTCACATACTCCCCCCCATTATCTGTATGTATCCATCGGATAGAAAGACCAGACTACTTCTCTACAAATGTCTTGAAGACACGAAATGAATCAAAGACATCAGACTTGTACTTAAGAAAGTACAACCATGTGTGTCTGGAGAAGTCATCAATGAATGTGAGTACATACTTGGCCCTTGAAAAAGAAGGAGTGGGAAATGACATGAGGTCACTACGAATCAACTCCAAGGGTGCCAAAGCACGAGTGGTACTTCCCTTTGAAAAGGGATCCCTGTGATGCTTGCTAAGCACACAACCATGAAAAACACTGTCAGTGTAGGAAATCTCTGGAAGACCAAGAGCAAGTGCCTGTGTACTCATCTGCTGAAGATATCTGTAATTGACATGGCCCAAACGACAATGCCAAATTTTACTCACCGAATCTACACGTGCTATAAGAGATGAACCTGTACCCTCAAAAGGTGTAAATCCATCAAATCTATAAAGACAAGATGAAGTATCAACACTACCAGTAGCCACAACTAAATCAGAGTCATGGGCGTCCCGAATAACCACATCATGTGGTGTGAACTCAACTATCTTACCAGAGCCAGTGTGGCAAATCTGATAAATGGACAAGAGGTTTGTCGAGATTTCAGGAATAACCAAAACATCCTATAGAGTGACCCCATCCAAAGAGATAGAACCTGAACCCAAAACATAAAGCTATGAAGAGTCACCCACTACAATCTATGAAGTACCACAAGAGGCAAAACAAGTGACCAACTACTGAGTGTGTGTCATATGGTGAGAAGCACTAGAGTCTAAAATCCAAGTGGACCCATTGGTTGATGCTCTAGCAGTGAGAGCATGACCTTTTCCTGTGGTGGAAGAGGAAGAAGACTGTGGTGAGGAGATGTGTTGCTATTGCATGGCGTCCTCTAAGCCTCTAATCATTTCCAACACCTAGAAACTGGATGGCCTTGCTTGCCATAGAAACTGCAAGTGTCTCCTGATTTCTCCTTAGTCTTGGAGGAAGACTCACCAGACTTCAAATATTTCCCATGTTTTGGATTAAATGGTGGTTTAGAATCAGACTTAGGAGGCGGTTTGGAGAAATGCTCACTGCCTGCAAAATCTTTCTTGGGCCTTAGTTTCTACTTTTCTTTCCCCTTCGGTGACTGAGCAACCAATGCTTTTCTCTTTGATCATGGGAGCATATCCATCTGAGAAAGGTGAGATTGTTCCTAAGATAAACACTCACAAAACAAATCAAAGGTAGGCATGGTAAAACTGGCACCCAGACCATTCATGGTGGAGTAGAAGGAGGAATCAAATATCTGAAATGGACCACAAAGCTTCAAAAGAATCAAGTAAATGCACTCTGTGTCTATCTTGTTCTTGCCACAACCCTGTAAAATAGTGCCAATAGTTTTGAACTTTTTCAAAGAATCCTCAATAGTGGGAAATGAATCAGGTAACAATGAAGTCAGCTCTGCCTCAATCTGTAATGCACAGAACTCATTAATGGCCCCAAAAAGTGTCTCAAACTTCAGCCACATGGCTCAAGGAGTGAGAAAAGCATCAAGGTGAAACAAAAGACTGTCTAAAACATGCATGCATAGCAAACCCATAGCCTCATCCATCTTGTTCCTGTGCTGCATAATCTCAAAAGGACGTTGCAACTGAGGCTGAACCTCATCTAAATAAGACCATAACCCTCGTGACCTGAGTAGCCTCATCATGCGAGACTTCTAAGTGTGATAGTTATGTGATATGAGTAGCTCAACTGAAGAGTCTGCCATGAAACCCTGCACCTCTACCTGCTTGTGTTTTTTATTATTATGCGATCTTTCAGAATAGACAAAAGATGCAGAAGCATTTCTATTTTTGAGAGTTTTGGTGTTCTGGTTTTCTGATATAAATTACAGAAAGCAAGAGAAAAAATACCCCCCACAAAAGATAAACCCAAACCCTAGTACAAATGAAGAAGAAGGAAGCAATGCATAAGCTAAAAATACTTCAAAACAAATTCTCATGTACCTAGTGAAAATTATGATAAAATAAATCACATCACTGAATAGAGCATGTTGAGAGCTTTCCAACACCTATTCGAGTTTGAAAAATAGAGTCCGTTTGCACCTTTTATGACCCTAGAAGTGAAGAAAGAAGACCTCACTTCGACTGGAAAAAAATATCTAGACTAGTAATTTTTTTATAAAAATACCTACACCATCAGATCAATGTTGAAACCAACTTTCCAACGCTTCTTTCTGTTCAAAAAACTGAGCTAGAACGCTCGAGTTATGTCCTATTTTGTGAGAGAGCATAAAATGCCTGATTAGACACCTTTAGCACCTGGGAGCTAAAAAAAATAACCCCTAGTCGCCTGGGCGGATAACCCACAGTCACCCATGTGACCTAACGACAGGTGTTTGAAGCCCATGGGGGCTGGAGGGGCCGACAGGGGTCGGTGAGCCTGCAGACGGTGTCGACGGTGAGCTCGGCGAGCTTGAAGTGGAGTCGGCAGTGGCAAGCGCGGAGCATAGCGAAGCCAAGTGGAGTCGGCGAGCTCGGCGGGTAGCAGGCAGAGCCCGGCAGGGAGCGGCCGAGCTGGGCGGAGCGGTCGGCGTGGCGGGGTCAGAGCTCGGCAATGGATGGGCTGGGTGTGCCGGTGGCTAGTGGCCGCTTGGCAGTGCGGCCGATGGTCGAAAATTTTGAACGGGCCGCCGAAAAAATATTCAAAAACCTTAGGTTTTTTTATTTTTTTTTATTTTTTTTTGTGCTGTAGGGGCCGTACGGCCAAACCCTAATTTTTTTTTTGCATCCCTGGTTGACTATAACCAAAATCGATGATTTGACAATCGATTTAGGGGTTTTTGGGCGCTACAAATCCAATGGGACTGTCCATTTGGGCCCAAAGTGAACCTAAAATTTGGAGTATGCTGAATCCACAAGAAGAAACCTTAGAACCCTAGATTTGCATCCAATGCAAAAATATCAAAACAAGAACAAACAGCTGCAGATCTGAAGCTGTGATACCATGTTGGAGTTAGGAAGATACAACTTCATAGGAGCCAAATGACCTCTGCAAGCAAATAACCTGTTACAAGGAGAAGCAAAGAGAAGCAATAAAGAAAATGCTCAAGAATGTGGAGCAATGTATTCACCCAAAAATGTAAAATGAATAATGATACAAAAGATAGTTTTCAACCATATATAGATGAAAACCCTAGGCTTGCACAATAATAATTAATAAAGTAATTAATTAATATGCACCTAATGTTAGCTTAAGTGAAAAAGAGGTAAAAGGGAACTTTACATAATTAAACAACTATTGTTTAATTAATAAAGTAAATTTCCAATTACTCTAATAGAAATTGGAATGATTAACAATGCAATTTTTATTTTTTCCAATGATATGAGATCATGCAAGAAAGTAAAAATGCAACCTATATGCACTTTCACTAATGCAAATATGAGAAACCCTAGATGCAATTTCACCAATGCAAGATGCAAGAAACCATAGATGTACTTTCACTAATGCAAGATGCAATGAATGCAATCTAGATCTAAGACTGTAATGGAATCCAAATCAAAAAATGAATGCTCAACAAGTTCGGGTTTACCAAAATGATTTGGAGAAAAAATAATAGGTGTGTGTATTCACTCCCTTTTCCCACAAATCATTCAAAGATGTCATAGGAGTCCTAAATGGATTAACTATCAAACTCATAAGGTGATTCAATTCTCAATTAGGAATCCCTAGGAAGGGGGGGTGCTTTAAGGATTTTAGGGGACATTCACCACCAAGCAAATTCTTGGAAATAAAAAAAACAATTCAACCTAAAAAACCTAGTTATGCAAGCTAAATGAGAGATGAAAATGATGAAATTATGCAACAACAAGATAGGATGTGTATACCTAGAAAGTCCAGAGATGTGAGGATTCTAGAAATGCAAAAATGTTGTCAAAAAGTGCTACGGAGGACAAAGATGCCCTTACTATTGTCTTAGTATAGTTGCTATTTTTTGAGGAAGATGAAAAATCTTTAGATCTCGGAACAAAATCTCAAAGAATCTCTAAAAATTACCCCTGGGAGGACTAAGATGCCCAAGGTGGTGTATTAGTCTCATTCTCAATTTTTGACAACTCTAAATGTGATCCTGAGCTCCAAGGTCTACACTTGCTTCCTCTTAGATCTCAGGTTTTGAAACTTCTAGATTTGACCTGTAGGTGAGTTTCCATGAAGATGACAACTTTGTGATGCAACTTTGAAATCTTGCACTCCAAATGATCTTCAAGTCTTCAATCTAAATATGCAATCACAAGCATACAAGAGAGGGAAAACTAGTTGAATATTAGTGAATGGGGGTTTGCCTTGGTCAAACCCCTTGATGGTAATTAAACCTTGAAATTAAATAGAATAATGAAGGGAAATGATGATTGAACAACATGTAATGCTACAACTCACCAAACCCTTGTAAATTCTACACCCTTGTGTGAAATGGAAAATTGGAATGTAGATCTTGAACCAATGGAATGCTTCAATAGATCCTTCTTGAATTGCTTGCTTGAATCAAAACCATACATCACACATGTTAGCACAAAAACACACATGATGCACGAATCTCCTTTGATATGATGCTTGAATCTTGATGATGGCTCCAAATGCTTGAAGAATTTCTCTTGATCTCATTAACTTGCCTTAGGAATGAATACTTGAATGCTTGGGTGCTTAGATATCTTGTTATATGAAAAATGAGAGAAGGAAAATTGTATTTATACTTATCTATGCTTAATATCCTGAAATTACATCACTCCAAGCCAACATAGGAAAATATTAATTAAAGGAGGCTAAATTCCACCAAAATTTGAAATTAAATCCCAAAAATAAGCCAAGGAGGACTAAGATGCCCTAGGTGGCGTCTTAGTCCCGAGGCTCAATTCTTGCGGCACCGACTCCAAAAGGGGACATTTTTAGGTGTGTTCAAAATTAGGGTCCTAACCTACAAATTAGGGACATATAGACAAAAACATTAAATGCTCATTTTCCCTTTGATGATTGTCAGGATTAGCTAGAAAAGATGTAGTCTATTAGGCTTGTCAATGCAAACTAAGACTAATGAAGACATAAAGAAGGACAAATAAAGCAAGGTAGGCCAAAACAAGTTTGAAAATGCATGGGTATGAATTTTCCTACACTAAAATCACATTCTCTCGACAAGTGGGATCTATTAGTATCCCATTATTGGGCTTGTCATAGATACAAACAACTATGTAAAGAGGACCACCAGGTGCATGTTTAAGTATGTCACTTTGTGAGAAAGCGATATCAAGAGGATTTTTCATTTGGCCCTTATGAGGAATGATGCCTATCACTCCTACCATGTCATCCATAGGATTATTATCATGTTGAATAGAATCATTTTTATCATCATCTATATTAACATTCATCACATCATTCTTTGTAGTTTCACTGGCTTTGACAAATGAAATACTATGTTTTGGCATGGGGTTGGTGAAAATTTGCAAGTTTTGGTTAGGAGGGGCAAAAAACGTATTTCCTTGATCACTAACACCTCCAATGGAAAGACAACCATAATCAATGAGATCTTGCACAAGATGTTTAAGACACTTGAAATGTTTCATGTGATGTTTGTTTTGTCAGTGATAATAGTAATAAGAATTTGATCTAAATCTTGGGGGTAAAGGCATATTAGGATCGAGTGTTTTGATGGGAGGTAAGGTAATCATTTTCTATTCTAAACGTTGGGACATTGTGTTATGAAGGGTATCAGGTAAGGGAGTGAATTGTATTTTCAGGTCTCGATAGCTAAAGGGTATAGTGGATTTAACAACAAATACCTGGTTATTATAATTTTGAGTTGTTTTTTGAGGGGGATTGAATTGAAGGAACCCTTAATTCAATTTTCTAAAAGGTTGGGAATTATTTTGGCTTGCAGGCTCAAATTTCTCAATTCAGCTATAAGTGGATTTTGTGTCTCGACTACTAACCATTTTTTTCTAATCACGGAGGGAAGTACACAAGTGCATGAAGGATGAGAATCTAATCATGGTGAGCTTATCTTAGATCTTTCTTTGCAAATTTTCTACGATCATCTTTTGAAGGTGAGGGTTGAGGACCTTGACATCAATTTGGGAATAAAGCGATTGATAACATGAGATAAAGTCAATTATCTTTTCGTCTTCTTTTTTATTGCATCTCATCAAATTGACCAATGTCATCTTAGGGGTCATATGCACTTGGAAATTGTTGAAAAATGCCTCAACAATTTCATTGAATGAACTAATTGAGTTTTTTGGTAAAGAAGAGAACCATTCCAAGGGCCTAGGAAAAAGCTTAGCCAACAACTTATCATCAAGGAAAAGTCACTACATAAGGTAGTATAAGCATTGACATGGATAGAAGGATATCCCTTTCCTCCATATTTCTCAAATCTAGGCACCTCTACACCTTGTGGCATTGGTGTTTGCAATATATCCAGGGATAATGGGCTACTTTTGACATAAGATGTAGGTGGGTGATTTTGGTTTTGGTTGATGGTGGAAACTTTCTTTTGAAGAGATGAAATAATTTGGAAGAGTTGATTTATGAGAGGATCATTTCTTTTGTTATGATATGGAAGTGAAAAGAGTGAGGGGGTGTATGCGTTCGAGGGACAAGTGAATGGAATTATTATAGGTGGTAAGGTGGTAGGAGATATGATGTGTGATGCGATATAGGAACTAGGGATGCTAGTTGGAATACCCAAGGAATGAATCACATTACTAGTTTTTTGCATTGTTGTTGTGACTTGAGGGTTGGTGTAGGTAGGTATTGAGGCAATTGTTGTGGGAGGATGAATTTTAGTTCCTCCTTGGCTTGTGACATTGTTTGTTGGTAAAGGAAAACTAGTAGTTGGGGAGAGGTGTTTTCCAAAGATTTGAACTATTTTTTTCACAAGTTCAAGCCTATCTTTACTTTCAAGCATATGGTGAATGTTATCTATAGTAGGGATGGCAGTATGTGAAATATGAAACATGGTTCAGTGAGTTTGACTCATAAGACTACACGATTGAATCCTGATAGCAATATCATAATGTGAAATGTTGTCATTTTGTACTTGGTTTTGTAATTTTGCTAGGTCCTCATGAATTTGAATTACGTCTTTTTGTGGGACACTATCATTCCTTGTTTCATATTAAATACTACTTGAAGGAAAAGAGTTGTTAAGGCCCAAGGGTATGATCCATACCTAGTGTACTAGTGTCAATACTAGGAGTGAAAGAGCTAGATAACCCAAGATCCACAATGATTGTGCTATCACGGGATGAAATGATTCTCAAACTTCATCTCACTAAAGTATTATCAATAGGACACCAAATACTCATACAAGGGCTACTGAATGTAAAGTGAATGCAAATGCAATGCAAGCTAAGAACAATAAAATGACTAAAACATAAATTATGGAAACTAAAATAGAAAGGTAATAATAGCAAACAGAAACTCAGAAAAGAGAACTTTAAATGCTAGAAAATGCAATTCAAAATATGCAGAGGGACTGATTCGCCCAGGATGACAAATGAGTCCTAGTAGTGATTTTTTTAAGAATTTTCAGAATTTTTTAATTGGATTTAACACTTTTTATGTTTTATGATATGTATGTTAAATGAAAATGCAGATTTTGTTTGATTTTAAATGAAATTAGATGCAAAAATGAACTTTCACTAATGCAAAAATAGAAACCTAGAATACAAATTAACTGATGCAAACCCTAATGCAATGTTAATGCAAGTAAGATCTAGGATGAAAATGCACTCCAAATGAGAATTTTAATGTTCTTAAATGTAGGTTCACCAAAATGGAACCTCTTAAAATGGGGGTTATTAAGTGCTATCATATGGATTAGAACATAGAGCACACCCACTTTCAAGATGATTCCACTCAAGGATAACCCTAGTGATATTAATGCAAAAGGGAAAGAGATATTGCAATAGGTTTTCCTAGGGGCTTAATGTAAACTACTAAGGGGTTCACCATCAAGTTTAGACTTGGAAAAGATAATAAAATGAAAAATGAAACACTAAGCCCTATTGAATGAAAAGTAACACTAAATGACCTAGAAAAGTGAATGAAATGAAAGAGAAAGCTATAGAAATGAAGATGTCCACCTAGAAATCTAGATATGGATTAGTGGAGCTCTAGAACTTTAGATATTCTATTTTTATTACTGACTGGCACTAATTTTCCAAGCTAGGCGAATTAGTCCAAAAACTGGGTTCATGTGCGGGAACAAGAATCTACCAAATGGGTATCCAGATTTGCAAAAATCTAAAATTTTATTAGAACTGGGAATCATTTTCTAGAGAATGGAAAATCAATCCAGTTAGGATTTTCTGAAGCTTCAAAGGTTGATCTTTCTCTTCTCTATTTACTTTATCCTTCTTGATTGGTTTTTGGATGTGAATATCTGATTTTCTACCTATAGGTCTTATCCAATGTTCTTCAAGGCTTGATAACAACTTTGACAACTTTGAATGACTTGACAACTTTTCTCCAATCTTGCTCCTTAGAAAATTTGCAACCTATACCTACAAATATCACACAAAGGAGAGGGAAAAAATTTGTTGGGTTAGTGAATAGGGGTTTTCCTTGGTCAAACCCCTTGTTGGTAATTAAACCTTAAAATAGAATGAAATATGAATAGAGAATGATGAATGAACAAATAAAAATTTTGCAACTCACCAAACCCTTGTAATAAAATGCTGAAAATATGCTTTCTGTGGCTACAATGGATGTAGATCTTGACATTGATTGAATTATGTTGATCTTTAATGAGACACTTACTTGAATCATAAACCCTACATCACAATTGTTATCTCAAAAACAAACATGATGCGTGAAGTAAATGACATGATGATTTATGCTTGAATGCTTCTCTAAAATGCTTGATAATATACCCTTGAATGCCTTTGTGAATGCTTAAATGATTTTGTGAACTTGAAATTTCTATAAGGATCAACACTTGAATGCTTGGGGTGAGAATGAGTAAAAGAACCTTGTATTTATACTCAATTATGCAAGAATTCTCAAAATTACAACAGTACAAGTCGACATCAGATCTAGGAGGATAAAATCCCACCAGAAATTTGAATTAATTTTGATTTTGGGCCACACGGGACTCATTCACCCAAGGTGGTGAATGAGTCCCACCGAGCTTAATTTTTGGGACCAATTTTAAAAATGCGTAGAAATGTGTGAAACTAGGTTCAAGGCCAAAAGATCTAGGTGGGACTCATTTTCCAAACGTGTAAAATGAGTCCCAAATCACTAAACTTGGGCCACTCAAGCCTAAAACACCTGAATTATGATTGGCTAACAATTGGTGTCAGGATTATCCTCGAAAAGATACATTAAATGAGGCTTGCAGATGAAAAATAAGGCCAATTAAAACATAAGAAAGCCCAATTATTAATGAAAAGGCTAGAGAAGTGTGAAAGTGTGTTACAACACTTCACAACACCCCAAATAAGGCAATATTAAGATTTATTTTGATTAAAAAGAGGTTTATTAGGTTTAGACAATTAATAAAACCTCAGAAAACTATGAAAGTGTGTTACAACAATTTACAACACTTTAGCAAGGTACCATTTAAATTAATTATTTCACAAGGAACCAAGACCTAATGTGAATGTGTCAACCACATTACAACACTAAATCAAGGCAACATTGAGCCTAATTCACAAGGAGGGCCCAAACAAGGAAGGAAAAGTAGAAAGGATACTTTTTTCATTTCCCCAGGCTTGTGAATTTTTCCTTCGAAAATTGTCAAAGTTTAACCTTGTAAATCTGTCTTGTGTTTAAGCTTTTGTTATTCCATTTTAATTTCATTATTTCTTTGCATCTAACTTCTACTGCAATTATTTTATTTTTTTGGGTTTTACATTTTTGTTTACACAACAGTTTGGAGTTGGCCCACACAAAGAATAGTTTGTAAAAAAAATGGTGTCTAAGAGTGAGATTATTGCTGGAATAATGAAGAAGAAACCCTCCAGTGTGTTTTCATTGATGCCAACATTGGTTGTTGACAGTTTTTGTGTAATCTGGTAAATAGTGTTTGTGTTACTTTGATCTAGTAATTTGGTCCAAAATTTCTCATATTAGAAGATAGGCCTATGTGGTTTTATTATGTTATTCAAGACTATTAAATACATCTATGAATAAGTTTTTAGCAATTTTGGTTGAATGGGTGGAAAGGTATAAATGTCAGAAGTTCGACATATAGTTTTCTATTTATAACTATGCAAACTGGTATGTGCATTCCTCCAATACTTTGATTCAATATTTATAAATTTGAGAGATGGTTAACGAGTTTCAGCTCTACACTTAATCTCAATGGCGCATGACCACATGGTCATATGTTTGATTAGTGTTAGTCATCTTGGCCTATATTTTTGTGATTAAGTCCTCTTCTAGCTGACCTTATACTTGAACAAGTGGTATGCAGATTAATATGTTTTTGTGGATGTCAAAGATATTTTTCTTAGGTCCGAACCAACCTAGATTTTTCCTTGCATGTCTTCGTTTGAGCGCGATAGGATACTTGTTTTAAGATTTGAGCCGACAAGATATTTTTGAATTAAGTATAGGTACATCTAATTAGGCCTACCTAATTAATATATGTGGATGCAATAGCATATATATGAAACATATTTGTTTTGTAGGCAATATACACGATCAGGAAAAAAGATGCATGATAGTGTGATACTATGCAAACTTGTAAATTTGAATATATAAGATAAGTATCAAGGAAAAAATACTGTGTATGTTGAGTGACAATAATGAAAAGAAAGATTTTACTGAAACACAATTTAATTGGAACTGAATTTAGCAAATGAAAGGTGTATTCTATCAGTTCACTTTTTGGCAGTGAGCCACACTAAATTTTGTAATCATTTTAAACTATCAGCCTTCCAAGGACATTGTGTCCTGACAGTGTGCCCCTATTATATCTCATAACCAATTATAATATATTGTGAGCTAATCCTCATCGTGGTTTTTCCCTTTCTAGGTTTTCCACATAAAAATATTGGTGTTTATGTGCCATGCGGTGTTATGATTCCTTACATGTCTTTATTTACAGTTGCAGTTAAATATGTTTTAATTATTTCATGGTTTATAGCTAATTGGTTTAATCGAATACTAATTCATCCCCCCCTCTCAGTATTTTGGGTGTTCAATAATTGGTATCAGAGCTTGGTTCCTTTAGAAAAGCCTAATAGCTTGAGGATGATCTTAGATTTTGAACATGTAGTTGACAAAATGTGTCCCATTCCTTTGGAAGAAATCTCTATAGCTAAATGCATAGAAGATGACTGTATTGTTGAAAAAGAACTCAATATTTCTCTTGAAGATCTTCACAGAGTTGAAAGTTAGAATCAAATTTTGAAAGAGAACATAAAAGAAGCAAATGAATGCATCAAAAAATTGAGAGAGAAAATAAAGAAGTTCAAAGAAAGGCATAGAGAAGTCAGTGATCAGTTGATCAAGAAATCAAATGAGGATATCACCAAACTAAAAGTACAAGTGGAGGAAAAGAAGAGAATTGAGGACTGGGTATGTGTAGGATCATCATGGAAAAAATAGGCCCTTAAATGGCAATAAAAAGATAGAAAATCAGAGTTAGACAACTTGACACAAAAAATTGAATAAGTTATCTATATTATTTCAAAAAAATGTAAAAATAGAATCTGTAGAAAATTTAATGTAGTTTTTAAACTACTAGACCTTTATTTTAAAAAAAAAATCTATTTGGTGAAAATTTGAAATTTCAATGCAGTAGTATTTAAATTTCAGGGTAAAAATAAGAAGTAGGTGTCTATCTGACCACCCTAACCACAATAAAATGATAATATTTTTCTATAAGATTTTAGATATAAGTAGAAGACTCATGTTTCGATGTGATTTATATTTTTTTATTATTTTTTTCTAAGTAAATAATTAATTAAGATTTTTCTATTAAAACTTTTAAAAAATATAAAAGCTCGTCTGTCTAACCACCTTAACTTGGTAAAAAATTCATGAAATTCATTTTTTTTAATCCTATAGTATGCAAATCATATCATGTGACACATGTTTCGGATTCAAAAAATGTGATACTGTTTGAAAGTTATAGATGTTTTTCAATCAGCCTATCAATCTGGACTTTATTCGTAATTCTAATAGAAAATGAATAATAATTATTTATTAAATAAAACGTAAATCATAATTTATATTGGTGAAAAGCTGAGAATCTCCTCTAAAAACCCTTTTCGTTTCATCAATTTTGGGTAGAAAAAAGTCGTCAGCCACATGGGTCATCATATGGCTTACATATCACCACTTTTTGGCCCATCATGATCCTGCACATACCCGACTGTCAGAAAGCTGAGATTGAAAGAAAGAATAATGAATGCATCAAACTTGGACAAGAAGTGGTAAGCCTAACATCAATTTTGGAGAAAGCAAGAGTTCATCAGAACAAATTCAAAATAAGTTCTATAAGGCTAGATGAACTAATTGTAGGATAAAAACCTACTAAGGATAAAAGTGGTTTGGAAATTTAAGAAGGACAAAGTTCAAAGGAAAATCAGACCCCTAAAAAGGTTGAAAATCAAACGAAGACTCAAGGCACTGGCAAACAGATCAAGAATCAAAGAAGCAATACTAGAAGGACTCCTATCAAAAAACCTAATATTCAAAGGTACCCATCTTTCAATGAAATTTATTTCTCATGTAATAAATTTTGTCATAAGGCAATAGAATGTAGAAGTAGAATGAATCATAATGTTGGATTCTTTTCTAGACAATGCTATGCATGCAAGAAGCTTGGACATAGAGTTGTTGAACATAGAATTCAGATGATGATGAATAGATTCAATACTGGTAGAATGATTCAATATTTTCATGGTTATTGCTACACATGTAATGAACCTAGACATAAGGCTAACTAGTGTAGATTGAGGATGAATACAAATTAGTTTGGCTAGAATAATGTTGTGTGCTACACCTACAATAAACAAGGACATATTTCAAGATTCTATAGAAGTACTAATGGGAGGAAATCTAATATTTAAGTTAACAAGGAAATAGAGATCTAGAAGAAAAAGGAAGAACCTGAGAATAATAATGAACCAAACACATCTATACCTCCATCTGGTGCAAATAATTCTTCTAAAAACTAAATCCAATAATGGGTTTAGGGGGAGAAATTACAGAGAGATCTTACAAACCCCTTGGGATATAAGGTGTCAAGTAGTAACACACAAATATATGATAAACAATGACATTCTAAAGATTTTGAAAAAGATTTCAGTAGAAAATATACAAATTTGATGATTTGTGGAGAACTTTAGTGTCTAGAATGTATTCATTCAAGGTGTTTATCAACTTTTTGGAGATCAAATGCCATAAATACAAAACTAGGGCAGATTGGTAAAGTATAAAGTGAAATTATAAGTCGTGTTAAATCACTTTTGTGAATTTGAAAGAAAGCATAGTGAGTTGAAGGATATTTGAAGGTGATTCAAAACATTTCGTATCAAACCCTAGTTTCCATCAAGTGTGAAAAAGGTATTTATAACTATCTATACTTAGTGGGTTTGCATTAGAAGTAATTGCCATAAGCATCTGTAAAATAATTGAGGTAAAAATGGCCACACCAATCGTGGTTGAGATTTCTAAGAGATCTAGACTTAAATTCAAAAGGTTATCATGGAAGGTTTTCAACATTGACCATGTCGGTGTATTTTGAAATATTTCAAATAAGGTCTTGCTCATCGTGGACACTAGAATTTACATACGTTGGAATTGGAAGAATGTGATCATCAAGAACTCAAGAATCAATGACTAAAGGAGTTAATTGGAGATAAATTCTTAGTGAATCCAAAGTATGAAAACCTAGTACAAAAGAAGCTAGATGTTTGGAACTGGTTCCCTAAATTTAGTAGTGAAATGGATGTGATTTTTTTGAGAATAGCTCTAACTAGAGTATACAATAAATTTGTATGGAAAAATGTGCATGGAATAATTTCTAAAGATGTGATCAAAGTTGTGACTAGACTTTGTGATATTGGATCTGTATCGGTCCTAAAGTCTTTAAAAAATGGTGTGGTTATGAAATTAACTGGTGCCACATATGATGGGATAGCATTGACAACAAAACCTATTACCAACCCTACTATGAAGTATGCATCAATCATGATACGACATAAGATCTACTTCACCAATAGAGTAAATTTGGTGTGTGCAAATACAATCTATGTTGCACATGACATGCTAGTGAATGGGAAGGAATATGATTTACTCGAGTTTCTTCAGTAGAAAATTATGGAGAACTTTAGCTAGACCAAGTCAAAGAAATATCCCTTCAAGTTTGGAACTCTAATAGTTCGCTTGTTACTTTAATTTTTGAGAGAGCTACCTAGAAGGAAAAACATTACATATGGAGTACAAGAAGTTTGATGACACACCAAATATTTTATTATTTGCACATTGGGGATTTGAAGGCATAGGGTGATTCTCTGACTATATTTTTCATGATATTTTATAATAAAATGCATGAGAGAGAGAGAATTCCAAAGAGTTTGGTAGAAAATATGCAAATGACATAACATTTATGATATCCACGGATTAGTGTATTATATAAGTAGATGAACCCATAACCTTATGGATATAGCCTCTAGGATATGAGATTGATGAGCAGATGACTGTGGGTCTCATTGAAATATTTATGAATAGCCCCAAGCACCCCTCTTAGCCCCAAAATGGTACATATGATGAGAAGTCAACTAAAGTGATTTTGGAATCTTTAGCACCTCAAAGAGCTAAAAAGGTATCTAAACATGTTGAGGAATAATTTGCTTTGCATGGAATTTCAAAAGATGATATGTATATGTTAAGGGAAGTTGCAACAAAGAAGAGGGCCAAAGTAGTAGGAGAGCCCTCTAGACCTAGAAGATTAGGAGATCATATTCCACCACTTCATATGCATTGCCAACTACATCTAGTGCAACAATAGCTAACGGAAAAAAGATGGAACATAGTACTCCGGTAGTAGTTAATGTATTTGTTTCCTCTGAACCCAACACCTAGACTTCTAAAAGCAATAATGTAACTCATGTAGCACCCTCTACTACCTCTAGAAAATAGAATTAAAAAAATGCAAGCAAAAAAAAGGAACATGAGTGATGTGGTGCAAGAGGAAATTGAACTTGGCTTGCAAGAAGAAGTTTAGTTGAAAATAAATAGAAGAAGCAGTGCTTCCACTAGCAATAACACTACTTCACAAGAAGTTGGAACATAAATCGAGGTGGCCAAAGGCAATGTTGTAGACACATCTAAAGGAAAGGAGATAGAGAAGGGAAATGGTGCCTTCACAATACATGTACATGAAAATAAGGGCAAAGAAAGCACATCAAAGCCTAAAGAGGAAAAGCCCAAGTCTCCTTCGATAAGACACCACCCACCTTTGAAGTTGGAACCTCTGGTAAATAATATGGTAGAATATGATGATTTCCATAGTACTGCTAAATTGTTTGAGGAGGTTGATGAAGAGGATAAGGAAACAATTGCAAATGATTTTATCTAATATATGATTATTTTTTATGAGAGTATGGAGGATATGAAGAAAAAGCTAACTGATAATGTATGGGGAAGCCTTGCTACAAAGAAGGCATGAAGTTGTGAATTTTGAAGATAAGATTAAAATTGATGCCATGAATAAGTTTGGATCCTGCTTGTCTAAGGATGATTAGGCTACCCTACTAGAAGAATATACTAAAAGATTTAGAGTCAAACAAAGAATCATTATTCACATGAAAAGGGAAAAGGATAGCTCAAAAAAGCTAAGGCAAGAGACTTTTGATACAATGAGGGAAATAACAAAGAGAATTGGAATGAGTGTTGTTTCTTCATCCAATAAAGCTCAAGTATAGTAGCCTATTAAAGATATTGATACAAAAGAAATGATCCCTTCTACAACTACTTCACCCGTTTGCAAAGAAGTTAAAGATCATTCTATTGAAGAGATATCACATTTGCATAAGGTTGAGGATACACATGCTTCTCCAGAGACATATAATCCTTCAAAAGATACATAATACACAACTAGAGAAAATATTGAAGATTAATATCAAAATGATACCAATGATGGAGCTTGGAGATACCTTTCACGCCTCTGGAAGAAAATAAATTAGTGAAACTAATCATAAAGGGATTGATCTAATAAATGATGCCAACAAGGCTTTGTAGGATATAGCACCTGGTGCCACAATTGATGGCTCGTTAGCCCCTTTTGAGAACTTAAAGTTCTTGGTTGATTCACTCAAAGAGTACACCTGTAGCATAAATGAGAAATTGAAAAAGAGATAGAGTCAAGGCTTTTGGACATAAGGTTATTGGTATTGTAGGATAAATGTGCAACCACACACAACAAGGTAATGCAATATTTAAAGGAGGTAAGGGAATATGAAGAGGAAGCCCAAATATTGTTTGTGTATTGGATGTGTTGGCCTGATTCCACTCAAGGTATTAAAGATCTAATGGACTCAATAGAGTCACAACTTGCCAATGCCTCTAAAGCCTACAAAGTTGTAGATGATAGAGAATATGCTTCCTGGACACATATTTCAGACTTGTAGAATAATTTTTTTCACTTTGTAAAGGAGAAAAGAGGATGTCATAAGGTAGTTTGGGCAACTTGGAGATCTGGTGAAGTCCAAACACATTTTGATATCAAGTGCCTCAGGGGATGTAGAGAAACTTGAAAAGATAAATCTTAATCCATCCACTTCAGAAGAAGGAGAAGAGAGCTTAGTAGAGCTAGAATCATTGCATAAAGTTCTTGTCAAAGTGAATGGGATCTGGGATGATGAAAAACCTACTTGGGAAGACATTCTCAAGGAATTAGAAGGTGTCCCCAGTTTCGTTTAAATGTTCCTTCAATTTTTTTCTTTGTTATTTTAGATTCTTTTATTTTTGCAAGTATATCACTAGCACACCCTTTGTCCTTGATATCAAAGGGGGAGAAATTTTGGAGTTGGAGCAGTTTTGGAATTGTAAGGGGGAGAAATTTTGAAATTTTTGGAGAAGTTATGGAGAAACTTTGGTGTACATTTGAAAGGGGCAGTTTGTACAGTTTGAGTTCACAATTTTAAAGATTCTTTTTTGGCACATGTTACTATCAATGAAAAAGGGGGAGATTGTTGGAAGAATGAAGAAGAAACCCTCTGGTTTGTTTTCATTGATGCCCACATTAGTTGTTGATAGTTTTTGTTTAATCTGATAAACAATGTTTGTGTTACTTTGATTTGGTAATTTGGTCTAGAATTTATCATATTAGAAGATCAGCCTATGTGGTTTTAGTATGTTATTCAAGACTATTAAATACATATATGAACAATTTTTTAGTAATTTTGGTTGAATGAGTTGAAAGATATAAATGTTAGAAATTCAACATATAATTTTTTCTTATAACTGTACAAATTTGTATGTGTTAATTGGTCTGCATTCCTTCGATACTTTGATTTAGTCAAGTTACAACTTTGGGAGATGGTCTATAGGTGTTAACTCTACACTTAATCCAAATGGTACATGATCAAACATGATCATATGGTTGATTGGTTTTAGTCATCTTGGCCTATTTTTTTGGGATTAAGTCCTCTTTTGGTCGACCTTATACTTGAATAAGTGGTATGAAGATAAATATGTTTTTGAAGATGTCAAAGATATTTTCCTTAGGTCTGAGCCAACCTAAATTTTTCCTTGCACGTTTTGGTTTGAGTGCAAAAGGAGCCTTGTTTCAATATTTGAGCCAACCAACTATTTTAAAATTAAGTATAGGTACATCTAATTAGGCAAACCTAATTGATGTATGCAAATGTAATAGCATATATATATGAAACATTTTTGTTTTGTAAATAATATACATGATAAAGAAAAGAAGATCTATGATAGTGTGATATTATGCAAACTTGTATTAAATTTAAATATATGAGATTAGTATCAAGGCAAAAATACTGTGTATGTTGAGTGACAATAAGACATATTAGGATTTTACTTTCAAAGCTTGAATGGAACTGAATTCCACACATTTAAGGTGTATTATATCAGTTCACTTTTTGCTAGTGAGCCACACTCCATTTTGTAATCATTTTAGGTTGTGAGCCTTCCAAGGACAATGTGTCCTAGCAGTGCGCCCCTACAATATCTTATAACTAGTTATAATATATTATGAGCTAATCCTCGCTGTGGTTTTTCCCTTTTTTAGGTTTTCCACATAAAAATCCTAGTGTTTATGTGTCATGTGGTTTTATGATTCCTTTCATGTCTTTATTTATAGGTGCAATTAAATATGTTTTAATTATTGGATGGTTTATAGCCAAATGGTTTAATAGAATAGTGATTCACCCCCCTCTCAATATTCTAGGTGTTAAAAAATTACATGGAAAAAATTTTGGAAGATGGCCATTCTATGTGGGTCTAGAAGGACATGGTGAGTCTACCAGTTCCTCAAATGGATGTTGCGAGGCTGTATGATTTGTTGGAGAGGAGAATGATAATAGTAAGAACCAAGGAAGATAGATTGGTGTGGGTTGTCTTGTCTTCAGGGGTGTATAAGAATAAAGAAGGCTATGAGATACAATACAATGTTGAGGAGAAATATGAACTACCACTACACCTATGTTGGAATAAGATCTGTCTCCACAAAGGTAGGACTTTCACCTAGATAACTCTTCAAGAAAGGATCTTGATGGCAGATAATTTTCATAAAATGGGGTATTCGGGACCCTCTAGATGTGTTCTTTACAAAGGGGTTGAGGAAGATGTAAACCATCTCCTGATTGGATGTATTTTCTTGTTGGCATGTTGGAGGTGGCTATGTGCCAAACTTGGGTGGTAGGGGTCATTACACAATGATATTTGATCATTGTTTTCTTCTTGGCCTTTACTCAAGAAGGGTTCCCTTTTTGGTGTGCTTTGGTGGAATTGTCTCTCTCTAGTGGTGTGGGAGATATAAAAAGAAAGGAATAAGAAGTTATTCATTGATATGGCTAGAGATTTTCCAACACTCACCAGTTGTTTGGAGACAACAATCATTGAGGTAACAAATAGTAGAGTGGCCCAAGTGAATTATGACAAACAAAGTTCACCAATTGGGATACACATATGGGAAAGGCTTGGTATGGTTTGAAGATTCACAAAGCTGGGGTATTCTCAAAGGGTGAGAGAAAAGACAATAGGAAAGACATAGTTTGGAGTCCACCATAGATTGATTGGCACATGATGAATTTTGATAGTTCCTCTAGAGGAAATTCGAGTGTCTCTGGAGCAGGCTGCATTGTTAGAGATTGACTAGGAAGGGTGCTTGTAGTGCATTCCTTACCAATTTTGAAGGGAACCAACACTGTGGGTGAGTTGGACGGGCTCATTGGGGGTCTCCACTTGTAGAGGATACCAGGGCTGGATCAAATTATAGTAAAAGGTGATTTAATGGTTGTTGGGCAGTCCTTGAAGTTGGGAAACTTGACAAATTTTAAGATGCAACTGTTGTTGGAGGCTATCCAATTGATGAGTTCTTTTAGTGAAATTTTGATGAAACACACCTACAAAGAAGAAAATTTGGAGGATGACAAGCTAGAAAATGATGAGGTATATAGAATCTTGTGAAAATGCTATTTTGAAATCTCATAGTGAATGTGTCGAGGCTAACAAGGCTTTTGATGTGTTGCTAAGTTGGATCTAAGGGTCCTCAAGACATTTCTTCTCTGATTTGGTGTGGTTGTTGAAGTGTGTAGGGATTTAATTTCTTTTTCCTTGCCCTCATTTGTACTCAATCCTTTGGTTTTGATGATGACAAATTGGTAAGCTTTTGTGGTGTGATGTGTCAAGATAATTTACACTTGCATGTATTATGGGTGTTTTAAGGAGGTGTGATGCCTTTAGTTGGCATCCATTTTTAGCTATTTTAACTAGATGGAGATGCCTATGAGGCTTATCATTTCATGCAAGTTCTAGGCCTTCTTAGGCAACATCTCAACCAATAGAATGAGGTTAGTGTTTAAGGGCTAGGATCTATTGGTGCTTGGGGCTGTGGAGCTAATTTTGGGGTAGGAGCTTATGGTTTCATCAAAGAGGTATCATCAAAGAGGTACCAAACAAATCTAGACATTGCATCCCACTTTGTTTCCTCTCTTCTGGATTTGGATGTGCCCAAGGCAACGGTTTTGCTCATGGCTCACAAGCTAATTATGCAATATTTGTTGGGAGGGTTGAAGGACATGATAATTATCATGGAACTTGGTGTTGTCTTGCCTTGGAAAAAATATATGAATAGAATTTTCATACCAAGTGTTCAAGTGAAGAGTTATCCTTTCCTCATAGACATAAAAGGGGAGGCTCTGGGGGAGCATAGGGCTTGGGCTTGTTGTAGTGTGATCTTAAAGCACCATCTCTATCTAGATCCAATAAATGGGGTGGATTGGAGGAGCAATTTATGTGAGTACCTATAGGCAGAGGGAGTGGATTTATGACTAGTGGTGGTAGGGTGTTCATGGTGGATACCAATTTACTTTTTGTTGTTGATGGTGGTTCTCTTGTTGTTCAAGTGTCGTGGTATAAATATACCATTGGTGGTCACTTGTTTTGGTGAGGAGTTATGGGGTCATTGGGAATTTTTGAAATTAGCACAAGAAGTAAATTGTAAAAGCTTAAGGTTTGGTTTTTGGATTTTGTAATTACATGGTTTTGCTCTGTATGGGGTGTGGGATCTTGATGGAATGTGTATATCAGATCTAAGTGGTGAGTTGAAAAAAAGTAGTAATTCATCATTTATTCATCATTTAACCTTTATCCCTCAAAAGGATACACTCTCTTTGCATCAATTTTTCCACTGCGGAGGTAGAAATACTAACAGTGGGTTTGATTGAGGCAAGCCCCTATATGACACAACATTTCCCCTCTCTTTATTTGTGTAGATTAATGATCTAAAGAAGATTAGTGGAATATTTAAGATAATTTTCTCATTCATGCATTAAGACCTAACAAGTTGACAAGATACAAAATCTAAATTATCTCAGCAACAAACAAAGATCCGACAATGGGATCCAAAAGACAAATACTATAGATGAAGAATTTGAGGCTTGTGAAAGTACTTTCCAATTTTAAGCCCCTAGTCTAAGGTGTCCTTGCATCCTAGACCACCAAAAAAATAACTCAAATTCATATCACAGGTGCACAAGTGTTTTCTCTCTACCTTTCTAGAACTTAAATTTTTTTATGTATTTTCAGTCTATCAAAATTCATATCAGAACATTGTGTTTACATTGTTTGTCCAATTAGATCATTGCATAAAATTTTCGTTTCAACAACCTTGCCACCTCCACACAAAGAGAATCTAGATCTAGGGTTGATCGATTCACCTTTTAGGTTGTTATCCAATCTCATATCCTTGTGGTCTAGATTCACTAACCAAATGTTTTTAGAAAGGGTTGATTGTAGTGATCTATCCATTAAGCCTAGGATCTCCTTTTCCAACATTACAATCATTCTAATTTTCATCACCTACATTCCACTCCATGTTAAATACCTTAACTAATTACTTATTCAAGTTAGCTCTAAATCATATTAGTTGACTAAACAATCAAGTCAGTTAACTAGTCAATCAAATTTGTTAGCACTATTAAGTTAGTTGACTAATCAATCAATCAATAAAAATAATTAATTCTAATCTAAGACCCTTGTTCCAAATTTGATCAAATCAACCATTGTCCGTTCATTTTTTAATGTATATTTTTTGCAAAATTCACTATTCTTTTAGTAAATTGTCATGATATTCTAAAAAAGATTGCATGTTCATTGAGCATCCACACTTCACTAAAAGCACAAGGTAATCCTAATCATGCTTGGTCTAAAATTTGAAAGTATTTCAGAATAGAATTTGATTTCATATTAATTTTGAATTCATTGTTTATATTCTCTATCACTCAAACAAATCATAAGTTGAACTCCAATTATCTTCTAAATTTTAACCATATTAATTTTAATTAAAACAAGCTAAGACTTTTATCCTCAAAATATTTTATACAACTTTTTTTCACGATAGTATGCAATTGCTTGCTATCCCTTTAGACTAATTGTTAGAAACAGTTTTTTTATTAGAAAAAAATAGATCTCAATCACAATGTTGTTTCGTTCTCAATATATAATTTGACAACCTCTACAACATATAAAATCTACTAACCGTATCGTTTTTATTTAATTATTCTATGTGGTAGTCATAAGATTAAAAGTCCCGTATCGCTTTCCACATAAAGATGTAAATGTTCAACTAAGATCAGTGTTAAAATCTGTATTATATCACTGTTTGGTCGTAAATAACTGCACATGCAATTGTAGCGGTTATCAGAGTCACATATTTATATCGAAAAGAGAATTGTATAGGTCCACGCAGACATATTATTTGTTAAGACCTTTATTTACATCCATATAAGAGCATAAACATCACACCAGCTGACTACAGTGAAACACACGAATCCAGTTAACAGCATCAGCCTCACCACTTTCACTGCGAATCCAATGACTCGCCCCCTTGACACGATACCGGTCATCAGAATCGGCCTCAACTCTTCGGATACAGAGTCGCTGGCATATAAATTCCAAAGAAAATAATAAAAAAGGGATGAAGACACTATAAATATAGGTGTGAATACGGTGAAAATAATCTCATAACAAATAATCGAGTGCAGAAATTCATGACCTCTAGTTCCACTACGAATATCAATTAATGTGAAGAATTGAGAATGGCAAATATTAAATGATATCTCTTAAGTCTTACCTGATTAGGAAATTCACTTCTTCAATTTGTCTTCTCCACTTTATTAGGATAACGATGTACAGGATTGGAGTGCTTAGGAGATGGACTATCCAAGGCACTGTTAACAATAGAACCGTCTTACGCTCTTTGTTAATACTTCTTGCAAGAAGACTACTAATATTTACCAGCTGAATTAGTGATGATAGAAAGAAGATTGACTGAGCATTAATGATATTTTCCCTTCCCTTGATCAATAAGCGCTGAAAATGTAACAGTCCCTCCCTACTATCCAACTGTACAAATGAAGAGACCTCCAGCGAGTCAGTAATGTCCATCTCGAATTCTCCATTTTGTTGCACATCGCTTTTATTCATTTCCATGGCAACCATCGTGTACAAGCTGATAAACTAAATAGGAGGGGGCATTGACAGAAAATGCTACAAACAATTACTTAACATAATTTCGTTTAAAAATAAATAAGCAGTGCATTGCTTGATGTTCTGAGGTCAAAGAAAGTTAAAAACAAATTATATGCCACTATCTAAAATAATAATAATATTTTTTCAATTTGTCAACTTTAACATCAATTTCCTATCGTTATTGATGTTGCAATTCGACTTTATCTGGTTTTCCGGAAACAATAGTACTTTATCCCAGTAAACTATAAAACGATCCAGGCTGAATTTTTCCCCGTAAGTTGAAGTGACAGATTTACTTAAAGATATACATAGCATACCTGAACAGCCAAAGTGAAGCCCCACTTTCTACGCCAAGCATGTCATGAAGTGTCACATATTACGTAAGATCCTTGCGCTTCTGATCTACACTTCTACGTGTGAACACACAAAAAAAACAACTCTAAAAACATGATGCCTGATATATAATATAATTGCAGAAACATAAAAAATATATTCCTGGTAAAGAGTTGAATTGGTACTCACCATTGAGTGAAGCAACGCTATTCGTTACATTTTGTCAGCATTTACGTGAATGCTTGTTAAAATGCAACATCTAGCTTGTATTATAATTCTGAGCCTCAAAAACAAATACGCATACATTAGTTTACTCTTATTGATTATCGTAAACTATGCGTTTTGTTATTCTATTCAACTCCTCCATTCCGCTTGGTGACAGTCGAAAGCTTGCGGAAAGCAAGGAATTGTATGTAATGTGTTAAGAGTATTGCTTGCATGATGAGCTAGCCAACGGTGATGTGCATGCTATTTGGTCATGGGAATAAGCCACATGCTGTGTTCGCTGGTGATTTAAATTGTTTTAAATAATCTTAGAGTATCTACTACAACTCAAATTTGAAGATTTATGCTGGTTTACATTAATAAGATAGAATTTATGATAAGATTTATAAGTAATTATAGATGAATCGATAAGAGATGGTAAATCATTCTGTAAGGTTTAGGAGAATATTCTTAAAAGAATTTTTATGACAATTATAAGGAAATGAAAAATATATTAGTTCAAACAATTTATTGACATCTTTTCTATAAAGATATTTCAGAGATCTGTTATCAAAGAGTCCTGTGGTTATGACAAAAAAAATCCTTTTAACAAAGAAGATTAGAATTTGTTATGTATACATCGAAAGATGCAAATGCAATTTATACCTCTTAATGTGATATCTTTCATAGAATCATACTTTATACACCAATAGAAAACAACTCATTTTAAGGATTAAAAAATAATGTAGGCTCACAAGATGTATTTGCAAACAACATAACATTGACTTATGTACATGGTAGGACACTAACTAAACTATGTTATAGAACATATATAATGAATTTTTAATATATTAATATAATGTTCTTTGAGTTGTGTAAACTAGGAGGACACTAATTAAATTTAGTTATAGAAACTATAGTGTGTTTTAAATATGGAAGGATTAATTAGTAAAATAATAATGATTTAGTACTTAGATGATAAAGTCAAGAGTTAATATAAAGTGAAAACGTATATGAATGTCAAATCTCACTTGCAAGATATGAATCAACATAAAGACAAAGAATTATAAAGCAATGAAAAATCCCTTCAACCTAACTATAATTTAATCTTAAATGTATTTTACAATCTCTTGCAAATATCACATGACCAAATCTACTTCAATAATTCATAACTAATTAAAAAAATTTGTTATGCTATTATGAGGAGTCTTTAAAGGCTTTGAATTTTTTTACTATTGCTATTAACGTTATTTTATCAAAGGAAGAAAAAAATGAAAATGTGGCCTTAGGTATTTTATTATTCCCTAAATTATCAACTAGCTATGAAGATATTAAAATCACGGAGATGATTTTCAACATGCATACACCATCTCTAAACATTGAAAATATTAATAATATAAATAACTAGATTTGAACCAAAAACTAGCACTAGAGAACATATCAAACCAAAGGACAAACATAGTTGAGTTCACTAGAAAATATCTAGATATGCTATTTTTTATCCAAATCTCCAGTGCACTTGATAGCTATTTGGATCACCTATGTTTAGTCATCACATATTTAATGTTTGAGTTAAATAAATATGTTTTCAAAATTTCCTTATTGTATAAATTCATCTCTTTTGTAGACAAATGAGACACTTAATTAGATTTTCTAGAAGAATTTAACATCTAGAAACCTTGACCACATGAAACCCATACTAATAGTATCATACGAAAAAAAATTACTATAAATTAATGCTTGAATTATGTGGATAATACTTTATATTTTTAAATAAATAGGTACTATCACTACAAAACACTCAATTTTATTATATAATACAAACTCCTTCTAGAGTTTGCAAGCTCACAAATAACTCCTTTGATATGAAACACACGAGGCAATTGGATTTAACTATAATTCTATTTCATGTCATCATCATGACACAAAAAACTTGTAAATGTTGAAGAATTGTTAAAATCATTACGTACAACAATCTACTCGCAAAATAAAAGAGACCTTCCACAATTGAGAGCTACAAATAAAATTATGATAGTCTCTCAAAAATAACAATTACATATAATACAATGAAAGAAATAATTGAAGTACAACTATTTCCCAAATTTCCCAACTATGGTGCTCCCACTCTCTCGCTCCTCTTGCTCCCCTACCCATTCAAATTTTCTTTTCCCACTTGATGAAAATTCTTCTCCTACTATGTAGTGACAGTGTTATAGGTTCAAGCTCCGTTTCTTGTTGTATGTTGTTTTTGATTGGTCTATTGCTAGCAGCTCCTCCATTGCTATTGGTTGGTTTTGCAGTTGTCTTATTATTTCTCTCTAGTTGACTATGTTTGGCCAGTTTGTTTTGTTGAGTTGTTTCGCTTTGTTTTTCATTTTGTAAGGGATCAGGGCCCTTCCCTGCTTATCTAATCAAAGAAAGTGTTATAGGATTTTAGAATTAATTTTTAATTAGTTGTCTCTCTTTTAATGTTCTGAGTTGTAACTCGATTTACATATCTTTTTATCCTATGATGGCATGTAATCTTCTCTAAGACTTAATGAGGTAGCTGCTCCATCTGATGTAATATCCTTTTTGTAAACTATTTCTAACATATAAAAAAAGAAGTAATTAGCTCCTAACTATTCCATACACATATACCTAATCATAATAAATAAATAATTCTAATTATCATCAATTGCATTTCGCTCATGCTAAATAAGTTAACTAATTAGTGATTCAAGGTAGCTCTAAAGCATATTAGTTGACTAAACAATCAAGTTAGTTAACTAGTCAATCAAATAAGTTAACCCTATTAAGTTAGTTGACTAATCAATCATTTGTGTTAACTAGACAATTAAGGTATTTAACTAGTCAATGAATATAGTTAACTGTAAAATAATGGTCTCATTCCAAATTTGATCAAATCAAACATTGTCCATTCAATTTTTAATTTATAATTTTGTAAAATCCACTATTCTTTTAGTAAATTGTCATGATATTCTACAAAAGAATGCATTTTTATTGAGCATCCACACTTCACGAAGAGCACAAGCTAATCTTAATCATGCTTCAACTAAATTTTTTAAATATTTTAGGATAGAATTTGATTTCATGTTAATTTTGAATTCATTGTCTATTTTCTCATCACTCAAAATAATGAGTTGAACTTCAATTACCTTCTAAATTTGAACCATATTAATTTTAAATAAAAGACTTAATACTTCTATCCTCAAAATATTTTAGATAACTTTTTCCACTTAATATGCAATTGCTTGCTATCCCTTTAGACTAAATTCACAGAAATGGTTTTTTTTTTTTTTTTGAAAATTTAGATCCCAATCACAATGCTTTTTCCTTATCAATATATAATTTGGCCTCCTCCACAACATATAAAATCTACTAATCGTATTGTTTTTATTTAATTATTTTATGTGCTATTCATAAGATTAAAAATCTTGTATCACTTTCCACATAAAGATTTAAATGATCAACTAAGATTAGTCTTAAAGTCTGTACTATATTACTGTTTTCTCATAAAGAATTACACATGCAATTCTAGTGCTTCTTGTAGTTATATATTTATGTCGAAGGTGTTTCCTATTTGAGCTTCACAAACTCATTTTGCCTACATATGGTTGAAAAGCAACCAGAGACCCTGGTTGACAGTTCACCGGATCTTAGCCGTCCATCATTTTTTGGTTGTTTTTCACCATTTTTCTAGCTTTTTTTGTTATTTTTTTGTGCTTTCCCCACTAGTTTCCCCTCCTCCAAACTCTTCCTCGTTGGTCTTTTTGGCGAGCTACAACGTAAAAATAAGGTTTCGAAAAGGGATCTCGCAAGCTCCAACCAATAAAATCGACATAAGTTTTATTGGGGGACTTCTTGGGTGGGTGGATAATTTGTGATTCCTTGATTGGATGAAATCAAACCAGTTCATGATAAGGGGGAAGTCTCTTAAAACTTGGTCAAATATTAGGTCTTTTCAAAGTTGGGGGTTATGTTGATACTTTTGAAACATAGTTTATTATGGACTAAGTTTATTACCTAATATACATATTTAAAAAGTTTATATTAAATATGTATATTAAAATAAAAATTTAGGGCATATTTAGGTTTTAAAGTATGTTTATTAAAATGAAAATATTAAGACATATTTAGGTTTTAACATTACGACATCCTTTCCCTTATAAAATATAATAATTAATTAGTTTTAAATATATAATAAATAATTTAGTCTATTATATATAATGCTATATTATATAATAATATAATAGTTAATACAATAGTTATTACATAAATAATAAATATAATATAACAATGACATAAATATAATAATATAATAATAAATACATAAAATAAAGACATAAATAATCAACAATTCTATAATAATTTAATAATTAATACATAATTTTTTAAAAAAATATATAATAATATTATTCTATAATAATTTTTTATTTCTACATAACCTACCAATTGATCTCATTTACAACACAAATGTGTGAAAAAAATAATCCAAATTTTTCCTAATCGACCTTCCACAACTCTTCGGCGTACCCATTGCTTATGTCGAAAAGAGAATCGTAGAGGCCCAGACAGACATATTATTTGTAAAGACCTTTATTGATATTGGATATCAACTATAATAGCATAAATTTCGTATCCGCCGACTACACTGAAACACACGATTTCAGTTAATTGCATCAGCCTGACCACTTTCGTTGCGAATTCAATGACTCGCCCCCTTGACACGATACCGGTCATCAGAATCAGCCTCAACTCTTGGGATACAGAGTCGCTGGCGGATAAATTCCAAAGAAAATATTAAAAAAGAGATCAAGACAGTATAAGATGTTAATACGGTGAAAACAATCTCATAACAAATAATCGAGTGCAGAAATTCGTGACCTCTAGTTCCACTAGGAAGATCAATTAATGTGAAGAGTTGAGAATGGAAATATCTCTTAAGTCTTATCTGATTAGGAAATTCAGTTCTTCAATTTGTCTTCTCCACTTTATTAGGATAACGATGTATAGGATTGTATTAGTTAGGACATAGACTATCCAAGGCACTGTTAACAACAGAGCCTTCTTACGCTCTTTGTCGATTAGCAATAGTTCCCAGCTGAACTAGTGATGATACAAAGAACATTGACAGGGTAATAATGATGTTTTCCCTTCCTTTGAACAATATGAATTGAAAATTTAGAAGTTCCTCCCTGCGATCCAGGTGAACAGATGAAGAGACCTCGGGCAACTCAGTAATGTCCATCTTGAATTTTCCATTTAGTTGCAGATCGCTTTTATTCGTTTCCATGGCAACCATCGTGTAGAAGCTGAGAAACGAAATAGGAGGGGGCATTGACAGAAAATGCTGCAAACAATTACTCAACATAATTTCGCTTTAAAATAAATAAGCAGTACATTGCTTGATGTTCTGGAGGTCAAAGAAAGTTAAAATAACAAATTATATGCCAGCTATCTAAAATAATAATTTTTTTTTTTCAATTTGTCAACTTTAACATCAATTTCCTATCGTTATTGATGTTGCAATTCGACTTTATCTGGTTAATCGCAAACAATAGTACTTTATCCCACTAAACTATAAAACAATCCAGGCTGAATTTTTCCCCGCAAGTTGAAGTGACAGATTTACTTAAAGATATACATAGCATACCGAAACAACCAAAGTGAAGCCCCACTTTCTACGTCAAGCATGTCATGAAATGTCACATATCACGTAAGATCCTTGTGCTTCTCTACACTTCTACGTGTGAACACAAAAAAAAACAACTCTAAAAACTTGATGCCTGATATATAATATAATTGCAGAAACATAAAAAATATATTCCTGTTAAAGAGTTGAATTGGTACTCACCATTAAGTGAAGCAACGCTATTCCTTACATTTTGTCAGCACTTACGTGAATGCTTGTTAAAATGCAACATCTAGCTTGTATTATTATTCTGAGCCTCGTAAACAAATACGCATACATTAGTTTATTCTTATTGATTATCGTAAACTATGCGTTTTCTTCTTCTTTGTTTCCTGCTCTTGGGTTAGAGGTAGCTTGGTCATTTGTTCTGAGATTCTTGACTATTGTGGCTCCGATCATTGGCCAATTAAGCTGTTGTCTTCAGCTTTCCCAAATCCCAAGAATCCACCTTTCAAATTTCAGCTTATGTGGCTGCTTGATCCATCTTTGGGTGATCTTGTTGCTCAATGGTGGCAGGATGGCGGCCCTGCGTATGGCACAACTATGTATTCTCTAGTTAAGAAGCTTCAATATGTCAAGTATCATCTTAAGCGATGGAATAGGTCTTGTTTTGGTAATTTTCGGGTCAGAAAAAGCAAAGCACATGATCGCCTCACTGTCATTACTCGCCAAATTAGGGATTTGGCTTTTTCGGAGGCTCGTGGATAGGCTGAGGCCCAGGCTTTGAAGTTGGTGGAGGAGTGGGAGCTTCGTGAGGAGATTTTCTGGAAACAAAAAGGCTAGGATTGATTGGCTTCAAGAGAGTGACAGGAATACTGTTTTTTTCCATGATTCGGTTCAAGCTCATCGGAATAAGTGTTTTATTTCCTCTCTTGTTAACTCAAAGGGTCTTTTGATCTCTTCGCATCAGGCTTTGTCTGGAGAGGCTCGTCAGTTCTACTCTTAATTATTCACTGAGGATTTGTTTCCTGTTGAGGTGGAAGAGAATATGGTTCTTGCTTGCATTCCCCCCTTAATTTCTAATGAGTTGAATGCTTCTCTTATTTGCTAGGTGACTTTGGCAGAAGTGGAGGAGGTGGTGTTTGGGATGAATAAGGGGAAAGCCCCTAGCCCTAATGGTTTCCCTATTGAGTTTCTCCAAGAGTTTTGGGATACTGTGAAGCTGGACTTATTGGAGGTTGTTCGTGAGTCTCTTCATAGTAAGGAGATGCTTCGTGCCCTGAATGCTACCTTTTTGGTTCTCATTCCTAAGAAGGAAGGTGTTGATAGACTTGACCTCTTTAGACCTATTGTGCTCTGTAATGTGGTGTACAAGATTATTACGAAGTTGATTGCTGAGAGGCTTAAATCTTGTTTGCTTGTGATCATTTCTGAGGAGCAAGGTGGCTTTGTTGTTGGTCGTCAAATTCTAGATGGGGTGGTGACTGCATATGAAGTTATTCATTCCATGGCAACCTCGCAGGATAGGTCTATGTTTATCAAGTTGGATATGGCCAAAGCTTAAGACAAAGTTAAATGGAGTTTTCTTTAGAGGATTCTATTGGCCTTTGGTTTTTCCTTTGATTGGGTGAGCTGGATATTGAGTTGTGTGACCTCTTCTTCCTTTTCAGTTATTATGAATGGGGAACCATCAGAGCTATTTGGGGCTTCTAGGGGTCTTCGTCAGGGAGATCCGCTCTCTCCTTATTTGTTTATTATTATGGCGGAAGGGTTGGGTCAGCTTCTTATGTCTTGGGGGTTGATCCCACAATAATGGGTTACATTTTTTGGCCAAACTTGACAATAAAATCAACATTTTTCACCAGATCTTCACTTTCGTACATCTATAGAAGCTAAACCATTAAGAATTTGAAGATGAAGCAAAATAGTGATTTGTGATATCTTGTGTTGAGAATCTAATTATTTATATTTTTTAAATTAAAAAATAAATTTTGAATTATTTTATGTATTTTATATTAACTTATTTTTTTACTAAACATCATTTTCAAAAACTGATGCTTACTTTCAGCTGTATAACTTTTTTTATAGAAAGCATAAAATTCTAATTTTTTAAATACAGTGTTTTCACACCATTATCTAGTGGATGAATATTTTTTCATAATTTTTTGTTGCATATACAGGTTTTAATTAATTTTCTAATTAAGAGTAATTATAATTTAGATATATTATACTTTCAACTGAATAATTTTTTTTGTATTTATTTGAATTAAATTATTCTTTTTTTGTTGGAATAAGGACATCAATAGCTAGTGTACATACATTTTTAAGATTTTTTTTCTCTTTTTTCCTATTTTTCCGTATGTGTGAAATAAAGACCTCGATGTTCATTGAAAAACCTACATTCATAAGAAATAAAAAATAAATATAATAATAAAATTATATATATTTAAAATTATACTTTTTGGGAATTTTATAATAAGGACTACATGTTTGCAAAAAATAATTTTAAATTAATTAATTTGATCCCCTAAAAGGTAAATCAAAAGTAGTTTTTTATCAGCATTTTGATTAGTGTAGAGGAGACTCCATTATAGGTATGGTTTAAAACTGACGACTTTCTATCCAAGGGGGTTTGATATAAGTGGGTTTGATCAAACCCTCTTCAATTAAAACCCTTAAAATGGAACCTTTTTAAGGATTGAATCATTATATTTTCTAAAAATATGTGATTTCAGCAAAAATCAGGATGTCCCAAAAAGTGTAACCCATTATTGTGGCAGCACCGCAGGTTTCTCAGGGATTGATTCATGGGTGGTAGTGGGGGATGGACTTGCCTTTGCTTTCTCATTTTCAATTTGTGGATGACACCTCTCTTATGGGACTAGCTCATATTAGGGAGGTTGATTCCTTTAGGGAAGCTTTGGACAGCTACCTTGCGGCTTCGGGCCAGAAAGTCAATGAGCATAAATCCTCTATATTATTTTTTAGTAATCCTCAAGCTATCCAGTGGAGGATTCTAGCTATTCTGTGGTTTCAAATTGGGTTTCTTCTCTTTGTCTACTTGGGTATTCCTCTTGCTACTGATCATCGACCCAAATACTCCTGGCAGCTATTGCTTGATAAGCTTAGGCGAAAGGTTACTCATTGGACCCATCGTTGTCTCTCTACTGTTGATAAAGTGACTCTTCTTAAGTCTGTTATCCAGGAACTTCACAGCTATAGGTGCTTTGTTCAAGCAGCTCCTATGTATTTCCTTAAGGAATTTGATGCCCTTTCTTGTGAATTTCTGTGGAGCGGTAATCTGTTGTCTTCAAAGTGGAGCCTTGTTAAGTGGGATTTTGTGTGTAGGCCAAAGCAGGAGGGTGGTCTTAGTTTACACTCTGCTATTCTGAATGGGAAAGCTCTTGTAGCCAAGATTTACTGGCGTTGGTGTACTAATCAACATCAGTTATGGGCTTGTATTCTTAGTCATAAATATCTTCGGGGTGTTGCTTCGTTTGAGGTTCCTCGCTGTCCTTTGGAAGGGAGTGGTTCTAAGATTTGGCATACTTTATGATGTTCACAGGCTCTTTTCTGGTCTGATTCTTGGGTTGGTCACCCTCCTATCCTCTCTTCTTTTCCTCACCTCTAGCCCCTTTGTGATGTTTTTATTGCGGCCGACTGGGATATTATGGAGCATTATAAGGTGGAGCAACAGGTCTTGGCTTTAAGTTGTTGTTGAAAGCAGCCTTCAGAGTGGCCATGTGGTGGATGTTAGGGAGATAGGCATGAGCTTTCCCTACTTCTGGCTTCACGTGGTTGTAACTCCTTGAGGGGATCTGATGTCTTGGCTTGGGATGGTTCGGATTTGTCAAGAAAGTACTCTGTGGTAGCTGGCTATAAGCAATTAGGTAAGCAGTTGTTTGAGGATATTGAGGTCCCCTGGTGGAAGTAAGTTTGGCACAAGTTGTCCTAGCCCAAGTGAAACTTCTTTATGTGGTTAGTGGCTCAAAATCGGTGTCTTACTTGGGATAGCTTATGTAAGCATAATTTCCACGGCCCCTCTATGTGTGTTTTTTGTCATACTTGTGAAGAGAGTGTCTCCCATCTCTTCTTCCATTTTTCCCATGCTAGAGAGATTTGACACTTCTGGTGGGGAGTGTGGAATACGACCTGCTGGCATGCTTCCTCTTTGGTGGAGTTTGGGGAACGGTGGGGTAGGGCCCCTGTTGCTACCCCTTTCTTCAGGCTTCTTGGGCTCTTCAGCCATCCTTTATTATTTGGAACCTGTGGTTGGAGAGGAATAGGCGGATTTTTCAAGATTCATTATTGAGGGCCCCTCATCTATGGTGGAAAATTATTCACTCTTTAGGGGAAACTATTGCGGCTTAGTGTGATATGATTGTGTTGGTGGACCCCCATGATATTGGTTGTTGTAATCGTCTTCATATTCCTCCTTTGCAAAAGAAACTCATGCGCAATAGATGTAGACATCCTACCCAGAAGGTGAATAGGGAGGGAGGATGGACCCCTCCTCCTCATGGGGTCCTAAAAATCAACTCTGGTGGTTCTTCTCATGGAAATCAAGGTCATGCTGGCATTGGGGGTGTTGGTAGGGATAGCTCTATGTTCAATTTATCTTTTCTATGTATAAGGGTCTTCATACTAATAATCTTATGGAGGCTTGGGCCATTTTACTAGCTTTAGAATGGGGTAGTCAATTGAGATGGCGCAGGATTATATGTGAGTCTGACTCATAGGTTGTGGTGAACCTTCTTAAAAGGCAGTATTTGGATGATGTGAGTTGGCAACTGGCTTTGATAGTTGAACAAATTCTCACCCTTTGTGCTTCTCTGGAGGATATTATTTTCACTACTATTCCTCGTGAATGGAATGGGGTTGATGATTGCTTGGCTAAATGGGCTATTGATCATGTCCATGATTTGAATTTGGTGGATCGGGGTCAACTTCCCCCTAATTTTTCTCATCAATTGGATCACTTGGTTGATCTTGATAGGGCCTTTTAATGCCCTTTCTTTGTAATGTTTCCTTGATTTAGTAAAAAATTTACCCCTCCTTTATGTCAAATTTCAAGATTTATGATGGTTTACATTAATAAGATAAAATTTATGATCAGATTTATAAGTAATTATAGATGAATCGATTAGAGATGGTTAATATTTTATACTATAGGTTCTCTAAGGTTAAGGAGAATACTTTTATAGAAATTTTTATATGATAATTATAAGGAAATGAAAAATATATTAGTTAAGGCAATTTACTTACAACTTTTGTATAAAGATATTTTAAAGATTTGTTATCAAATACTCTTACATTAATTTAGTGGTCATGACACAAAATATTTTAACAAAAGATTAGAATTTGTTATGTAAACATCGAACGATGCAAATGCAATTTATACCTCCAAATGTGATATCTTTCATAGAATCATACTTTATACAAAGATTAAAAAAAAAAAATTAGGGTCACTAGATGTATTTGCAAAGAAAATAAGTTTAGAATCACCAGATGTATTTTGAATATGGGAGGATTACATTCTTTGAGTTATATACAGATTGGTAGGACACTAAGTAAACTACGTTATAGAAAATATATAATATATTTTGAATCTGCAAGGAATAACTAGTAAAAGATTGATGGCTTAGTCCTTCCATGACAAAGCCAAGACATATTATCAAGTGAAATTGCATATGAAAGTCAAATTTCACTTGTAAGATATGAATCAACATAAAGATAAAGAACTGGGTGATCCCAAAATACTGGTTTACATTTTTTGGGAGATTCTATTTTTTGCAGAAATCACATATTTTTAGAGTATATAATGATTTAAGCCTTGAAAAGTTTCATTTAAAGGATTTCAATTGAAGAGGGTTTGATCAAATCCCCTTGGATAGAACCCTACTAGTTTTAAACCATAGATATAATAGAGTCTCATTTACACCTATCAAAATGATGATAAAAAACCACTTTGATTTACCTTTTGGGGGATTAAATGAATTCATTTAAAATTATATATTTGTAAGTACGTATTTCTTATTATAAGCTTCCAAAAAATTATAATTTTAAACATATTTAATTTGATTATTATATTTATTTTTTATTTCTTGTGAAAGTAGGTTTTTCATCGAAAATCAAGCTCTTTATTTTGCACATGTAGAAAAATAGCAGATTATCCAAAAAAAAATGAAAAATATCAATGCACTAGATATTGATGTCCTTGATGCAGCACAAAAATAAAAATTGAATTTCGATGCATACAAAAAAGGTTATGTTTTAGTTAGTAAATCATATCTAAATTGTAACTAGTTTGACTTTGAAACTTAATTAAGAAAAAAATATTCAATGAAATGTTATGAAACCAATTTCACACACTAGATTAGAATTTTATCCTTCATAGAAAAATTTTATGTGTTAGCCAATAACGTCATTCTTTAAAATTGGTGTTTACTGTTAAAAATAGGTTTTTGAAGGAGACAGAAAAAAAAGTGTAATCTGATTCCAAAATTTTTGAAAAAAATATATTTAGAATCTATAGACAAAATATCACAAATCACTAGTTTGCATCATCTTCAAATTCCTCATAGTTTAGCCACTATAGGTGTTCGAAATTGAAATTTAATTAAAAAAATTCAGCTCAATGTCCAGTTTGGCCAAAAACTGTAAGCAAGTATTATGCGATCACCCAGCTATAATGCAATGAAAGGTCCCATCAAATGAACTATAAATTAATTTAAATGTATTTTACAATCTACCAAAACATCACATGACCAAATCTACTTCAATAATTCATAGCTAACATGAACATTACACTATTATGATGAGTTTTCAAGGACAAGAATTTTACAATTCCTATGAATGTTATTTTATTAGAGAAAGAAAATAATAAGAAAACATAGTCTTAGAGATTTTGTTATCTCCTAAAATTCTCAACCAAGTATGGAGACATTCTAATGATGGAGATGATTTTCTACATGCAAGCACCTTCTATAAACTTTGGAAATATAAAATATATAAGTAACTAGATTTGAACCAATGAATTGGCAATAAAAAAAATATTAGACCAAAGGATAAACTTAGTTGAGTTCACTAGAAAAAATATAGATCCTAACTCCATAGAATTAAATTGTGATATAATCTACTAATTTTTTACTAAATTTCTCATGCACTTGACACCTCTTTGAATCACTTGTGTTTGTTCTTCACATCTCTAATGATCGAATTAAATAAATATGTTGCCAAAATTTTCTTATTGAATAAATTCATCTCTTTTGTAGACCAATGATATATTAAATAATATTTTATAGAACTGTAGACATGCAAAACTAATATCATGCATTCAATTCTTCTATTAATCAATTCAAACAATTTATTGATTAATTCCCTAGCTTCATCGTATTTAATTAAATAAATCAAATTATTTAATTAAGTCCTTAAGTTCTTCTTATTTGATTCAATAAATCAAAATTATTTAAATCAAATATCAAACCCCTAAAAATCCTCCAAGTTAATTAATCTAAATTAATTAACCTCTAATCATAATCACCCATTCTCTGCCTTTTGACTCAACTTGAGTCAAATCTAAACTCGTAACTAACCCACCCACTTGCACCAATAAATCATTTCTTTGATTTATTAATTTCTTCTAATTACTTTCAAAAGGGCATCAAGATGGAATATTCCTCCAATTTTGAATCTCCCTACAAAGGACTTGTCCCTTCCAACAAAGCATTAAATGCTCTTACACAAGTCAACTTAGTATTTAATTCACCTTTCGTCCCCCCTAAACATATCATTTCAACAAAATTCAAATTTCAAACTAGCACATTAGCCAAAATTTGCACAACCCTCATTCTCTCAAATCTTGACAAGTGGCATCTTTTCATTGGCTTGTGAATGATCCCACATTCATCAAAATCTCTCAATCTTTCAACCTTGAATCTATAAATGCAAAGCATTTCAACACAATTTCACTACAACACAAAAACACAATTTGATGCACAATCTTGGCATTTACATCATTATCGTGATCTTGGCATCTTTTACTTATCAAGGGATGGGAAAGGGCTTTCTTTCCACATCATGAGGAGCACCACTCCCGCTATGGAATAAAGTTTGGTCATGTTTTCATATGCTTTCGTTTAGCTATCTTTGTTTTATTTATCTAGTTTGCATATTTTAAATATGATTGAATATTTAATAGGAATGTCGGATCTGCTTGTTTGAAACTGAATAACAATCTAATGGTCATTGTTCGAAGCAATTTGCAGATTTTGGTGTTTACATCTGGTGCTAGAAGGAGGGCATTTCATATATATTCAACATCCATATATGTTGAAACATTCAGGGAAACAAGAACACTCTTTATTGGATCTTTGTTTGACTAATCTGCATTTTTTTTTATCTTGAATTTATATGCTTCCATTTTGGTTCAAGCAAAGAAATATGTTGTTTCTTTCATTAATATTCATGTCTTTATCTACCACACTTTGTATACCTTCTCTAGTCAATAGATATTGCACACCATACCCATTGAATTCGCCATCTACTCTTGTAATTTGAGCATTTAATATCACTGTCTATGTTTGTTGAGGTATTCTACCTTTCCACAGAAGGAATATATGAGAAAAATGTGTTTGCTTCCTTCTAATTTAGACTCCTCTCTTTACCATGTATGCGCTGAAGTTTTTTCATAATAATTGGTTGTCTTTGTTTACACTTGCATATGTAAGATGTATGGTAAATGACTGCATAGGGGAAATTTGAGGCTTTCCACACGTTATGTCTTTGACAATAATCCATCTTTTAACACCAAATGCTTTCTGTTGAAACTGTCAAATAATAATTGTAGGCTTCGGTCAATAGTATTATTAAAATGCCTCTCTATGCTTCCATTTTGGCATGGGCAAAGACTGTTGGCAAAGGTTTGGAAATCTGGCTTTGCATTTACTAATAGCATTTTCTGAAAGTGTATTTATAAGTTTAGGCATGGGCCAAAGGTGTATGGTGTTGATTTAGGGCTGCCAATTGCATTGGCTTGGAAACTTTCTTCTTTGGCATTTATGGCAAGACTTTGTGCCTCCCAATCGCATTATCTTGAAAGCTTATAAAGACATTTGTTCGCTGGAAAGTTACCAAAGATTATTCACTCATGCAAGAATCAAGATACAATTTTCTCTTTATGCGCAGATTTTAGGTGGCTATGCCAATTGAATTTGGCACTCTTTTTTTTTATTCTAATGGCATTTATGCATATTTAATTTGTTCAGTAGATCAAACATAGATCTATTTTTATTAGCAATCTTATAGTTAGTTCCTTAGAAGGCGTGCTACCATCAGAACTGAAATAGTCTAAATCTGTATCAATTCTCCTTCAAAGACTATTTTTTTGGGAAAGCTACTTTGGCACAGCTCATGCTCAACAACCGAGATGGGATAAGTTGGTGCATACGTCTTTTTAATAAGACTTAAATGCCTCACCATAGATCGATGCATTCAATATAACTATTGTTCAGGAGGATGTTGCACCAAGGTTGAGAAATCAGCTTTACACCTTACCAAACGTGTTTGCCTGAATTTTATATAAAAAAAAATTCTCTTAAAGCCTTACAGGTACCAGTTGCATTTCGATTAACAGTTTTTGTACGCCTTTTTTCATAAATCTCTTTGGTATCCAGTGTCACAAATCTTTTCCTCTACGGATGGCGATCCTTCTATTTACTGCATTGACTATTTGTTTAACTTATCTACAACATGGCTGTGTTTTCTCATAAATTAGTACACTGTGGTTTGTTTAGAAGTGATGTCATGGTAGTTGGAATCCTAACTAAGTTTTCTATGTTTTTTTGTCTCTTAAATCAAAGTACCATCTCTAGGCCATTTGAATGGATGGTTTTCTTAGCCAAAAGTCTTGATACATTTTGAATCCAAACATGGGCTATGTTTTAATGTCTAGGAGGGATATTTTCAGAAAATATGAAGGGACTACACCTATTTCAACATATTTAAATCCAAAATGTCAATTACTTATATTTGAATGCAAATGGACTATGTCTAGTTTGAATTTTGTTTTATTTTTATACTTTCTCACAAAATTATTTATTAATGATTTTGGACAGAGACTCCATTAACAAATTTTGTAGAGATAAGAATTTTGGATTCCATTTATACCATTTTTATGTGAAAAGGCTCAAAAATTTCACCCCAAGTACCTTACTTTGATTTCAATGAATCCCCTTCCATGGAACAACTAGACTCAGGGCATACGAAGCCTTAGGCATGAAGTATTATTATTTATCCTCGTACATTAATGAAATATTCAGTCACCATTATTAAGGTATAGTTCAACCTTTCTCCTATGATAGGTATGGCATTCAGTCACAAGGACACCCTATATGCCTTCACTTATGGTGACTTGCTGCATTAACAACTAGGTACTACCTAGGTTTTTGGAAGATTGGTTTGATTGTTGCTTGCCAAAAAGACATTTAAAATTGTGAAAATCAATGAAGCTTATCTTCATTCTAAAATGTCTAGTATTAGATCAAGGGTCCCATGTATTCTATTTGTTTTTTTTTCTCTTCATACGGTTTGAATTAGAGGATTATGGATCTCATTAAAAAATAAAAATTCATGCTAATATTTTCCTTTCTGATTGCAAAAGGGCACACTTGTAATTAACAATTGCAGGGTCTACTTATTGATGCTTCACTTATAACTATCCAAAAAAATTAATCTTGTGTGAATCATGTCACATTATTGTTGTCACTACCTCATCAATCTTGTTGTTTTAGCATTCATTGTTTTTTCAACTTTATTGACCTTCTTTCACCTACTCATAAATCTAAGCATAAAAATGGATAGGTCATTTGGTTTATTCAGATGAAGAAAGTTGTTTTTGAGTATCGGTAATGCTTGGTTTGAATCAAAAACAATGTAGGGGGAATTTATGACATGTTTTACATAAATTTAGACAAATTTAAACCATTGATGCAAATATATTTCACTATTTTAGCCTTTATAATGGTTCATACATATTTAAGAGATCATCAATAAAGTTTTACCAAGCATTCAGGAGATCATTAATGCATAATTTAAGTTTTTGTAAAGGTATCATAAATCCTATTTCTAATAAATTTGTGTTATTTAAAGGTCAACATTGGGATCAAGCGAAACCAAAGGTGAATGAAGTGGAGTTGCAATTTTTTTTGAAATCAAGACTTGGAAAAAGTGTGTTTTAATGCTTGAGCTTCCAATTTTCGCTTTAGTTTTCTATTTTAAAACAACTCACATTTTCTTGGGGCCCTAAAAATAACATTTTCATTTTGCTACAAAATGCCTAAAGTGAACCTTAGGACAAAATTACTAGAGTTGGTTATCAGATTTAACAATTGAACAAGGAAACTTTCACATCTCATTTTGGTGTTTTAAAATGAATCAAAATCAATGCTTTTATGGTATAAAATGAACAAGTGTTTTTCATTTCTTGCAATCTTTTTCACAAATTAATATCATTTAAAAATGTGTATGCACTTCTCTTGCACTTCACTGTGACCTTCAGAATCAAAAGTCTTTTGGTGATATTAAATTGTTTAAAATATTTCCTTCACACTTCGATTTGGGATCTAAAAATTGAACAAAAAATCTTGCGAGTGTGAGTAAACCTATTTCGTGTGTTCTCCCTTTGTTTCTAAATGAAGGTTGATCGAACTACGAATATTTTTTCTCACTTTTGTTTATCTTAGAGGGTCTGCATTGTGGGAAAAAGTACTCACCCAATGGAACGACCCAACCGGTAACAGTCTAAAGCCAAGAGTATTTCTAGCCAAGATATAAAAGTGGGTACTAGAAGAAAGGAAAGTATCATGCGGTTGGCTCCAATGGGAAGGGAAGCAATGGTCTCTTACCACATGGGTCAATCTCCATGAACAGAAAGTTTGAACTAAAACCCCTTGTTTATAAAAAGTAAAATCCTATCTATTTGTTGGTGCAAAAGGTCATGTCCTTTGAAGCCACCCCGCATATACATGCGATTCTATTGTAGAGATGAAAATTATGCCATGGGAGATTCATGGGTACTGATGCTTGGCTAACCTGAGAAGTGACTGCACTGTAAGGGGGAGCCTGTGTGGTCAAGCATCTAATCATCTGCACTAAATATGCGCAGCTAGATTTATCCAAGTGGGATCCAAACAAATACTATCTTTTCATCTTAGGATTGTGCATGTTATTGGCATCAAAAACACTTTGCTTGGATCCAAAACAGTGGAAAACAAGCATTCAACGAATCATAAAAATTCCAAACTCTTTGGAAGAACAAATACCTTGGAGCTGTCCACATGTTACTGCTTGTCCCTAGAGGTTCTTATCTCTAGAAGGCTTTTAAACATTCAGAAATCTCATTTTTTTTCTCCCAAAGTCAACAATAGGTAACCTTTACCTTGATTTCCTCGATTTCCACATAATACACTCTATGGGATAAAAGAAAATTAGGACATTGGAAATTCTGTTTGAAAAAAATAATCAAGAAAGTGTTTGCGTCAAAAGGAACCAAATCTAAGGAAGACAGCAGACAATTGAACCACACATGTGCTTGCTCTCTTTTGGGTAATATGGTTTTCATGCAAACATTGATCTTTTGGTTGAAATAATTTTAGGCAAACACATGTCCTTCATTACCTTAGTCTTGTAAGAAAATCCTCTTAAGTTCATCTAGGATCAAGTCAAACACTTCACCCATCTTGAACATCAATCAAACATCATCTCACTAACAAACTCTTGAAAACTTTGAAGATAACACAACTTCCTAGGATTTAAAAGTTCATTATCATCTTGTTTGACTTAACACACTTAGTCAAATTATCCAATCCGTCATCACCTTGTTTGACTTAACACACTTAGTCAAATCATCAATCCTCTTGAGCGAATTTACCTGTAGGATAACACAAATTCCTAAGGTTTACAAGTTCAAAATCACTCTTCTTTGACTTAACACACTTAGTCAAAATATCCTCAATCAAAATCAAATTAAATCAAGTCCTAAAGTGTAGCATTGATCCAAAGTTCCTATAAGTTTAAACACCCATATCATTCACCCCTTTCATCCTTCATCTCATCATTGGTCCCAAACCCCTCAGAGGTCAACAAGGTAAAAACACAAGAGGAACATGGAGTTTAAACTCGACTCATACATCATGAGTAATCCAAGTCAACCAAACTATCCAAGTCTCGTAATGTCGATTGATTATCGAAACTCACATTTATGCAAGGCATCATTATCTCCTCCAAACCTCAATGGTACAAATGTGAGCATGCGCAAGCTGAATATTGGAACACCTTTCCCAATGATAGATTTAAATCAAAGTCCAAACCTACAGATCTATCAACCGAACAATCAATGCATTTATTCCAAACAACATTATCCCACCAAATCCATACATGCCAAATACAATTTTACCAAACATGAACATTTTGAATCCATACTTGGTGAGCTTTGGGATAGATGTGATTGCAAATCAAACTAAGGTTGTTCAAAATCCCAATAGTATATTGGCAACTCCATGTAATGATCCAAGTTAGGGTAACACCATGCAAAATAAAAGTTACATAAACCCAAGCAATATGATTCTCAACCACAACAATGTTCAAAGTCAACCTATAATGCCAAATGAAAAAATCACACCAAATTAGAGCATTATCAAGAATCAAATTATCCACAACCCCAAGAAAGCACCACAAGGATGCATTCCAAATCTACTTGCTCTACAACCAAGTCAACCATATCAAAGGTGTCAAGATCAAAATCAAGATCAAATTTTATGGGATCAAATTGCTTCACTTGCTAAAGTAGTTGATCCAGTGTGCCAAGAGACATCTCCACCCCAAAATCAATACACTCTTCCATTGGTTGAACCATGTCATCAAATTATTGAGTTGTATCCACAAGAAATTGGATATGAGGATCAACGACATCAACAATAAACCCAATCACCACATCTCAAAGATCAATCACCAAATCTCCAAAATCAATCACCACAAGGTCAATTTAAAGTGCCAATCCCACAAGGTAACACACAAAAATACACACCACCTAGGGAACCAATTGAGTCTGTCTTGCAATGGCTAATCTAGGGAAATCTCATTAAAATCCCCATTTATGATAATTATCAAGAGCCCATGGTGAAACCACTATTGAATGATGAGAACCACCTTTTTTATTTTCATAAAGTAAAGGGATGCACAACATGAGATTGTATTCAACTCAAAAATATCATCCATGACCTGATTGATCAAAAGCTAATAGCTATTGGGGACAATAATCATAATTCAAGCGCTAGTGATAGCATTAATGATCTCTTTGCCTCAAATTTTGAAAATAATGATCAAGATCTATCCATTAATGAGCACATTGAAGATGTTTCCACTTCAACCAATTATCAAATCATCACACACCAGGAGCCACTTTTCAATCATGATCAAAACTCACCAACGATACCCAACAAAGATCCAATCCAAGAAACGTTGAGATCACTTGACCGGGCTATGGTTGATAAATTTGAAAATATCTCCACCATAACTATTGAAGACAATGATCAAAATCAATCCATCAATGAGCACTATGAAGATATGTCTACCCCATCCAATGATCAAATAAAAATTCATCAAGAGCCACTGTTTAGTGATCTATTTCAAGATGTGTTAACATTATTTGATCCTATTGACATAATCCAAGATCCATTCACCAATGATCATGTTGGCAATGCCTCTACATCACCTAAGGAATTAGAGGAAATATCTCAAGAATGTGTTCCAAAGCATGATCAACATCTATCACCAAGGTCTAGCAATGGTCCTTCCCAAGACATACTAACATCCCTTGACCTCATGATTGCGGATAGTGAATGAATCCTCAAAGCTCAAGAGAATATTGAGCCACTTTCCATGCCTAATGACAATGTCGAAGAAACCTTTATAAGAAATCCACCCTTTGAAATCAACCCATGTCAAGAACTTGATCCAAAGCATGTCAAGAGCAATTCCAAAATTAATAAAAAGAAAGAATTTGTATCTCCAAGATACTACAATGATCTAATGGGCACTCTTCTATCTATAAAAGATATCGCAAATGATGATCATATCCATATAGCACATATTCCTCCATCTACCCATGAGATGCTTTCTTTGGATGGACACATAGATGATATTCATTCAAAAAAAGAGTCTCATACTCTTATTGAGGAACAAGGGTCTCCTACTCTTAACATTTGTACACTTGATCAAGATATAGAAAAATCCAAAGACATCAGAAATGGATCGTAAAGAAGGCTTCTATAGAAGTCGTGAATCAAAAATATATTGTGAAGGCATGTCAAAAAAAGATAATAAGGAGAACTTTAATGTGATCGGTGGATCACAAACACCGCTTGAAGAAGCATTAAAATATGATATTTCACAAGATCAAACTAAATATATCAATCAAGCATTCACCCCACATATGGAAGATCTTATCACTTATAAACTTGGATCACTTACCTTTCTTAGAGAAAGCTATCTCATCAATAAAGAAGTTGTCACTTTTGAAGGTCCACGAAAGAGCACAAAAGGATTAGCACCCTACCTCCAAGGTAAATCATATCCTATTGCAAAAAAAAAATTTGAGCAGATGAATTATCTGTTAGAGTAATTGGATATTTACTTTATTAATTAAACAATATTTGTTTAATTACGTAAAGTTCCCTTTTACCTCTTTTTCACTTAAGCTAACATTAGGTACATAATAATTAATTACTTTATTAATTATTATTGTGCAAGCCTAGGGTTTTCCTTTTTAGGGTTTTCATCTATATATGGTTGAAAACTATCTTTTGTATCATTATTCATTTTACATTTTGGGTGAATACATTGCTCCACATTTTTGAGCATTTTCTTTGTTGCTTCTCTTTGCTTCTCCTTGTAATAGGTATTATTGCTTGTAGATGTCACTGGGCTCCTATGAAGTTGTATCTTCTCAACTCCAACATGGTATCAGAGCTTCAGATCTACAACTGCTTGTTCTTGTTTTGAGTTTTTTTTTGCATTGGAAGCAAATCTAGGGCTCTAAGGTTTCTTCTTGTGGATTCAACATACTCCAAATTTTAGGTTCACTTTGGGCCCAAACGGATAGTGCCATTGGATTCGTAGCGCCCAAAAACCCCTAAATCGATTGTCAAATCATCGATTTTGGTTACAGTCAACCAGGGATGCAAAATTTCTTTTAGGATTTTGGTCGTACGGCCCCCGTAGCAAAAAAATTGCAAAAAAAAGTTAAAAAAATAAAAAAGACTAAGGTTTTTTTATTTTTTTTTCTACGGACTGTTAAAAATTTGTCGGCCATCGGCCGCACCACCCATCGGCCACCACTCCTCCGCTTGGCTACCGCTTCGCCATCAGCATCTGTAGCACCGCCCCAGCTCCACCCTTCTTCACTAGTCTCCGTCGAGCTCCCACCGCTCTCCGCAGAGCTCCGCCGACTCCCCGTCGAGCTCCCTGCGCTCCCCGTCAAGCCTGCCGACACCCGCCAACCCCGCGGACGCCGACCTCCTGTCTGCCCTCTCCCAGCCCGCGGGTGGTCACATGGGTGACTACGAGTTAATCGTACCGGCCCCCTGGTCCACCCAGGCGACTAGGGGCTATTTTTTTTAGCTCCAGGGTGCTAAAGGGGGTCTAATCGGGCATTTTATGCTCTTTCACAAGATCAGACATAACTTGGGCATTTTAGCTTGATTTTTCAAACAAAATAGGCGTTGGAAAGCTGGTTTCGGCACCGATCTGATGGTGTAGGAATTTTTTTTTTTTAAATTACCAGTCTGGATATTATTTTTCTAGTCAAAGTGAGGTCTTCTTTCTTCACTTTCGGGGTCATAGAAGGTACAAATAGACTCCATTTTTCAAACTCGAATAGGCATTGGAAAGCTCTCAACATGCTCTATTCAAATATGTGATTTATTTTATCAGAATTTTCACCAGGTATACGGGAATTTGTTTTGAAGTATTTTTTGCTTATGTATTGCTTCCTTCTTCTCTATTTGCACTATGGTTTACATTTATCTTTTGTGGGGGGTGTTTTTTCTCTTGCTTTCTATCATTTATATCAGAAAACCAGAACACCAAAACTCTCAAAAATACAAAACCTTCTGCATCTTCTGTCTATTTTGAAAGATCACATAATAATAAAAAACACAACCAGGTACAAGTGCAAGGTTTCATGGCAGACTCTTCAGTTGAGCTACTCACATCACATAACTATCACACTTGGAAGTGTCACATGATGAGGCTACTCAGGTCATGAGTGTTATGGTCTTGTTTAGATGAGGTTCAGCCTCAGTTGTAGCGTCCTTTTGAGATTATGCAGTATAGGAACAAGATGGATGAGGCTATGAGTTTGCTATACATGCATGTTTTAGACAGTTTTTTGTTTCACCTTGATGCTTTGTTCACTCCTTGAGCCATGTGGCTGAAATTTGATAAACTTTTTGGGGCCATTAATGAGTTTCGCACATTACAGATTGAGGCAGAGTTGACTTCATTATTACCTGATTCATTTCCCACTATTGAAGATTTTTTGAGCAAGTTCAAAACTATCCGCACTATTTTACAAGGTTGTGGCAAGAACAAGACAGACACAGAGTGCATTTACTTGATTCTTTCAAAAGCTTCATGATCCATTTCAGATATTTGCTTCCTCCTTCTATTCCACCATGGATGGTCTGGGTGCCAGTTTTACCATTCCTACCTTTGATTTGTTTTGTGAGCATTTGTCTGAGGAACAGTCTCACCTTTCTCAGATGGATATGCTCTTAGGATCAAAGAGAAAAGCATTGGTTGCTCAGTCATCGAAGGGGAAACAAAAGCAGAAATCGAGGCCCAAAAAAGATTTTGCAGGAACTGAGCATTCCTCCAAACCTCCTCCTAAGTCTGATTCTAAACCACCATTTAATCCAAAACATGGGAAATCTTCGAAGTCTGGTGAGTCTTCCTCCAAGACTAAGGAGAAATCAGAAGACGCTTATAGTTTCTATAGCAAACAAGGCCATCCAGTTTCCAAGTGTTGGAAATGATTAGAGGCTTTAGAGGATGCCATGCAGCAGCAACATATCTCCTCACCTCAGTCTTCTTCTTCTTCCACCAAAGGGAAAGGTCATACTCTCACTGCTAGAGCATCAACCAATGGGTCCACTTGGATTTTAGACTCTGATGCTTCTCACCATATGACTCACACTTAGCAGTTGGTCACTTTTCTTGCCTCTTGTGGTACTTCACAGATTGCAGTGGGTGACTCTTCACAACTTTCCGTCTTGGGTTCAGGTTTTGTCTCTTTGAATGGGGGCACTCTACAAGATGTTTTGGTTGTTCCTGACATCTCGATGAACCTCTTGTCCATTTATCAGATTTTCCACACTGGCTCTGGTAAGACAGTTGATTTCTCACCACATGATGTGGTTATTCGGGACCTCCATGACTCTGATTTGGTTGTGGCTACTAGGAGTGTTGATACTGCATCTCATCTTTATAGATTTGATGGATTTTCGCCTTTTGAGGGTACAGGTTCATCTCTTATAGCACATGTAGATTCAGTGAGTAAGTTTTGGCATGAGCATTTGGGCCATGTCAATTACATATATCTTTAGCAGATGAGTACACAGGCACTTGTTCTTGGTCTTCCACAAATTTCCTGCACGAATGGTGTTTGTCATGGTTGTGTGCTTGGAAAGCATCATAGGATCCCTTTCCGAAGGGAAGTACCACTCGTGCTTTGGCACCCTTGGAGTTGATTCATAGTGACCTCATGTCATTTCCAACTCCTTTTTTAGGGGCCAAGTATGTACTCACATTCATTGATGACTTCTTTAGACGCACATAGGTGTACTTTCTTAAGTACAAGTCTGATGTCTGTGATTCCTTTCGAGTCTTCAAGACATTTGTAGAGAAGCAGTTTGGTCTTTCTATTCGACGGATACGTACAGATAATGGGGGGGAGTATGTGAATCAGAACTTCAAAGATTTTTGCACTAAGCATGGTTTGCAGCTTCAGTTTTCTGTTCCCTACACCCCTCAATAGAATGGTATCATTGAGCGAAAGAATAGGACTTTATGGGAGATGGCTAATTGTATGATTCAATCTAGGTCCATGGATTCATCTTTTTGGATTGAGGTAGTCAATTGTGCCAACTATATTCAGAATCAAATGCCTCACAAGGCGATTTGACATATGACTCCTAAGGAGGCTTGGTCTCATGACAAGCCTAATATTTCATCATTTTGAGTATTTGGTAGTGAGGCATGGGCTTTCATTCCTGATGCTCAGAGGAGAGCTATGGAGCAAAAGAGTCGACCCCTCATTTTTTTCAGCTACTGTGAGGATGTTAAGGCGTATAGGTTGTTTGATCCTGATTCCAGAGAGGTTCTATTTTGACAGGATGTTCAGTTTGATGAGCACCTTCCTCTAGTTGATACCCTGTCTCCAGTGTCCACTTCACTACCAAATCCATCCACTACAGCTCTTCAAGATTATTTTGAGGATGTTTCTGATGAGGATATTGATGATCCCCCATCTCCACCTCCACTTTCTCCACCTCAGAGGCCCAAATGGGCTCGCTTTACTATTGAGGTAGCAGGATCTATGGCCGGTGATCCTTCAGACACTCGTCGCACCCATTCTCATACTGTGGGTTCTAGTCATTTGAGTCATGCTCTTTCAGAGGATCCTCAGAGGTTTTCAGAGGTGACAGGTCACCTTGAGTGGGATAGTGCTATGGAGGAGGAGTATTCTTCTTTGATGAGAAATAGCACATGGGATCTCTATCCTCTTCCTAAGGGCAGAAAGATGGTTTGGTGCCGATGGTTGTATCGCACCAAGGATGCTGCTGATGGTTCTATTGATAAGTACAAATCACATCTTGTTGCGAAAGGTTTCTCACAGGTTGAGGGTATTGATTACTCCGAGACATTTTCCCCTATCGCCAAGATGAATTCTATTTGTTTTGTACTATCACTTGCAGCTTCTAGGGGATGGCTCATTTTTTAGATAGATGTGAAGTGTGCCTTCTTGCATGGTGACCTATAGGAGGAGATCTATATGGAGAAGCCTCAAGGATTTGTGCATGATGCTTCTTTGGTTTGCAGACTTCAGCGTTCATTATATGGTCTCAAATAGGCCCCTCAAGCTTGGTATGAGAAGATGGACTCTTTTTTGCTCTCCACTGGTTTTACTCACTATGATTCTAATCACACGGTCTATATTCAGCATCTTAAGGGTGAGATCCTAATTCTTGTTCTATATATTGATGATCTTCTCATCATAGGTAGCTCATCCTCTATGATTCAGAATTCTCAGCTAGCCTTGATGGAGCAGTTTGAGATGATAGATCTCAGCCTTCTGCGCTATTTTCTTGGTCTTCAAGTGATTCAGTCTTTAGAGGGGATCTCCATTTACCAGCATAAGTATTCTCTTGATATGCTTCAACGCTTTGGCATGCTTGATTGCAAGCCTGCCCCCACACCTTTTCAGTCAGGGGTTGTTTTGACTACTACTTGTCGCACTCCTTCAGTAGATTCTACACTTTACAGGTAGTTGGTTGGCAGTTTGTTGAACTTGAATCACACTTGTCCTGATCTTTCCTTTGCGGTTGGTCTTGTCTCTCAATTCTCACATGATCCTCATGAGAGTCATTGGAAAGCTTCCAAGCATATTTTGAGGTACATTCAGGGCACCACTTCATATGGCATTCACTACACATCAAGGGATCCTCACATTGTTGGCTACACTGACTCAGACTGGGCTGGTGATGTCAATGATTGAAAGTCTACTTCTGGCTTTGTATTCTGTCTTGGCTCTGGTCCTATCACATGGTCATGCAAGAAGCAGACTGCTCATGCATTATTATCTATAGAGGCTGATTACCGAGCTGCTGTGCTCGCTAGTCAGGAGATTTTATGGCTTTGTCAGTTGATGACTGAGTTTGGTTTTCCTCCTTATAGTCCCACTATTCTTTGGTGTGACAATCAGATTGCTATACACATTTCGCACAACCTGGTGGAGCATCAGTAGATGAAGCACATTGAGCTTCATATGCATTTCATCAGACAGTTGATTCAGGATGGTTCTCTCATCTTGGAGTATATTCCCACTGTCGAGTAGGTTGCAGACATCTTCATGAAACCTTTTGCATCTCCGCGCTATCTTCAGTTGCACTCTATGCTTGGGGTGAAGGAAGTTGTCCTTGGGGGGTCTTTATGAGGCCTTCCTTCCTTCATGTTTCTTTCAGCATGTTCTTCTATCTCTTTTTGGAGAGGAGTTTTTCCCACTGGGTTTTCTCCTTTTCTCCATTACATAGATATTTCTTTGTACTTGGGTACCTGATCTGGCCTTGTTGTCGGGACCCATTGCTTTTGCTTTCAGTAGCTTCTTCTAGGTTTTAGCTTCTCCCTAAGTCTGGCTTAAGGGGGGGTGTTAGAGTAATTGGATATTTACTTTATTAATTAAACAATATTTGTTTAATTACGTAAAGTTCTCTTTTACCTCTTTTTCACTTAAGCTAACATTAGGTACATAATAATTAATTACTTTATTAATTATCATTGTACAAGCCTAGGGTTTTCCTTTTTAGGGTTTTCATCTATATATGGTTGAAAACTATCTTTTGTATCATTATTCCTTTTACATTTTGGGTGAATACATTGCTCCACATTTTTGAGCATTTTCTTTGTTGCTTCTCTTTGCTTCTCCTTGTAATAGGTATTATTGCTTGCAAAGGTCACTGGGCTCCTGTGAAGTTGTATCTTCTCAACTCCAACATTATCAAGACAAAGGATTAGGTTTGCATGAACAAGGTATCCCAGAACCAGTACAGATCAATGGAGATCCTAAGCAGCAAGGCCTTTGTTATTCGATGATAAATGGATATAAACATATCATTGATACCTCTACAATATTGGGGGGAACATCGTCTCAAGAAAATGTCAAGATAGGGAGCACAAAGAATCCTTATGATGAAATCAATGTCAATACTATGACCTGCCATGTCATGAATCTTCATCCACCCATCACTCCATCCATGAACTGGGACCAACATCAAAAGAAAGATTTGAATCAAAGCACGAAGAATTTCATCAAAGGAAAAGAAGTACTGAGCATAAAGGACAAATCAAACACACATGGATACCAAAGAATACAAAGACAAACTATCTCTATCAAACTCCATCAGTAAAATAAACTATGGGGAAAAATAAACAAGGGAAAGTATCCATCAAAGATGTCCTCAAAGGAAAAAGTAGGCTTCTCAAGCAAAGTACAAAGTATATCGAGTTGTTCATCCTAATTTTGTCCACACTTTCGTATCCACCCATCATTGCTCATCCTCCCAAGTTTTGAGAGTCAAGGTTCCAAACTGTCAACCAATCCATCTTTTACTCCTAAGCACACCCCACCATCCACACCTCCATGCATGATATCCAATCCTCACATTGACCATGTATTGGCAAAAACCCTTCATCATAAGGATTCAGAAGGCACTCTATCATGATTTGTGCACAAAGACAAAGTTAACTACGATATCAGCAAAGCATAACATATTTCTCAAAATTTTCTTTCAAGTGAACGTGTTTTGGAAAAGCGACTTCTTCAAGTAGGATATCGATGGCACATTATGAAAGAAGCATCAATGTCAGCAGTACCAGGTGATTCAGCATCAGCTTAAAATCTCTCAGAAAAAATAAAAAAATAAAAAAATAAAAAATCCAAAAATAATTAGAAAAATGATTGAAAATAGTAAACAAAAAAATCGTCCTCTAGTGAAAAATGCTTCGGTGGCGCTTTGGATAGGTACCATGATGAAAACCTAGAAAATAGGTGTCATGTGTAGAATCGAGCATCTATGTGTGTGCCTGTTCAGTTGAAAGCATCTTATTGCATCCATAATAAAGCCAGCATCCCAGCCATATCATTCGTTCATCCATGAACTGTTTATCCAACCCATTACCATCTATGATCTACATTATCTTGATAAAATTTTGGAGCACACTTTATACTTGTTTATGGTAAACATCTTGACATGGGTCATTTTCATTGATCTAGCCTACCCAATGTTATCTAAGACTTGAAGCATTATCTGAATGAGCATTCCTCTATTTGAACACCTTATCTTGTCACAAGATAATCCTTGGCATCCTTTGCATGCTTACCATATCTATCTATAAATCTATCCAAGAATCCACCCATGGTTGTTCAAACATTTCTAGACACTAGAGGGGCAAATATTTGCATCTTTCTTCGAGAATAAATCTTGATCTATATCCTCCAACTTATTTGGTGATTTGAACATTGGTAGACGTAAAATTAGATTGGTAAAAGAATTTGTGAGCGAAAAATCCAAATCACTAGCCCATGGCATATTTTGACAGGAAGATGTTCCTTATAAATCTTTATCTTTTGTCGAAGATCAATCTGAACAATCAATATTAGTCGCATCTAACTTGCACGTCAGTGTCACATCAAATCATCAAAACAATTTTGTTTCAAATCAAGCTTCGTCAATCTTGATTAAGAGAATCCAATCAATTATCACCTTGTTTGACTTAACACACTTATTCAAACCACCCTCTTGTGTACAAGTTTACTCTAGGATAACACAACTTCCTAGAGTTTACAAGTGCATTATGATCTTATTTGACTTAACACACTTAGTCAAATTATCCAATCCATCATCAAGTTGTTTGACTTAACACGCTTAATCAAACTACCCCCTCATGTATGAGTTTACTCTAGGATAACACAAATTCTTAGAGTTTACAAGTGCAATATCACTTTTGTTTGACTTAACACACTTATTCAAACTATAAATCCATCAATCTGATAGATCAATGGGTATGTGCAAGATCATGATGGGCCAAAAAGTGGCAATATGTAAGTGATATGATGCCTCATGTGGCTGACGACTTGTTTTTTACCCAAAATTGATGAAACGAAAAGGGTTTTTAGAGGAGATTCTCATTTCCACCAATATAAATTATGCTTTACTTTGAATTTAATAAATAATTATTATTGATTTTCTATTAGAATTATGAATAAAGTCTTGTTTGATAGGCTAATTGAAAAAAATCTATAACTTTCAAATGGTATCACATTTTTTGAATCTGAAACATGAGTCACATTCTATTATTTGCATACTATAGGATTTTTAAAAAAAAAATGAATTTCATCAAGTGTTGACCAAGTTAAGATGGTTAGAAAGATGAGATTTTATATTTTTAAAAAGTTGTAATAAAAAATTCATAATTAATTATTTACTTGGAAATTTTTTATAAAAAAGTATGCATCACATCTGCCCATGAGTCCTCTACTTATATATAAAATATTATAAAAAAAATATTATCATTTTATTATGTTTAGGGTGGTTAGACAGACACATACTTCTTATTTTTACCTTGAAATTTAAGTAGTACTGCATTGAAATTTCCAATTTTCACCAAATAGATTTTATTCTTTTAAATAAAGGTCTAGTAGTTTAGAAACCACATTCAATTTTCTATAGATTCTATTTTTCCATTTTTTAAAAATAATATAGATAACTTATTCAAAGTCTTACTGCAAGTTGTCTAACTCTGATTTTCTGACTTTTATTGCCACTTAAGGGCCTATTTTTTCGATGATGATCCTACACATACACCAACATTAAGCTTGGTTTTCAAAAAAACCTCAAAACAAGGTACTGATATCATCACATATCCATATCCAAATCATCAAAATCATTCAAAAATAAAAAAACTTCTCAAAAAGTCAGAAAACATCAAAAATACATGTCGGTCGAACTACGTCATCTCTAAGCTTGAACGTAGGCAAGGTTGATCTTTGATCTTCCCCCGAGACATTTTAGGTTAGTCCTTTAGGCGTCTGTTACAATGGCAATCTATTTTCCCATCTATTTCACATTTTAGGTTAGTCCTTTAGGCATCCGTCGCAATGGCAATCTGTTTAGCCATCTATTTCATATTTCAGGTCAGTCCTTTAGGCATCTGTCACAATGGCAATCTGTTTTCTCATCTATTTCACATTTTAGGTCAGTCCTTTAGGTGTCTATTGCAATGGCAATCCGTTTGCCCATCTATTTCACATTTTAGGTCAGTCCTTTAGGTGTCTGTCAGAATGGCAATTTGTTTGCCCATTTATTTCACATTTTAGGTCAGTCCTTTAGGCATCTGACATAAAGGCAATCGGTTTGCCCATCTATTTCACATTTTAGGTTAGTATTTTAGGTGTCCATCGTAATGGCAATCCATTTGCCCATCTATTTCACATTTTAGGTTAGTCCTTAGGCATCTGTCGCAGTGGCAATCGATTTGCCTATCTATGTAGGTGTTTCTCACAATGGCAATCCATTTGCCCATCTATCTCATCAGCAGTCAAGTCAATTATCATCTGAACTATGTCGTATTTGAGCATAAATGTAGGCAAGGCTAATCCTTGAATGGCTCCTGAGACACAAAAATCCTAAAACATTCACAAATCTCGAAAACCCAAAAATGTTGAAAACTCCGAAAAATCAAAACAGCCTCAAACATTTCAAAAGACCAAAAACATCCAAATATTTGAAAAAACCCAAAATGGTGCATCTGTCTCATCTCGGTTTCACTCACAGTAAATATAATTGATAATAAATCAAATGTCGCTTTCATCCTTTGGTGAGCCAATCAGAAGCAAGTCTAGCAGGTTCTAAGGTGAACGCTCAATCATCAATGTCTCAAGTCTACATCAGTGAGTCAACAAGTTGGTCAACTCGAAGTATCAATAGTTTATCATCCAATCAATCTCATCAAAATCTTGATCACAACATGTCCTAGGAATGCGACCTTCTTGCGATGGACATCAACATTAGGTATCACCGTAGTTTAGTCTTCGGCTAGCGGTACACAAAACATCAGCTTGTTTGTTTACCTTATCTTGGTCTTGTTTAGACTTATATTATTTTGCGCTCATTCCAAGAACCTCTCGATGATGCCTAAATAAAATAGGTTTAGAGAGAAAGGAATGGGGCAATGATCATTATCTTTTTGTCTACTGTGCTTGTTGGACATTCTTATATAATAACTTGGCCAATACTTGCTTTGTTAGGTCTGTCCTAGCAAGGTTTTTGTATGTCAAGTGTGATCAAGAGCGCTCTGATCTAATTTTTGAGTCAAAGTCCATCACACTATAAACAATGCCATCCTAGTTCTTTATACCTTGATGCATCGTACCTATGTGTGTTATCAAACATAAGGAAAGTTATGCTCTTTATCTTTCCCATCCTTGGATAAGCAATATATCATCATTCATCATCATTTCTTATAAAGTTGGCTTGTTGAACTTCTACATCTTCTTGGATTCAAGGGTTGATCCCTCTCATTATCCTATCCTCTTTCACGCTAACAATGCATCTATCCTGCATCCACACTCTCATTTTGCATTATAACATCATATCATCATGAACAACATAATGCACCTCATCCATCTCATTTGCATAATCATTTAAGATGTTTAAAAAAATATAGATTTTTTATTCTAAGCATCTTCCAAATATCTCATTCACATCATCATTATCATATAGTCTAACCATCCATACATCCATTTTGAACCTCTTTATCACGAGATCAATGGGCTCAAATCGAATATTTTCGCTCGATCTCTCGAGGGGGCAATGTACTAATGTACTTCTTTTCGCTGGGACATCTGAAAAAAAAAAGAAAAAAATAAAAATAATAATTTTGATGTTGGTGGCATCATTCTTTGAACCAATGCAACGAGTACATTGCTTCAAACAGGGGAAAAATGTAAACATGAAAAACTAACATCATGCATCCAATTCTTCTATTAATCAATTAAAACAATTTATTGATTAATTCCCTAGCTTCATCGTATTTAATTAAATAAATCAAATTATTTAATTAAGTCCTTAAGTTCTTCTTATTTGATTCAATAAATCAAAATGATTTAAATCAAATATCAAACCCCTAAAAATCCTCCAAGTTAATTACTCTAAATTAATTAACCTCTAATCATAATCACCCATTCTCTAGCTTTTTACTCAACTTGAGTCAAATCTAAACTCTTAACTAACCCACCCACTTGCACCAATAAATCATTTCTTTGATTTATTAATTTCTTCTAATTACTTTCAAAAGGGCATCAAGATGGAATATTCCTCCAATTTTAAATCTCCCTCCAAAGGACTTGTCCCTTCAAACAAAGCATTAAATGCTCTTACACAAGTCAACTTAGCATTTAATTCACCTTTCATCCCTCCTAAACATATCATTTCAACAAAATTTAAATTTCAAATTGGCACATTGGCCAAAACTTGCACAACCCTCATTCTGTCAAATCTAGACAAGTGGCATCTTGTCATTGGCTTGTGAATGATCCCACATTCATCCAAATCTCTCAATATTTCAACTTGAATCTAGAAATGCAAAGCATTTCAACACAATTTCACTACAACACAACAACACAATTTGATGCACAATCTTGGCATTTGCATCATCATCGTGATCTTGACATCTTTTGCTTATCAAGGGGTGGGAAAGGGCTTTCTTTCCACATCATGAGGAGCACCAGTCCCACTACGGAATAAAGTTTGGTCATGTTTTCATATGCTTTCATTTAGCTATGTTTGTTCTATTTATCTAGTTTGCATATTTTAAATATGATTGAATATTTCATAGGAATGTTGGATCTGCTTGTTTGAAACTGACTAACAATCTAATGGTCATAGCTCGAAGCAATTTTTAGATTTCAGTGTTTATAAGAAGAATTTATCATTTTCAAACCTTTACAACATGAAACCCATACTAATAGTATCATATGAAACACTTTTATGTCAAATTAATGTTTGATTTATGGGGATAATACTTTATATTTTTATATTTTCTACCTATCACAACCTAATACTTAATTTTAGTAAATAGTAATGAACATTTTGAGGGTTAATTACCTTGTAATTGAATCCTTAAAAAAAAACACAATGATACAATTGGATTTCACTCCCTGGTATAGGATTTGGTAAAGTCCAAGGATTCCCAATCATTGCCAAGACATGTGTTCAATTCTTTTCTTTGGGATGATCTTCCTTAGGGACATTTATCTCAATAGTAGCCTTTGAAATAGGAACTACTGGAGTAGATGTCAACATATTAGAAAATAACAAAGGAATAAAATTCTTAAGAGTAGAAACAACTGTGTTCTAACCAATAGCTACCATTTCACACAAATGTATAGTATCAAGGTTATCCTTGATTGTTATTACTTTGTTATTAGCAACAAATTTCACATAACAATGCAAGGTAGAAGTGACTATACTCGCAAAGCATGAATCTAAGATATTCCCAAGAGAATTTTGTAAGGTAATGATCCTAGTATAACATATACCAGGGTGGGTACGATAAAAATTCCCAATCTCAAAGGCAAAATTATCGTGCCTAAGGATTTTTGACCAACGTTATTGAATCCATGAATGTACAAAAAGTAAGAAGAGAAGATGAATCAATTTTAATTTTAGGTAAAAAATTGATGCTACTTAAAAAGAGTGTCAAATTGGTGTCAACAAGAGCATGTCCTATGCCAACATTGTTAATGTTACTTATTATCATTAGAGTATCCACTTTCTTTTGTACTTCTAGAGTTGGGAGTTCATGTGGATAACATGTAACATTTGCTAAATCTGCACAAATATGATCTATCAACACATTAATATCCATCACTCTAGTGGAAGATGGCAAGAGGATATTTTTGAAGGATTTATGAAGCATATCATGGTAAACCAAAGTAGTTTGAAGTAAATCCCAAAGTGAGATCTTGGTGAGAGTAAAAGGAAATCGTTCGATCAGATCATTCTCACCAAGTGCCTTCGCTGTAGGTTTAGGTGCTTGATGAAGGCTTGGTTGAGAAGGTGGTAGAGAGGTAGGTCGATTGAGATTCTTTTGATTCCTTCTAGTATTGTAAGTATGCACTACTCATCTATAAGAGGGAGCCTTAGATTATATAAATATCATGTAGAGGCCTGGCGTGTCATTTGTGACATGAACTCCATGAATAGAATAAATTATTTTAGGCAATGGACTATTTGGAGTCATGCAAATGACCAGGCTCTCTTGGGTCTTTGAGGGGTGACAAAGACTACAACCACATTCACATACTCTTTGACTTATGAAGTAGAATAAGTTTTTGATGAAGAAAATTGTTTGTCAAATTTAAAGATAGAAGGAGACACCTCTAAGAAATTATATAAGGTGTCATCCAACATATCAAAATCTTATCTAGAGAATGCATTGTCAAAGGCATTAATATTTTAAAGAAAAATATCTAACATGATTTATTTCACATTGGGTTTACCAAAATGTAAAGGAGGGGATTCTCTACTCTTGAGACTCAAAATAAGAATAGTCTATAAGGAGAAAATAGCCCTCAATTACCTCAAGGAATAAAGCTCAAGAGATAAGGTAAAAAACAAAGAATGTTTGAACAACTTAATTGAATAGAAAAATAAACTATCAAAGGAAAGAATAACAAGATTGCTTAATAATAAAAATTAGAAATAAAATTATAATCTATGGTTTATAGAAACAAAAACTACAAAACTTATAGATTTTTCTCCCAAGAGGATTAAGCCTTGGCCATAGATGATAGTGCATTCTAAGGATGTGTCTGCCCCACATTGTCATCCTTATCAAAATAGAGAGTAAAATTCTTAAATATACAACACCGAGCTCTTCAAATTTGTACATCTACACACAAGATAGAGAGGGAAGAATGTTGGGGCTATTTTGGGGCTTTCCTCAGTGAAACCCCATTTTGGTGTTTCCACTTCCACAAATTGCCAAATAGATAGAGATAGACAAAAAGACATGAAATATAAATACATGTGATAGAAACAAACTCCATTGAGGAGGAGAGACCCTATCACAAATATAATGGATGAGACAAAATAGACAATATTAAATAGACAAGACAAGTATACAAGAGAGCATTACAAACAATTTGTGTCTCCTCTCTTGGATTTATGGTTGTGATGTCCCTGCTTGCAAGAGAGCCTTGACTATTGTTTGAGAAATAAATATGGTAGAGATTCGCTACGAACAACAAGAGAAAAAATATAAAAGAGAAAATGGAGTGAGAGAGTAATATTGGATGAGAGAGTGAGAATGGATGAGAATGAGAGTGAAAAGAGGAGTTTTGTGAGGAATGGGTGGGAAGAGTTGGATTACACTTGCATTCTTTCTACAATGACATGCATCATAAGCAAAGGATGTGAGATTCTCTCATTTTAAATCTTAGAAAGTTTAGGGACACTAGTTGTGTGGAAATCCAAACATTGTGCAAGTATCCTACTCAAAATATCACAATAATGAGGTATCTAGACTATTAACACTTCATCGTTGTCCCTTATGAAGTTGGAATCTTGAAATTTTGACTCATAGGTTTTTATCATTAATACGATAGGTTGTTATAAATGCAGTAGACTAAATGCGCAAGTGTAAAATTGCTATGCGGTACAATTTTACAGCACTACATAAAGATATAAATTCAATTTGATAAAAAAGAAAAAATAATATTTATAAAAATTGATTAACTAGAAAAATATTTAAGGCATCATATTTTTTATCTTCATTTAATTAACATGATCAATAACAAATTTAGAAACAAATTCAACATAAATGATTAATTGTATACTATTTATTTCAAAAAATAAAACATGTTAATATGAATTGAATAATCATATTAATGAATAGAGAAGAAGAATGTTTGACTTCCTTTATGCATGCCTTCCATTTATTCTTTGATTCATCTAAAATTTTAATTTTATTGGCACTTTAATCTTTAATTAAGAAATTAAAATTTTCAAGTTTTCATGTTTCTTGAAAGTTAAAGGACATAAATAATGAAAGATCAAGGATTGTTAATGAACTAGATGACTTTACATTTTTTTCACTCATTCTATAAGTTAACTTGAATCATGTTATTTATTGAGAATTATATTTCGACCTCTGTATAAATATAAAAAGTCAAAACAATAAAAATTTAAAATTCATATATGGATTTTTAAAGGTAATCTTAAGGGCACTTTCATACTATTTACGAAAAAAATCAAAATATATCACAAGTATTGGTAATTTTATAGAATTCATGAGATATAGATTTTGCACCTCTAACATACTTTGTACTTGCTTTTTGGCATATGCCTTCCAACAATCTTGACATATGTCCCAATCACAACCATTACACCTATATCTCCTTTGGTGATCCAAGGATACATCCTTGAATGTTGAGAAGCAAATGTCACAAATAAGATACTTTTTAACTATTGTGAATGACAAAAGATGTTGTGGATGTTGTGGATGGTTGTATATTTCATCACTAAAATATGTTCGCACTATTCTTGTGCATTTTCCACTTTCTAAACTAGATTTTATCAATTCATCCTTCATCATAATTTTGAGGCTATCTCTATCTTCCTCACTTGATTGGCATATAATATCCACTACCTCTTTTCTACTTCTCGTTACAATTCCATCACTATATAAGAAAACTAACCATTTTTTTTCAACATATAATTGCTTCACAAGATTTGGAAGTGTGAAAGAACCATTTAATTTCTTCAAAAAATTACTCGATAAGTAGTTGCACCTGTAACAAAACTTTACCATGTCCCAAAATGAAAGTTTGAGCCAATGTATTTTCTGTGTGGCATCTTCATATAACTTTTTGTATTCTTCTATATTTGTTTGCTCCATACTGGAGAAGTGCCCTGTGTATAAAATTTTGAAATGTTTATACAGTTGTAGTATTTTGTCAAACACACTCTTCATTTTGAACTTTTGAGTCGAAAGTTCAACATAAAAAAAGATAAGTTTGTTATTAATTAGATTTTTCTCCACCTGCAAATAAATACAAGTAAAGGTATGAAATTTATATAAATTAAAATAGTAAAACTTGACAAAATAATAAATTATTAAGTATTAAAAGGTAACTTACTTTATCCCCTTCATGATCTAGAATATCCATATCTTCTAGAAGAAATTCTAGAGTTGATTCATTAGATAGTTTGGAGATAATTTTTTTAATTTCATATTCTTTAAATGGATATGATCTTATGTCCCATGACATCACAAGTGATAATGGGTCTCTACTGATCATCTTTCCTTCTTTGTTGAGAAGAATTAAATGTGCATTAGTTTCTTTGATGCCTTGAATTATTATAGGATTGAGAAGAGTTGCCAAAGACATGTACCCACATGTCCTTATATAAGCACCAACTCCATACTTTTCATTGTTTGATAAAGGAATCCAAACTCCTTCAAAATTGAAGCTTTGAAGATCTTTGCATATTTGTTGTATTTTTGTATGTTCGAGTGTGTTTAAATCACATATAATGACACATAAATCTTTTCCTTCTAATTGATCTATATGAGCCTGCATCAAATTACACAAAATCATATGTTTATAGTTTATAATATTAAAAATGTTTTAGTTCTTGTAAAAATTACAAATAATGTATATTATTTTTAATATTTATGTAATAGAGTACACTATCTATTTGAACATCATCTAAGCTGAGTGTTTAACCTATAAAACAAATATTTTATTTAAAAAATAAGCACGAAATGATTTCGTTTGAAGAGTAAAATCCTACAATTATTTTTCAACTGTATTATTCTTTGAATTATAAAACCTTAAATTTATTTGCCTAGATGTATTGTTGGATATAAGCAAGCACTATGAAACATACCTTCTTTGTGTTGTGGTCAATTAAATGATGTATGACCTTTTTCTTCAATGCCTGCGCCAACATTTTAAACATACTGGCTTCCCCTAGATGTGAGGATTGAGATGAGGATTGGATGGACCTCTCACTTTCTCCTTCTTCACTATTGCACAAAAGTTTTAAACTCTCTTGTAGCTCATCGGGAGTTTCATTTTCTTCCTCGTCGCTTTCAGACTGGTAAGAGTTTTGCTTCATCTTTTATGAAATGCCATCTTTCCCCATTGTTTTACTATCGACAACAACTACGTGGCCGTTACCTTACACCCAGACATCCGCCATGAAACATGCAAGCTTATTTTCTTTTGAATAAGACTAACAGAAAATCTTCTCTACTAAGAAACGGCGTCTGATGTCAACGACAGGAATGGCACATGATCCTTTCAGCAGCCACATCAAAGCCTTTCTAATGATGTCTTCCTCTTCACTTACTCTCTTCTCATCCAGTTCAATTGTTGTGAGACAAATAATTATTTGAAGTTGGCCTGAACAAGCTGCCCATGATCTTCTTGTCGCCAAATTGTAGATTCTATTCAAACGTGGTTGATGATGGAATTCTAAGTGTAGAGGCAATAAAATGACTGCAATAGTTGTGTCGACATCAAGGGCAATGGAAGAATGATCAATCAGTTCATCGCTCGTGCCATTCAACTGTTTGAAATCTACCCGTCAACCATGGGACAAAATTTCAGAGATAGTGTCCTCAAGGAGACCAAATTTTCTACATCATCCAGCAATGTTTCCGATTTGGATGTGTTCCATATATTTAAGTACCTTAATCTTTTCAAAATTTTGAATCCTTGCGGAAGGCTCGACAAGGGCAAGCAACTGTTCCAAATATTTGAGCTTGCTGAAGCCTATCCAAAGATTGACTAAATTTTTACATCTTTTCAACTTGAGTATTTTCAATGTGGGAAGTGCTTGAAATCCATCAGGCAACTCCTTCAGAATAGCGCAATTTTTCACAATCATGTGCGTTAAGGAAATTAGCTAGTCAAAATCTTTTGGGAGACCAACAAACTTAGTGCACTTATCTATTGTCAAAGACTAACATTTTCAATTGCACAAAGCTATTAGGTAGAGTAATTAATGAGTTTCAAGATTTTACTGTGAGGCTAGTCAGACATGACATGTTTCCAATACTTTACGGAAGTTCATCTAAACTAAGCATCGATTCCAGAGCTAGGGATTTGATGGAAAGACTCGAAAGATTTTCTGGCAATCACTGCAAGCTGATACATCCCCTTATCCTGGAGATAAAGTAAGCCACCAAAGTCTTCAGGTAGTGTCTTCAAACTTTCACATTCTCCCATCCTAAGGTTTTGTAGTGCAGTCAACCTTCCAAAGTTAGAATGTAAATTATCCAAATAGGTGCATCCCTTTACACTCAATGTAGTCAATGAGCATAATGAGACAAATCCTTCTAAGAGATATTGCAGATTGGGGCAGTACTCCATCATGAAATCTTTCAATCTAGCAAGTCATGCGAATCCTTCAGGCAAAGATTCAAAATCACATTTACTCAGATCGAGCACCTCAACATTAGTTAAGTGGTTGAATATTTCTGGTACTTTTTTGCATCTGACTAATGATACACATTCTATATATGCAGGAAGCTTGAATCCTTCTAGAAATTTTACTAGTTTGTTGGATTCCACTCCAAAACTTTTTGAAGTTTTCAGATTTTTGAGTGGAAGTGTTGCAAACTCCTCGAAACTGTCAAGATTCGAAAAACGAAAGCAAAACACAGAGCTGCTGCTTTGTTTTTCAGTTAAGCTAGAAATACCCAAATCTCAAATGTGGAAACACAAGGGAGACATGCAACTTGATTCTTTATTAATCAACTAGAAATGACAAAACATAAAACTAACTAAAAGCATAAAACTATTACACCTTTCTAGGAGCAATCAGAAGCTACTCAACTAGACTGGTAATGATCAGGAGCTATAAGGATCTCTTTGTCAAAAGGTACGTAGAGCTCTACCTAGAGCAATCACTACTCTTACAAATAATAAACAGTTCTTATTGTTCGGAGCTACTAGGAGTTCAGAGAAAATGTTCTTCTCACAGTCTGTTGCTGCAATCATTTTCTCTGACTTCTTCTCTCAACTTTTTCCCAACTGACAAAACTAATCTGCCTTCAATCCTTTTTGTCTAAAACAAATATTCCCTCTCTAAATTTCAAAATTACCTACCGCACTAAATGCTGAATTCAAAATCAGCTACCTCAATTAATTTTGGAGTTGTGAGGAGTTGTAGGGAGGATCCCCAAAATAGTAAGGCTCCTGATGGGTAGGTGAGGGCTGCAAGGGTCTGACGGGTGAGCAGAGGCTGAGGATAACAATAAATTCCAATACTCCCCCTTTGTTCTGAGCCGACAAAACAACAAAATCAAATCTGATCTAGATCAACAACGCCCAATCTGCTCCTTAGGCACATAAAACTGTCAATTCTCAAAGGCTTGGTGAATATGTTTGATAGCTACTGCTCAGACCTACAAAACTTCATTTTAATTTCACCATTTTCAACCAATTCACGAATGAAATGATACCTGATTTCAATGTGCTTGTTTCTTCCATGAAACATAGGGTTTTTCGTCAAAGCTATTGATGAAACATTGTCACAATAGATCACTATTCCATCCTCTTGTTCTTCTTTCAAATCTACCAAGATTCTTCTCAACCAAAAATAGTCTGACATGTTCCTGCATTTGTTGATATATATTGCTTCTACTGTTGATAGGGAAACAACAGGTTGCTTCTTGGAAGTCCAAGAGATAGCACCTGAACCCAACTGAAATACATAGCCTGAAGTGCTCTTCCTATCATTCAAACTTCCTGCCCAATCACTGTCAGTGTAACCAACCAACCCATATTATTTTTTTGTTGTGTACAACACGCCATATCCTTTGGTACCATTCACATACCTGAGGATTCTCTTACCCGCTTGCCAATGGGTGTCTCTTGGAGTCTCCATGAATATGAAAATCAGACTCACTCCATGCATTATATCCGGCCTAGTTGTTGTCAAATAAATCAAGCTTCCAACCAAGATTTTGTACATGGTCGGATCCACATTGCTATTGCAATCTTCTTTGCTCAACTTAAGACCTACGACTGTTGGTGTTGGGGTAGGCTTGCTCTCAAGCATTCTAAATCTCTTCAATACTTCATATGTATACTTCTCTTGAGAGATACAAATACTATCATGTATTTGTTTTACTTCTATGCCTAGAAAATAACTCAAGAGACCTAAATCTGTCATTTCAAATTCTCTTTTCATGGCCTCTTTAAAATCAACAATGAGGAAATCATCATCCCCAGTGAAAACTAAATCATCTACATACAAGACAATAATTAAAATATTACCATTTGCTTCCTTGATGTAGAGAGTGGGTTCACCATCGCTTTTGCTAAAATCGTTGCTCATCAAATATTAGTCAATCCTACTATACCATACCCGTGGAGCTTGCTTCAACCCATAAAGAGCCTTCTTCAACCTATACACCTTGTGTTCTTGGCCTGGAATTTCATATCCAAAGGGCTGCTCTACATAAACCTCTTCTTTCAATACTTTATTAAGGAAGGCAGACTTGACATCCATTTGAAATACCTTCCATTTTTGCTGGGCAGCAATACCTTTGACTGCCCCCACATTCTCCATCCTAGAAACAGGGCAAAATGTCTCATTATAGTCTCTTCCAAACTATTGTTTCTACCCCTTGACAACTAATCTTTCCTTGTGTCGGTCTATTCTTCCTTCGACATTGCTTTTGGTCTTATAGACCCATTTTACTCCAATAGCTTGCTTGCTTGGAGGCAAGTCAATTAGCTCCCATGTATTGTTTCCTTCTAATGCATTTATTTCCTCATCCATGGCTTCACACCATTTTTCTTCTTTCATAACTTCTTCAAAATAAATTGGATCATTGTGAGAAAATAGTGGAAAATTCATACTATCATCAAATTCATCATCATACCTTTCATTTTGGTAGATCTTCCTTAGACTCTTGGTCTTTCTTGGCATCAGGGAGGTGAGAGTGGGGTTTGAATTTTTAGTGTTGTTGTTGTTCTGCTGAATAGGCTGATTCTGGAGCGATCGGGAGCTCGTCGGGAGTTGTCAAGGGCTCGACGAAAATTGTCAAGAGCTCATTGGAAGCTGTTAGGAGCTCGTCTGAAATTATCAAGAGCTTGTCAGGAGCAATCAGGAGCCAATCCTCTAGCTGTCTGTGGTTGCTTCCCTTTTTGTTTGTTTTGATCAGGAGCAGTCAGGAGTAGTCGACAGCCATCATTTTCTGCTGCTATGGAATTTTCTTGATCTTCATCTTCAATTTCTTCATCACTCTGCACTGTCGGGAGCTGTCGGGAGCAGTCAGAAGCTGTCATGCCATCCCATGACTGATCTTCTAAAAACTCCACATCTCTAGTAATGATAATTTTCTTGGTGACCCGATTGTATTGCCTATAGGCTTTGGACTCTTCACTGTAGCTTGTGAAAATGCACTTTTCACCCTTATCATCCATTTTTTTCCTTTTTTCTTTAGGTACGTGTGCATAAGCCACACATCCAAACACTCTCAAGTGTTTAACCATCCATCTTTGTTTTGTCCATGCCTCTTGAGGTATCTTGTCACGGACTGCCTTAGTTGGACTTCTATTAATCAAATGCATGGTTGTTGCAACAACCTCTCCCCAATAATCTGTAGGGATTCCTTTTGCTTTTAGCATGCTTCTTGCTATCTCTATGATGGTTCTATTTTTCCTTTCAGCCACTCCATTTTGTTGTGGAGTATAACTAGTTGTAAGCTCATTTTTTATGCCATTTTGCCTGCAAAAATTTACAAAACAATTGGAGGTATACTCTCCTCCTCTATCTGACCTTAGGACTTTGATAAAATTTCCACTCTCTTTTTCAGCTTGGGCTTCAAATAATAAAAACTTATTAAATTCATCAGACTTGTGCTGCAAAAAATAAACCCATGTATTACGACTGAAATCATCAATAAAGGTCATAAAAAATTTTCTATTACCAATGGAAGTGATTTACATAGGGCCTACCAAATCCATATGTACCAACTCCAATGGTGCTCTTGCCCTTGTAGAGTTGCCCGATTGGAAGGGATGCCTATGTTGCTTGCCAAAATGCAAGCCTCACATCTAACATTAGGCTCTACTATCCTTGGCAAACCATCAACCATCTTTCTTTTGAACAAAATACTTAAACCAGCATAGCCTATATGTCCATACCTGAGATGCCATAGCTTGTAGGGGTCTTCAATGGTGCTCTTGAGGGCTGCAAGTTGTACTGCTATACATTTTTCATCCATGAGAGGTGCTGTAATGGACTAAGATGATAAACAAATGTCAATCTTCAATGGAAACATCTAGTTCTTTGTCATTTGTATTGCTGCAAACACCTTTGTCCTCTCATTCTTGTCATAAATGACACACTTTCCCTTCTCCATTAGCGTTTTGTATCCATTCTGGATCAGCTGTCCTACACTCATGAGGTTATGCTTCAACCCTGGTGCAAAGAACACATTTTGAACCTGCTTCTCTTCACCTTGCTTGGTGTGGATCATAATAGATCATTTTCCTTTAACTGGAACTATTCCATTATTCACCATTCTAATTTCTGATTGAATATTTTTGTCAATGAAAGAAAAAAGACTTTCATTACCATTCATGTGGTTGCTCCAACCGCTGTCCAAGTACCAAACTTTGGGGCTGCCTTCTTCACCAACATTGCACATGATGAAGGTTGTGGACTGATTCCCTTCAGCCACATTTGAATCAGCAACATTAGCATTTTGTCTTTGTTGATTACCATGCTTGTTCCAGCACTCACTAGCATAATGTCCAAGTTTGTGACAGTAGTAGCACTCAATGTTGCTCTTGTCACTTCTCCCACTCGAACTGTTATTATTTGTGCCTCTTTGGGAGTTGTTCTGAGAGCTACTTGCTCCCTCTTGGCTGCTTGCTCATCCCGAGCTTTCTCCTCCAGCATTTCCTTGACTGGATCTACCTCTACCTCTTCGGGAGCCATTTCTACCTCTCCCTCTGCCTCTTGCATTCGACTAAGCTTTAAAAGCTTGTTCATGGGAAGTAGTAGCAAACCTTTTTAAACACTACTCATGGGTATGGAGAGAACCCATTAACTCATCCACTATCAAAGTAGAAGGTTTTGTCATTGTTTCAATAGCAATGACAAGAGGATCATACCTCGTGGGTAGACATCTAAGAATTTTTTCAACAATCTTCAACTTCTCTAACACATCTCCATTTTCTCTCAGCTGGTTCAACAAACTAGAGAACCTTGTTTGAAAGTCTGCAACAGACTCACTTTCTTTCATCTCAATAACTTTGAACTCTCTTCAAAGTAGCTAGAGCTTCACACCTCTAACTTTATTAGTCTCTTTGTATCTGGTTTGAAGGATTTCCCAAGCTTCTCTTGCATACTTAGCTGCTACTATTCTGGGAAAAATGGTGTCTGTCAAGGCTGCTTCGATCAAACTCAAAGCTTTTGCATCCTTCTTCCTCTGCTCCTTCAACTAGGTCTTCTAGTTGTTTGTGAGAGCTGCAAATGCAGTTGGGTCAGTGATATCCACGAACCCATTTATGAGAAAATCTCACAAATCATTGGCCACCATGATGGTCTCCATCTTCTTAGCCCAAATATCATAGTTTTGTCCATTAAAGGATGGTGGCTGCTACCAACTCCTTGCTTCATCTCCAGCCATGTCTCCTACAACAAAATAATCAACACCCAGAAAATACAAATGCCCAAACTCACAAGGAAATGGGGCCTATGGCTCTGATACCATGTCAAGATTCAAAAAACAAAAGAAAAACACAGAGTTGCTGCTCTATTTTCTAGTCAAACTAGAAATACCCAAATCTCAAAAGTGGAAACACAAGGAAGACATGCAACTGGATTCTCTATTAATCAATTGGAAATGATAGAACATAAAATAAACTAAAAAAATAAAACTATTACAACTTTCTGGGAGCGATCAAAAGCTGCTCAACCAGACTGGTAATAATCAGGAACTATAAGGAGCTCTCTGTCAAAAGCTACGCAGAGCTCTACCTAGAGCAATCACTGCTCTTACAAATAACAAACAACTATTGTTGTTCAAGAGCTACTGGGAGTTCAGAAAGAATGTTCTTCTCATAGTCTGCTGCTGCAATATTCTTCTCTAACTTCTTCTCTCAACTTTTTCCCAACTGACAAAACTAATCTACCTTCAATCCTTTTTATCTAAAACAAACATTCCCTCTCTAAATTTTGAAATTACCTACCACAGTAAATGTTAAATTCAAAATCATCTACCTCAATAAATTCTGGAGTTGTCAGGAGCTGTAGGGAGAATCCCCAAAACAGTAAGGCTCCTGATGGGTAGGTGAGGGCTGCAGGGGTCTGACGGATGAGCAGAGGCTCAGGATAACAATAAATTCCAACAACAACCTGGATATGGTACTTTGTAATGTATAGCCTTTAGAGTCTTGGGAAGCTATGAGCATGGAAGATTCAAAGTATTAAGAATTTCAAGGTAAGTTGTCAGATCATATTTGATAGAAAGATATCCAAAATATAGAGAATAAAGTTCCGTATTTAAATAGTGTAAATGCATGTTTTTGGATGTAAGAAAACTTTTAAGAATTAAAGAAGATAAATGTATTCTTGTGTTATATGTATAAGCAAACAACATTCAACTATGTGCTTGCATAAATAATGAAAATATTTCAAACGAGCTCGATTCAAGTGCAAGCTTCATCATATTATCTTAATATGACTGACGAAATCTAAACAGCGTATAAATGTAATGAAAATAATTCACCTAAAAGAGGTACCTACAAACTCATAAGTTAAAAATTGCTGGAAATAATTCCAACTTCAAGTTTTTCTACGTTACCTTGGCGTATTTTTTGTCCCTTGCAGTTGGGCAGTTTACTGCCATACTACAGCTGTCCTTTTCATTGCTCATTGTACTGTGGTAAAACCACCATACTGTAGTCTACCTGCTTGCTCCCCGTGGTAGCGCAGTGTTCTTGTCTTACCGCCATAATGTGGCTTCCTCGTCGGCCCCTCGCGGTAGCGCAGTGTTACCACGATACCACGGCCTCATCTTCAAGCACTCACAGTAGCCTGGTGACTATCACCATACCGCGATCCATCATCTCCTGCTCCACGGTAGCATGGTTACCGCGGCCACCGCGGCCTCTCTTGTCACTCCTCACGGTAGCACGGTATCCACTGCGATACCGTGCCAACTTTCTCTCTCATCCACAGTATCGCGGTTTTTGCTCGTTTTGGCAACAGTACTTTATAGTGTATGAGCTGGGGGACTTTTATATCAATTGGACATTGTTTTTAATGTGTTTGGACAGAGACATCTTGGCCTTTCTTAATGGCTTTTATTATTATATTAAATGAGGGTCTTTTCGCGCTACTGTATATTTTTATATATAGATGTTGTATTTGTAATTTTGAAAGAGGGTGATGTGATGTAAAAAGAGGCTCTCAAGAGTAGAGAAAAATACATTGTATAAAAAGTTGAAAATTTGCTCAAAAGAAGCAGGATTCTAGAAAAGAAGAGCCGAAGTTATGTAGTGTTGGAAAATATGTTTTTGAAAATCAATATAATATCAATTTCTGGGTTTGAAGCATATGTCTAAATTTCTTAATTTTTAGTGTTTAAATATGAATGATTTTGTGTTTGTTCTTGTATGCCTCTTGTATTCCTACAAAGTGGTATCAGAGCCTTATCAGTCAGGTTGACTGGGAGTAGAAATTTATGGTGAATCTTTGTGAAGTAATCACTGTCTAGTCAGGAGAAAAGCCATAGAGTGTCTAGGACTTGTTTGTTTGCAAAATCTAAGAAGTTTGTTTGGGTTTAGAAATTTGTGAAGAGAGTTGATAAGAAAAGAAGTCTTTGTTTAAAGAAAAAAGGGTCTTTGCTTTAGGAAGCCTCAGGTGCTTCTCTCAATATAATTTTTTTTTGTGCTATATGTAGTTGTCAAGTGAGTAAGAATTCATTCCTAGAGAGGAAGCTATTAGAAAAGGTTGAATGTTTGTATAAAATTGAAGTCAGTTTAGCTGATAGGGATATTTGGAGTGTTTAAAGCTTGGGAAGTATCTTTCTAACTATTTGTTGAGAGAAGTAAACAAGAGGTTGTATACATCAGAAGAAAGAAGAAGAACGTTTAAAGAAAATTGTTAAGAAAAGTCAGAAGTGTTGTGTTTTGAAGACAAAGAAAAGAATTCACTGACATAAGAGAAGCTGAGCAAAAGACCACAAGAAAAAGAATTTTTTACAACAAGGTGTTTTAAATTTGTAAAGATAATTGTTGAGAGTTTTTAAAGCAGAAGCTTTGTTAAAGAAAGAAAAATATTGTGCGGAACATTCGTTTCTAGAACAAACAAAAGTTGCAGACCGAACTACTGAATTTTTTTCACGAGATCAAAAGGTAAGTTGAAACTTCCGGTTACAAATGGGGAAAGTTGGGAAAAGAGTTAAGAAAGAGAATGAAAATTTGTCATCTACAAGAGATGTTTTAGAAGAAGAAATAGTTTACCTTATAAATGAATTGGGTATTGTTAAAAAGGACAATGGGTGTTTTATTGAAAGAATAAAAGAGTTGTTGAAAGAGAAGTGTATACTGCTAGATGAAAATGATGATCTAGAAAAAGAATTAAGAAAGGTTAAGGCTATAAATGAAGAGTTAGAAGATAGGTTGAAGTCCTTTGAAGAAATTAAGAAAATAAATGATGAGGTTGAATAGAAAATGAAGTTGTTTGATGAAATAAAGGAAAAGAATGAAGATTTGGGAAAAATCTTGAAAAGGGTAGAAGAGAAAAATTGTTTACAGTTGAAAAAAAACACAGAATTGAAAGAAGAAAATGATAAATTAAGAGCATGTAATAAATCTTTGGAAAAAAAAATTTTAGTTTGTGATGTCTCATGTGACACAACAAATTTGTGTTCTTCATTTGAAAAATCTATTTTTATTGAAAATGTTGGTGATAAAAAATGTCTAGATGAACATGTTGATAATTTGCAAATATGGCTAGTTGTGATAAAGTGTTAGAATCTTCAAAATATGACGTTTGTTGTGAAGAGAATGCAGGGTTGAAAATCATGAAAAGAATGGGTTATACTGGACAAGGTCTAGGCAAACATGAACAAGGGATAATAGATCCAATTGAAACTACAATGAGGCCGAAGTATGAAGGTCTCAGATATGTTTCAGGAAAAGGAAATGCTGCTACAAGTGCAGGTAAGTTTGTTAGAGAAGTGAATAGTAATGAGTATTGACACTGTCATAGAAGAGGTCACATCAAGGAGAAGTGGAGGGATTTACACCCTTGCGGTATCTATGGTTCAAAAAATCATTGTGAAGAAATGTGTTGGAATAAGGTGTCAAAGAATGAGTCTACAACAGAATGCATAAAGATGGATTGTGGATGGGTTTGTGATTCAAGTTGGCAGAAGCTAACCGGTATGCTTAAGAGACTGTACAAGTGTACATATGTGAAGGTTAATAGAAATTATGAAAGGTATGAAAGTTCAAAAGTGATGAAAAATGTTTGGACATAATAGAAGTTGCAGTCTAATGAGTCACTTGCAAATAGTGAAGATGAAAATATCAGTTTAATGTTTTGAAAGATTGAAGACAAGAAACTACCAAAGCAATTGAAAGGGTAAAATGGTTGGTATAATTTTTGTGTGATAAAATATTTTGATTATTTTGAAAAATGAGAAAACATTGCTGAAATAACAAAACAAAGTTGTGTAAGAGGAAGTCGCAAGAACTTCTAAGTTTGAGTGAAGATTGGTCATGTGTAAGGAGAAATAAAAATTCAGAAATATAGTTAAAGCTACCTTTGTAAAATTTTTAAAGTTTGATATAGCAGCAACTATCAAAGAATCAGTTAAAACAACATTCAAGGATGTCTTTGGAAAGAAAGATATGAAGCTGTCAAGAAATAAAATTGTAATAAAAGTTGTTTGTGCACTGGAGAGAATTCATCATATGATTAGATAAAATAGAGGTTACAACCGCAGTTGTTAATGGTCATCATCAAGATTTGAATTTAAAGACACAGTCAAAAAGGAACACAACCAAGAGTTAGAGCTGTAGCTCTCTTTGTCATACAACAAAAAGTTTTGTTTTTGCATGAAGAAATTAAAGATGTGATGGAAGAAGACAACACTCAAAAATCTGAAAGAAGAAGTTTGAAAGCATACAACAGTTCAAAGATTGATGAACCAAGAAGGAAAAGATTGGTTGTATACATCTACAGTTTTTGGAGAAAGAAATATCATAATGAAATGCAACACCATTCTAAAGGCAGAATCAAGACATCAAATAAAAAAAATGAAGATAAGATTCCCTAGCACCAGCAAAGTGCCACTATAGGAAGTGATGAATGAAATTACTACAACTAGTTTGTGGTAATCTGAAACCACCTCATTGAAAGAATGAAATTGACAAAAGCTAAGGAAAGAGAAAAAATATCACAATGATATGCAGTAGCATTCAGTAATCAATATGAAGACAAGAGATGGACTTAATGACAAAACTCCCACGCACCAGCAGTGTGTTTTCATGGGAAGAGTTGAGAGAAATTAGGAATGAAGTCAGAAAATGAAAATCTGAATGTCAGTAAAATGATGGAACTGCAGAAGCAGTATCGGCCAAAAGAAGTTGAGTTGTTTTTCGGATGAGGATGCCAAATTTGCCTGAATCAAATGGAAGGATCAAGAGCTAGTCAGAACTCCAAAGAAAGAAGAGATCCAACCGTAGCTGAGGGAAAGATTCGAAGAAGATCCTGAAGAGATCATTGTTTTCGTGCAGAGAAGCGGACAAAGAGAAGGCTCATCAAGCTATCAACAAAATCAATGGAAGAGGCAGAAGCAGAAGTTGAAATTAAGGGGGAGTGTTGGAAATAATTCCAACTTCAAGTTTTACCGCGCTACCTTGGCGTACTTTTTGTCCCCCGCAGTTGGGTGGTTTACCGCCATACCAGAGTTGTCATTTTTGTTGCTCGCGGTACCACAGTATTACCGCCATACCATAGCCTGCATGCTTGATCCCCGCAGTACTACAATGTTCTCATCTTACTGCCATACTGCGGCTTCCTCGTCAGCCCCTCACGGTAGAGCGGTGTTACCGCGATACCGCGGCCTCATCTTCAAGCACTCATAGTAGCATGGTGACTACCGCCATACCGTGAGCCGTCGTCTCCTACTTCGTGGTAGCGCAATTATCGCGGCCACCATGGCCTCTCTTGTGACTCCTTGCGGTAGCACAGTATCCACTGTGATACCACGCCAACTTTTTCTCTCATCTGCGGTAGCGTGGTTTTTGCTCATTTTGGCGGTGATACTTTATGGTGTATGAGCTGAAAAACTTTTATATCGATTGGACATTTTTTTTAATGTGTTTGGACGAAGACATCTTGACCTTTCTTAATGGCTTTTATTATTATATTAAATGAGGGTCTTTTCAAGCTGCTGTATATTTTTATATATAGATGTTGTATTTGTAATTTTGAAAGAGGGTGATGTGATGTAAAATGAGGCTCTCAAGAGTAGAGAAAAATACATTGTATCAGAAGTTGAAAATTTTCTCATAAAAAGCAGGATTCTAAAAGAAAAGAGTCGAAGCTCTATAGTGTTGGAAAATGTGTTTTTGAAAATCAATATAATATCAATTTCTGGGTTTGAAGCATATGTTTAAATTTCTTAACTTTTAGTGTTGAAATATGAATGATGTTGTGTTTGTTCTTGTATGCCTCATGTATTCCTACAAAAATATTCAATTTTCTAAATTCTTTTATTTTGGAATTAAAAATAAAACTTAAGAGAGGTTGTAGCTTTAAATTGCTTACTTACCTTAGGTAAATACATGCCTGCCTTCATCTTATTGTAGAAATGTGTGAGCTTCTCCATTTTGATAGCATCTGTAAACAGAAAAGCTATCATATCCCCCACATAGAGATATCTGACATTTGGAAATGCTCCGTCGCATAGGCTGTTCATTACCACCCAATCTCCTAGCATTAAGACCCTCAAATAATGATGCATGGCATTTAAATGGATGGGTTCAATTGTAGCTAAACTTGTATTATCTATAAGGCATACACCTTTCATATTTTTTAGCTTATATTCATCTTCCACCATAGCTAAGAATTGACTAGAATTTATAATCCTAGTTTTCTTTGCCACTTTACTTCCCGTCAACTGAAGGATATCGTGAACAATCACTTTGTCTGACTCATCTCTCTTTACTAAGCCTCTCTTGCTGAGAGCTTCAAGTTTACTTGAACCCACAATGTTAGAAACAACTTTCCATACCCAACCATGAAAATATGTACAAATATCAAGAAATGCCTCTTTAGCTTTTGGATCTCTCATTTTATCATACACAAACATAAGCTTTTCACTCAAGTTCCCTTCATCAACAAATCTATCAAAATCTCCCTTCTTAACAGCTTTCAAAGCTTCCTTGTAAATAGTCTGATCCCTTTCAACTCTCAAGTAATTTCCGAAAATAGACAAAAGTATCGGGACATCTTTGCATGCTTCTGCAATGGAATATATACACCGCCCTTCATCAAACTCATAATTGAGTTTTCTTTCATCTTTACATTCACCTAAAATTATTTTCCAGAGGATGATTTTGGCTGCAGGGTCAGACAAGGGATTTACATGGTATTCGTTCAACTTTTTGATATTTAGTAGTTGTTTGATATTATTTTGTCAAGAGGTTATAACTATCCTTAACCTCACTTTTTTAATGTTACCTGCAGTTGCACTGAACCACTATTTTCCTCTGATTATAGAAAATGTGTCGGTAAGAGTTCTTTGATATAATAAGAGTCAACCGTGTTGTCAATAAATAATAAACAATGTTTGTTCCTCACAACTTGTTGCACTTGTCGTTGCCCTTCCTCTGTATTTCTCAAATCTAATTTGCCTCCATCAAAATCATTGATTATATCTTTTTGTAGCTGCTTGATGTGAGATGTCCTGTCTGGCGTTTTCTCATCAATTTTCACCCTACAAAATTTGAAACCTCTGGAAACACAATCCAACTCCTCAATGACTATGGAGGCCAAAATGCTCTTGAAGGAAATAGTAGAGATTAAAAAAAAAAATCATACACAAAAATTAACACAGAACAGCCATTAACCACCTTTACTACTTCAAAGAAAAAATATATTATATAACTCTCTTTCATTACAAAATATATCCCCGTATATAAAGGATTTCGGCCTAGAAAAAAATTTAATACCAACATTAATGTCATGAAAATGCTAGCACATATATGTCCTAAACAAGGTCAAACCGATTTAAATATAGCCCTAGTCATAAAGAAGATAGTCCAATCAAAAATGTCCTCTTATGCCAACGAGGAGCCCACTAACAGTTGCCACTGAAAAAGGTCAAAAAGTCAAACAAGGTTGACTACTGCGCTACCGCCGTGGTTTACGAGGAGACCGTGGTGGCCGCGGTAACTGAGCAAACATCAAGGAAGGGGCTTACCACGCTACCACCGCAGTTAAGAAATAGACCGCAGTGGTTATGGTAACCGTCCACCGACGGACAACTAAATGCTATAAATGGGCACCACGCTACCGCAGGAGGCAAGAGAACAGACCACAGTAGAGCGGTAACTGCACGAACGGACTGTGAGAGAATAGTAGGTAGTTACCACGGTACCAGACGTGGTCAAGAGAGTCACCATGGTAGAGCGGTAATAGTCTCCTGGCGGTTAACCGCGATACCTCGGTCAAGTCAGAAGGAGACCGCGGTAGAGCGGTGGATACTGCGATACCGCAGGAGGAAGACTTGGTCAGCGTGGTTGGGCGATAAAAGCTGACAAAGTCTGTCGGGGTTGACTGAAGCATTGGCTCATGAGTTGGGAAAACTTCCAACACTCCCCCTTGAGCACAACTCACGCCATTTTTGATTCGCAGCCGATCTCTTTGAAAGTTGAAGCTCTCTTTGCTCAATGCCTTTGTGAAAATTTCTACAACTTGATCTTTTGACTTGCAACAAATTAAGGAAATCTCCCCGCCATTAATCAACTCTCTGATAAAATGAGATCGTGTATCAATGTGTTTGCTCCTTTTGTGAAATACAGGGTTCTTTGACAATGCAATGGCCGAATTGTTGTCACATAAATTTTTTGTAGCATCAACTTGTTCATTTTGAATCTCTTTCAGAACTCGCCTCATCCATACTACTTGACACAATGCACTGGTTGCTGCAACATATTCAGCTTTAGCTGAAGATAAGGTGACAATAGGTTGTTTCTTTAGAGCCCATGCAACAACACCACTTCCAAAATGAAAGACATAACCAAACGTTATCTTTCTGTCATCAATAATTCCAACACAGTTACTGTCAGTAAATCATGTTAATTTGAAGTCATTTGTTTTGGAATATTGGATTCCAAAATTTTGAGTTCCACTGATATACCTCAAAATTCGCTTTCCATCTCTCCAGTGATTCTCCTTTGGTGTTTCCATGAATCTAGAAATCAAACTAATTGAATACATTATATCAGGCCTTGTGGTTGTCACATACATTAAGCTTCCAACCAGTTGTTTGTACAAGATTGAATTCCCCTCATAACCTTTGTCTTCTCTACTCAATTTCAGTCCAGTCACCATTGGAGTAGGTGCTGACTTACAAGTTAACATATTGAATCTCTTTAAAACATGCTTTGCATATTTAGATTGTGAAATGAAAATACCATCTTTATTTTGTGTTACCTCAATGCCTAAAAAACCTCATCAGACCTAAGTCTGCCATCTCAAATTATTTCATCATATTTGTTTTGAACATTTCAATTGACAGATTCCCTGTTAAAATAAAATCATCAACATACAGGCATATGATTAGAATTTTTCCTTCATCATCCATTTTAGTGTAAAGTGTTGGCTCACTGTCACATCTAGTAAATCCATTATTTGTGAAATAACTATCAATTATGCTATACCAAGCTCTTGGGGCTTGTTTCAAACCATACAGTGCCTTCTTCAGTTTATAGACTTTGTCCTCTTGTCCTGATATTTCATATCTTGGTGGCTGATCAATGTAAACTTCCTCTTCCAGATAACCATTGAGAAATGTTGACTTCACATCCATCTGGTGAACTACCCACCTATTTTGTGCTGCTAAAGCCAATAACATTCTTACTGTTTCAAGTCGTGCAACTGGTGCAAAATTTTCATTGTAATCTATTTCAAGTTGTTGTGCATAACCTTGTACCACCAATCTTGCTTTGTGCTTCTGCACTTCTCCATTTGCATTCAACTTAGTCTTATAAATCCATTTGATGCCTATGACATCTTTGTCTTTTGGAAGACTTTGCAACTCCCATGTCTGATTGTTTTCTATTGAATCTATCTCATCATCCATTGTTGTTAACCACTTTTCTTCTTTGATTGCATCTTCATAATGAATTGGATCTTCAACTTGTGAATAAAAGGAAAATAGTGTAAATTGTTGAGAATTGTTCTCACCTTCACTTTGATTGCAAATATCAGTCATGCTTCTGATTTTCTGCCTCCTCATGCTAGCCAAAGTTGGATTTGATAAGTCACTTGAATCTACAGAATGTGGACTTGAAGGTCCTGCACCAAAAATTCTTGTTGTGGTTGGTGTCTGTAGTCCTCTTGTTGCTGCTCTTGTATTACTCGCTGGTGTCATTTGTTGACCACTTGCTTGAGGTTGATTAGGAATAGTAGGTACATTAGTTGGAACTGTATTCTCATTCTCATCTTGAGGGATATTAATAGTAGCATTGAATGTATTTTCTTTACTTCCATCCCATGCTTCATCTTCAAAAAATTGGACATCCCTGCTAATTATTACTTTCTTGGTTGAGGGATTAAATAGTTTTTATGCTTTGGATTCTTCACTATATCCAACAAAAATGCATTTTTCTCCTTTGTTATCAAGTTTTCTTCTCAAATATTCAGGAATATGTGCATATGAAACACAACCAAAAACTCTCATGTGAGACACACTGTGCTTTTTACCTATCCATGCTTCCTCAGGTATTATGTTCATCACACTTTTTGTAGGGCATTTGTTTATAATATATCCTGCACAAGATGCAACTTTAGCCCAAAATTCATTTGTTAAGTGCTTGGCTTTTAACATACTTCTAGCCATCTCCATTATGGTTCTATTTTTTCTCTTAGCTACACCGTTCTATTGGGGTGTGTATCTTGTTGTGAACTGTTTATGTATTCCATGTTCTTTGCAGAAATTTAAGAACTCTCTTGAAATGTATTCACCTCCTCTATCATTTCTCAGGACTTTGATGAAACAACCACTATGTTTTTTAGCTAATGATTTAAATTGACAAAAGTAATTAAACACTTCACTTTTCTGTTTCAGAAAATACACCCATGTCTTCTTTGAATAATCATCTATAAAAGTCAGAAAATAGAAACTACCACTTATTGAAGGTGTCTACATTGGACCACATAAATCTAAATGAACTGTTTCCAATGGGGCTTTTTCTCTAGTGGATTTCCCTGCTGGGAAGACTCTCTATGTTGCTTTCCAAGTATGCAACCTTCACAAACTCTCTCTAGTTTTTGAATTAATGGAATTCCCTTTACCATGTTCTTCCTATGAAGCAAATTCAAACCTCCAAAATTTAAATGACCAAATCTTAAATGCCAAAGCCAGTTCTCATCCTTTACCTCTGCCTGAAAGACAGTTTGTATAACAGTTGATACCTCTTGTGCTTGTGCAAAGTTTGTATTTAAAGCTGGCTAAATTCTCAAAGGAAACATTCTATTGTTTGTCATGTGAATTTTTGCAATCATCTGGCCACTTGGGTATTTGTCTAAAATAGTGCATAACCCATTCTTGAAAGACACTCTATAACCCTTTTAAATTAACTGTCCTACACTCATCAAATTTTGTTTAAGGCCAGGCACAAAGTAAACATCAGAAATGTATTTTTGCTCCCCCTGCTTGGTTGGAATATTAACATTCCCTTTTCCTTTAACTGACACTTTGTTGTCATTACCAAGGGTGACATTTGACTTAATATTCTCATCTAAACTTGTGAACAACTCTAAATTCCCTGTCATATGATTACTATAACCTAAATCTAAAAACCAAACTTCTTTCTCACTAGCTTGAGCTACATTACAGGCTAAAAATATTGTGCTTTTATCAGGTCTATTGTCTTGACTCTCTTTAGAAAATTTTGCATTTTGTTTACTCATTTCATACTATTTCTTTCTACACTCATTCATGTAATGGCCAAATTTTTTACAGTAATGGCATTGAACCTAAGATTTATCATACCTTTGTCATTAAAGAAAGTTTTGAGATGGGTTCTGGCGGTTGCCTCTTCCACTTGAACTTGATTGGTTATTTCTTCCACCTCTGTTGAAACCTCTTCCTCTTGCTCTGAAATTTTATCTACCTCTGCTTCTTCCTTGGTTAATTGAAGCTTGTGACTTAAATGCATGCTCCAATGACATATTTGTTGTTCTACTGAGTCTGTGCTCATGAAAAATTAGTGAATCATATAGCTCATCAATTGAATACTGTGTGAGATCCTTTGTCTCTTCTATTGTGACTGCAGTTGACTAAAATCTTGTGGGTAAACTTCTCAAAATATTTTCTATAACTTTGACATCTTCTAGTGTCTGACCATGTGTTCTCATCTAGTTTACCAGTCCCATTATTTGATTAAAATATGAATCTACAGACTCATTTTCTTTCATAAATAGAGTCTCAAACTTTCTTCTCAGTATTTGCAACTTTGCAGTTTTGACTTTGTCCATTCCTTGATATGCTATGTGTAATATGTCCCATGCTTGCTTAGACTTGGTAGTGGTTGATATTTTGGGAAAAATACTTTCATGTACACCTTGTAGAATAAAGAAGTGAGCCTTTGAATCCTTCTTTTTGTTATCCTTCAACAAATATTTCTTTGCTTGTATCAAGACATTGTATGTTGTTGCATCTGTTGGTTCTGGAAATCCATTCTCTACATACTCCCATAAATCTTATGAACAAAATAATGCTCTCATTGTTATAGACTAGTAGTCATAATTCTTTCCATTCAACTGTGGAATTTGAGGATTACTCAAGCTTGTGCTTGCTGCCATGATTTACAGAATTTCTACAACTAACCTTAGGCTCTGATACCATATGAAGGAAATAATAGAGATTAAAAAAAAAAAAAATCATACACAAAAATTAACACAAAATAACCATTAACCACCTTTGCTTCTTCAGAGAAAAAATATATTATATTCCTCTCTTTGATTACAAAATATATCCCCGTATATAAAAGATTTTGGCCCAGACAAAAATTTAATACCAACATTAATGTCATGAAAATGCCAGCACAAATATGTCCTAAACAAGGTCAAATCGATTTAAATATAGCCCTAACCATAAAGAAGCTAGTCCAATCAAAAATGTCATTTTATTTCTACGAGGAGCCCACTAATAGTCACCACCGAAAAAGGTCAAAAAGTCAAACAAAGTTGACTACCACACTACCACAGCGGTTTAAGAGGAGACTGCAGTGGCCACGGTAACCGAGCGAACTACAAAGAAGGGGTTTACCACGTTACCGCCGCGGTTAAAAAATAGACCGCGGTCGCCGCCGTAACCATCCACCGACGGACAACTTACTGCTAGAAACGGGCACCGTGCTACCGCAGGAGGCAAGAGAACAGACCATAGTAGAGCGGTAACTACACAGACAAACAATGAGAGAAGAGTAGGCGGTTACCCAAGTACTGCACACATTCAGGAGAGCCACCGCGGTAGAGCGGTAACAGTCTCCTGGCAGTTAATCGCAATACCTCGGTCAAGTCAGAAGGAGACCGTGGTAGAACGGTGGATACTACGATACCGCACAAGGAAGACTTGTTCAATGCGGTTGGACGATAAGAGTTGACGAAGTCTGCCAGGATTAACTAAAACGTTGACTCGTGAGTTGGAAAATTTTCCAACATCTCTTACCAATACCTCCTAAAACCCAGAATATAACAGCTACAACTTCTGCACTGCCTTCCAAATCCACCATTTCTTTCACTTGCGCTACTTTCTCCTATATACCTTCTGTGCATTTTTAACAAAAGGCAATAAGAAGATAACATGATAATATGACTTCTGAAACAAATAAAAATCATCCTAATATAGTAATATAACTTCTGAAATAGATAAAAACTTACTCGAAAACAAAACGAAACCTACGAATGTTGGTAATAGTGTGCACCTGGCTTGAAGACGAGGAGCTTGTGTGGAGATTGCTCTATACGCCGAGTAAGTTGCCTTTTAATGTTTGCAACGGTGGTGAGAGTGAGAGAAGATGTAATATCTTGTATACTCTTACAAGTCTTCTCGAGTTGACTCTGCATTGCAGCGGCAAGCCAGTACCTATCAAAATCATCCAACAAGAGTTTTAACATTTTCCAATTTTAATTCAGCTTAAACCAACAAAAAATTAATCATACGGGAGATATAATGGTCCGTGGTTAATTACTTTTATTATTTTTGAATTGTGAGACAAGATAACAAAAAACTCTGGGTAGTAAAAATGTCAATCGCATATTCGATCTACATTTCGCAACAGTTTCTGCAACAATAATCATTTCCAATATCAGTGGTATCGTTTAGAGTTTCATCGGGAATGTTCAAGAATTTCACATTTTTTACTTGCATTTTTTTCTTATTCGGGTTTTCAAATTGTCTGTATGGCATATTAAAAGAAGCAGCAGCTATTTAGTAGCTGAATAAATGGGTACAAGTTTAACTCATGGCATACAGCAAAAGAAACGGCTATTTATTAATTGAAAAAAAAATTTAACCAATATTAAAGTCATGTTTCAAATGATTATTATTTATTATTATTTTTATTTATGTTATTTTTTATTTATTATTAAAGAATTCTAAGATTTGGTTATGGAGATAGTCACTCAAGATTTAGAAGTTCAATGAAAATCACAAGATAATCACGAAATCAATACAAAAAAATTAACTTGTATTTCTATTAAAAAATACAAATAGAGTGAGTAAACAATGTAGGAGAGACTTTTGGCTATATAGATCAAAGTGAAACATAAGATAACATAAGATTAGGACAAGTTATGAGAAATAAAGTGATACGTATCTTATGATTATCCTAAGTAAAATTAAGTGATAAGGTGTGAAAAAAACCCAATAGTGGAATTAATGGATCAATCAAATCACCATGTACTAACTTGAGAAGTTGTGAAGGTCTTCAAGATTTTTCATTTTCAAACTTCTTCTCTAGATGGTTGCCAAGAATTCTATTTTGAAAAACACCATTGAAAAACCTAATTGTGGGAAAGATTAAAACCATATTGTGTTAATTGAGCTTACGCATCTAGCGATAGTTCAAGTGGTGAAATTGTTGGTGCCATAAATTTATCACTTCATTTTAATGAGTAATAAAAGCTATCAAAGGAGAGTAAAAACTAAAGTGAGAAAAGTGATAGAGCCTAGACTAACTATCTTCTTTTCCCATGGAATGTATAGACCCACTATGTAGTTCACTAATGACCACTGTGTCTATAGGGAATTCAACTTCCTTGAAAAAAATTATATGGTTGATTAAGTAGATAGATAAAAAAATTAGTTAATAAAGAAGGCACTAATACAATATATGAAATTTATTATCACCAATATCAATAGACCCTATCCCGGGAACATATTCTAGTGAATCATTACTTCTAAGAATGTTAGGAATAAAATATGGCTTCAAGGATGAGAAACTTTCTTGTGTATTGGCCATGTGGTGAGAAGAACCCAAGTCAATAACCAAAGTGTCAAGTCAAGAAGTTACTACAACAATGAATTTTCCTTTTTATTTCCCCTTATTATAAGATGTGGTCTTTATAGATTCTCTTAATAAATCCTATTTTGAAGAGTTTGAAACCTTACTGTTATTCTTTTCAAGAAGATGGGTGAGATGGGTTATTTTCTCAATAACTTATGTTCATTATGAATATAATTCTTAAAAACTGCACATTTGGCCTTTTTCTTCTTAGACTTTCCATCTTTCGAGGAAGATGTCTTAGAAGCTAAATATGAGAATATTTTTTTGTATCTTGTTTCTTCCCTCCTTGATTCTTCTATTTCTTGTTTCTATTTTCTTAATTTTATTTTTTAAAATTTCTTGATTTGTAGCCACAATATGAGACTTACAAGGTATTATAGTTCTCATTCTAACCAACATATCTTGCTCATTTACGAGTTCATTAGAAAATTCATCAAGAGAAGTCATTGTGTAGGAGGTTCCCAAAGAAAAACTAGTACACCATAAAATATAGAAACAAAAACTAAATAAAATGGACCAAGTTTATAGAGAATACTTAATATTTTTCCTTCTCAATTTCACACTATTTTAATTGTAATCTTATGGATTTTTTTCATTAAATAAGTCCTAAATAGTATCAAAATTATTAAGACTTACCCTTATTAGCCCATTCTTCAATTGATGACCCATAAATCCATCTTTCTTCTCGAAGAGTTTTTCAAAGTAGTTCATACATCATTTGGTGTAGAAGTAGATTCAATATGAAAAATTCAATCAAGAGATATAAACATACACAAGATTCCACTTATTATTCTATTTTGACATGTGTACATTTACTATAGATTTTGTTTCAACTCTCATTATTACCCTCAACAATCCTATTTACTACTATTATAAAACTTCAAAATTGAGTGAAACAAAATCTAATTCTAGATTTCTTAAGTCTCTCAAACATATTGAAATAGTAAAGAATACTATCACTTTAAGTAGAATACTTGTAATCACCAAATCTTGCCAAAAATACACATGCAAAATTAAATGTTAATTGATCTTCATAATTGCTTTCCGATTCTTTAGATCTTTCAAAACATAAGAGAAGAGCATATAATTTTTTTATGAAATCATATAAAAAAAATTGAATCTCTTAATTAAGAAAGCTAGAATTCAAAAACCTAATATCATGTTAGAAATTTGAAATATATGCATAACCAAAAAATTCTTAAGAGAAAAATAAGCCATAAAATTACAAACTAAAGAAATGAAGAGATGTGCAAATCTCAAGATGACACAATTGTATTAGTAGCTCACAAAAAGAAGTTGCATAAAAGAGTGAAAATATAAGCTAGATAGTGATTTTTTATAGACCTAAGGAGAAGGTGGAAGTGGCAGCTCTAATTAGTAGGGAGTGAGTACCAAGTTGTTTATTTTATTAATTTAAAAAAGCTTAATAAAAATGATAAAAAATTTGAAAATAATTGAAAAATAATTATCCTACTAAGAAAATAAAAAGTTATGCTAACATGTATAGAAACCAAAAAGAAGACCATATCTCTTACCAAAATTACAACATTCATGATAATCGATCAAGTACACCTAACTCCCATTCTCCTTTTAACATCCTTGAAGAAATAGATAAGTTTCTTGACACCCTCTAACCATTTCATCTTGTTGTTAAGAGTATGATTGATAAAATATGAATCTAGAAAACACAATAAAGAAAATAATGTTGAGATCTCACTCTCGAAGGCGAATACTAGATTCCAAACTTGATGACTCAGACTGTCCGCACACTTTTGACGCTGCATAAAAAAATGTATGATATAATGTTCTAGACGATTAGTTTTCTAAACCTCAGGCGACAATTTTACCAGACTTGGTTTGCTAAACTTTAGTAGTTTGGATGATTTTCATGACCCAAAAGTTGTTTTCATTAAGAAATATATGGACCTATTTCAAAAAATCTTTCCCGTGTTTCTAATTACATTAAGAGACCTTTAATACATAGAGAAGCTACATTTTGTACCTTTGAAACACGATTGCAGTTACTAAATTATCGATTCTCGGAAAATTGTTCTAATGAATTCAATGCCCAAAAAAAAGACCGGTAATTGATTTCAGTTTAATTCCCTGCAAATCCTTGTTAAAAATCCAGATCGAAACTACTCGTCTCAGTTTTTGGGTACTCCAATCATTGTTTGGATAGGTAGAATCTCTCCTTCACCATGTTGGTATGTGCTGCATATATTTAGACTTTTATTTTAGATGATTTGATTTGTCCATGTTAAATGGATGAACAAACAAGTCCGATCATTACCTATTTATTTTTAGGAGCACTTATCTCTACAAAGAGATCCCCTTGTTGTATAGTTCACGACAGTGTGTAATTGAGAAGAAAGTAAGTCTATAAGTCTCTGAAGAAAGACCTCTATATCGAGACATGATGTAATCCATTGAATCAATACAAAAATTATATGTGGGTTAGCAATTTGTGTTTGCTGTTGCAATCTGAGGTTATTGTCTGTTTTTCAGAATCTACACACCAGTACAGGAGAGCTGCGGAATAGGGTGGAAAACACGAGCGCCTGGGAATACGAGGGCTTTTTTGCGGTTGGAAGAGAGTTGGGGAATAGATGGGTCAGGTGATGGGGACGAAATCATAGCAGATGCCCCTACAGCTGGAGGGAACAAATAAATCCCCGGCTGACAAGGGTACAAACGATTCGTCAATGAGGATTTTTTTTTTTTTTCCGAAAAACGAAAAAAATCGTCAATAAAATTTATCTTTTTCATCGAGAAGTATACAGGATTCGTCAAGAGTTTACACTTGCACCGAAGGGGGGGTTTCTTAAAGTTATCCCTGTATGGAAATTAGGTTCAGATCGTGTCTCAATTT
>CM021101.1:55934037-56079636 GCA_007115665.2 Sequoiadendron giganteum | reverse complement strand
TTTTAAATGATGCACATTTAAATATTTCTAGAAATCTTTGTTCCATTTTCATTTGCAGGCGGCATGAATTTTGAGCAGCAGACGATCAAACCACAATTTCTCTCTGCAACTCGTGACTTCACAAGAAGAAAAAGGAAACAGTAGCAGCAGAAGAAGACACTACCTTGTTCTGTTTCTCTCATGGAGGCAGAGAAAAATATGCAGCAAGATTTGGAAAATTTGGCGAGCAGCCAAACGAAGATGAGCAGGTTAATGAGGAGATGAAGACGAAGTACAGCAGCAGAAAGATTTTCCTTCAAAGTTTACACTTCGACCTTTGGTAAGCGCTGGCTCAATCTTCGCTGTAACTGCATAATATTCACATTCGAAACAATTAACACAATTATTTTTATTAAACGTATTCCTTTCGCTTCAAAATGTACATTCGAAAGCCATTCCTACAGCTTTCGTCAAGTCGAAAAGCATATCGGTGAGTATTTGCAAGAAAAAGCAGAGCTTTGTTTGATTATTTTTGAAAGAAATGAACTTAAATCGTTAATCAATGGCTCTTTAGAAAAATACGTATATGTATCTATTGTGGCGTGTAGATTGGATGAGAATCGGAGCATTCTGCTTAGAGTCAGGCGTGGTACTTATCACTGACAAGCTTTCCGAGGTTAAAAGCTCATTTTCAAACACAGAAAACCAAAAGTTTAATCTCCTGATCAGTTCAGGCCTTACATACAATGTAAAAAAAGGAATATGGATTTCAGGTAAGCCGCCACAAACTGTCTAGCATTTACCTGGAACTCCGTCATAGTCGAAATCACTCTAAACTCAATTAATATTAAGCGCGTATATGAAATATATTTCAATCGTTAGATCTTCAACTGGTGTGAGAAACAACGAGATGCTCAGGTATTGCCATAAAAAAGTAAATCAGTAAAAGAAGTTCAGAATCAAGTCATTATGTTTGCTTTAGATTATATGAATCTTGAGACTTGATGAAGAGAACTCAGAAATGTCTCCATAGCTAGCTTTTGCAGATGAAATTCCTGTTTGCTCATGTAGTTTAATCAGTTATGAGCTCTTCTTGTTGCTAATGTAAAATTTTCTGACTATTCTTATTATAGTACAGTAATATTAGACTTTATAATTACCTAATGAAAGCGATATTTAGTAGCAACTGAGAAGCTTCTTGTTTATTGGCAGGGTAATCTTATTGCTAAAGCAAAAAGATTTCCTTCTGCCATTAAGGCTTTGGCAGACTATGTTCATTCTAAGGGACTCAAACTCGGAATATATGCTGGTGCAGGGTTGCAAATTATGCTAGAATCAACCAAAACCCTTATATTTTTAGACAGGGCACAACATATATACCAAAATCCTGATAACTAGTATTGACTTTAATGTTTGGTTTATTTTGTCAGATCACAAACATGTTCCAAAAGGACGAGAGGTTTCATGGGACATGAAGAACAAGATGCCAACACATTTGCTTCATGTGTAACTAGCTCTTTATAACATTTTTTCATCTGTTGACCCAATTGAGCTCCACTACTGATTGGTTTCTCATGTCATTGAAATAAAATGCAAAGATCTTAGAATAACAACTTTAGATATTGCTATACTTCTTAAAATAATATTTAGACATTGTTGTAAAAAGTTTCTTTATTAGTAAATTAATTTTCAGTATACATCCTTAGAAAAAGATTCAATGCAAAATAATGAGGAAACAGATTGGTCTTTTATCATATTATTATTGGAATACTAAAGAATTACCGGTGTTTGATAAATGAGCGGGGAGTAGATTATTTGACATATACGAGCTGCTATATTCCTGAGTTCAGACCTCTTGCGAGGTACATATTATTTCTGTCAACGGGCTTTTGAAATGTAGATTTAGAATTTGATTTAACAAAAACGTATAAAATTTGTATTGAAATAAATAGGTAACAAAAAATGAGTGAAGCTCTCCTAAAGACAGGGCGTCCTATATTCTTTGCCACTGATGCTTGGTAAGAAAGGTTTTCAAGCAATAATCTCTATATTCAACAAAAAAGTCAACACCCGCTAGTTTATTAACTGAAAATGATGCTAATTCTTTCTATGTTGATGTACAGGAACAACCTAACAGATTACATCGATTTTGGACCTAAGATTGCCAACAACTGCTTGAGTAGTGGAATTGGATATCAATATATTGAGTAATACACTTAACACACCCATGCAGAGTACATTATTTTCTGACTTGGATGAAATTCAAAATGTATATATATATATATAATCATTTCGTTTCTTGCAGCATGTTATATGTCCTGACCAGAACAATGAGCTTTCCACTTATGCAGGTCCTGACCGTGGATGGAATGGTACATTAATTGCTCCATGAGTCCATTGACATGATATTACTGTTGATTTCCATGGTAATATCCATTCTATATCAAATAATTTTGTGCTTGTATTATCCAAACCAGATGCTGATGTATTGCAGATTGGAAGGATGGGCCCCAGTTTGACAATTGAGGAGTACAAATCACAATTTAGCATATGGACCTTAATGAAGGTAACAAATATAGGCCTCTACTTAACGTATAAATATCTGAAGTGTGTTCCTTAGTAAATATAGAAGCTAGTTGTTTAGCTAAGAATCAGTACCCATAACCCACATGCAATGTTGCAAAACTTGGTGCCTCAAGCCATGCAAAAATATTCACATCCGTGTAAGCACTAGACTTATGAAAGGAGACACCTTGACAAAGACCTTTATATTATCTTGTGGCTAAGAGTTCATATCTGTATCTCTTGCAAACACCTTAGATGATTACCATCGACTTACGGAATACGAGTAAGGAAACTTTAGAGATCTTCGGAAATAAAGAGGTTATTGACGTCAATCAAGGTGAATTGTACCTATAAATTCAATTTAAATATTTTAGTATAAAAGTTTGTTAATAGATTCCAATCTTCATCCTTGTAGATATGGAAAATATAAGATTGATCCTACACATCTGATCCTATTCTTTCTAACATCGTTTCTTCTTAATTTATCCCTTTTACTAATTAATTTAATTGAATAATCTTTATTTGATTTAATTCATCATACTTCCTCTCTTAATTAAATAAATCAAATTTATCTGATTAAGTCATGTTCTTTTATTAATTAAATAAATCACTTTGTTTAATTAATCTTATAATCCCCCTTTTAATTAAATAATTCACTTTATTTAATTAATCTTTATAGTCATCTCCTTAAATTAAATAAATTAATCTTTATTTGATTTAATCTAACATCACTTTCTTCAATTAAATAAATCAATCTTTATTTAATTAAATCTAAAATCATTATTCCTCTCAACTTTGATTTATTTAAATCTTAAAATCTAAGTTAAAATTGTCAAATCATTTAATTTCTACTTAATTTAATCAAATCATGATTAATCCTAATCTTAATCACTTCAATCTTCTAGATTTTGCAACTTGCACAATAAATCAATTTCCATTCGAAAGGGCATCTTTTGTGGAATATTCTTCTAGTTCAAAAATCCCTCCAAAAAGGGATGAGTACATCCAACAAGGCATTAAAGGCCTCTTACATATTCTTTTCTTTGAGCCAAGTGACATTTAATAAATTCCTCTCTCCCTCCAACTTGTCATTTCATCAAATTCAAATTTGAATCTAATAGCATTTATGTGCACATTCATTAAAATATGCTCATTCCTCCTCCAATCACATCTTGACAAGTGGCACAATACTATTGGTCCATCTTTGATCCCACATTCATCCTATTTCACATTCCTCCATCCTTATCTCCTATAAATAGAGATCTTCTCTATTGATTTAAGGATCCACAATATCATCCACAATCCATTCAAGCTTACTATACACAATTTCACTTGCAATTTCATTCATTTTTTTATTATCATAGTTTCATAGTTTTTAGCAATCTTATCAAGGTTTTATCAAATTTGCATGAAGGAATCAAGAGTCATCATCCAAGATCATCAAATCATACAAAGGAGTTGGGAAAGGGCCATTTCCTACACATAAATGGCACCAATTCCCCATGGGATTGATAGTTTGTTCATTAAAATAGGATTCTATTGCTTTCATTTTTGTTGTTCTTCATTCCTATTCCTATTTTGATGTTTAAATCTAATTTCATGGGGAATGTTGCTTCTTACTTGCATTTTGATCTATTATTGTGTTTGTTCTTTGTATCGAATCTCCATTCACAATCCCCATCTCTAATCATTTTTGTATGGGCCCAGACTCATTAGGAGTTCAGGGGAAGAAAGTGAGCAAGCAAGGAGACTTTGAGGTATGATATTTATTTGTGGTTTAATGGATTAATAGATGGAAGATGTTTATTTAGCCTTTGAAATTAAATAGCATCATTTTTCACTTAAAAACAATTCAGATTTTTTATGTCCAATTTGTGTGGACTTGAAGGTATTTGCAAGCTATTGTTTCCAATTTGCAACTTGGAGTCAATTTTATAGTTTTTCTTTTCTTTTTATTGTGATTATTCTTTCAGTTCCTCTCTTAATCCAAGATTGCTCTATTTTTTCCTTGTTTTCTCAAAAATGTCTTTGTTCTTTCCTTTAGTAAATATGTTGTTTGGATTTTTTATTTTTCAAGCTTTGCAGGTTATGACAAGGCAAAGATAGTTTTTTGACTTTTATTATTTATGAAGGAAGCAAAATTCACACTTGAAAGCATTCACAATATAAAGGTAGTCTTGCTTGAGATTTGGCAAGAAAATGAGAGCACTGAAAATATTGAACACATTGAAACTGTTGTAAATGTATAAAATATCTCATTGTAGAGAATGAATCACTCTCATTTAAGGTTTTTTTTCTCTATTAGAGGATTATCTTCCTCATTTATATGATCTTGAATTGTAGAAATCTTTGGGAATGACAACCATTCTATGTATCATATCTTTACATCTAATCTATGTAAAATTGAAGTTATTAATAAATAAACTTTTCATGTCTGAAATTTTATCCTTTAAAGAATAGATCAAATGCATTTTGCTCTCTCTACTTTATGTTCTCCTGAAAGCAACTTACTATATGGTGGCCAAATTTTTTATTCTTTAACAATAGAATTGCTTAAAAGTTTTGATTTGGTTGGTTGTGCTCTTGCTATCATAAGATAGTTCATAGTGCTAGTACTAAAAAAAAAGTGTGCACTTGAAATTGTGCTACTACTAAATGGCAACAAGTAAAAGAGAAAATAAGTACCACATAACAAGTAATAAGTAAACAAAGATATGCCAAAATGAAATTTCATAACATAAAGAAGAAAACACATTGGTGATAATGGGCAAATATGACTTAGAGCATAGAAATGTTATAGTGTAGGTAATTGTAGACATGCAAAACTAACATCATGCATCATGCATTCCACCCTAATTAACATTCATTTCTTCTATTTATCAATTAAAATATTTTATTGATTAAATCCCTAATGTCCATCAGACTTAATTAAATAAATCAAATTATTTCATTAAGTCCTAAGTTATTCTTATTTGATTTGATAAATCAAACTTGTTTAAATCAAATATAAAATCCCTAAAATCTCCTAAATTAATTAATCTAAATTAATTAAATTCTAATCATAATTACCATTCTCTAGCTTTTGATTCAACTAGAGTCAAATCTAAACTTTCAACTAACCCACCCACTTGCACCAATAAATCATTTATTTGATTTATTGATTCTTCTAATTACTTTCAAAAGAGCATCAAGATGGAATATTCTTCCAATTTGAATCTTCCCTCCAAAGGATTTGTCTCTTCCAACAAAGCATTAAATGCTCTTACACATGTCTCTTGCACAAGTCAAACTTGGCATTTAATGCACCTTTCATGTCATTTCATGCAAAATTCAAATTTGAAATTGGCACATTGGCCAAGACTTGCACATTCCTCACCCTCTCACACCTTGACAAGTGGCATCTTGTCATTGGCCCATGAATGATCCCACATTCATCAATTTGGCCTCTCCTCTCTTCAAGTTCAACTATAAGCTGAAGACTTCTCTCCTTCAAACAAGAACACATCTTTAGGCAAGGTTACTCTCCACATGAGAGAACTAATCTTGCTCATCACAACAACACAATTTGAGAACACATTTCATGCAAGGTCACTCTCTTCATTTGAGAATCAATCTTGCTCTTCATCATCTATCATCTATAATCCACATTTGAAAACATCTCCACTATAGGCAACTTGAGTTCAAGAGCATCTCATTGTCTATCTTATCATCTTGGCAATCTTGCTTATCAAGGATTGGGAAAGGGCTCTTTCACATATTCAAAGAGCACCAATCCACCATAGAATAGATGCATTTCATGTCTTCTTTACATGTTTATTTTGGTTTTATCATTTGTTTTTGAAGAATGTCATGTTATTCTATGAGGATGTTAGAATCATGCTAACCATTTGTAGATTTTGATGCCCACAAAATAGCGCTAGAAGGAGGGCTTGATTTTAACATTAAGCGATTGATAGTTGTTGTTCTTCGTCATACCAGCCTCTTAGCTGTTATTTGCCTTTTCTCCGAAACATTTTGCAAAGTTCATTTGCTTTAAAGTTTAGACTTAGACCATTGTTGAGGCATTTTGTCAAACAACTTGTGCACTAGTGGCAGAATTGTGCATATCCTACAATGATTATGCAGTAAAAACTACAACATGGCGGTAAATCTAGAACATCGACACATATGGAAATAGCTACAATAGCTATGCCCCTATGGAGCCAGGCTTTCTTTTTTTTCTACATTGGCTGTCATGGAAATTGCCATGACTTTGATTTGTTGTCCTCTGGAAAATACCTGTTATGCTGTTATGATACTCTTTGATTTGTAGGGGTTTTGAAGAAGTTATTTAATTGATTCAAATATTGGAGTCACACCTCATTCATTCCTTAATAAACTATATGTTGTGGAGAAAACAATACTCCTGAATCCTACATATTTTCAGTGGTACAGAGCTGTGGTACCAGAACTTCATATCAATGGAGTTTGAGGGCGAATGGCTATTGCAATGGTGCTTGTATTTATTCATGTGCACCCAAATAGGTTATATTATTATATGGGATTTTCATTGTTGTTAAGATACGACTCTCTCAAATTATAATGTGTTGATGGGTGAGTTTGAAGTGAAGCTTATTAAGAAATTTTGTGGTGAGAAAATCTAGCTATAATGATCTTGCTAAGAGGTAGGCACATTTCTCGACAAACTTCCCATGGTACTGAGGGCCTTTTTGCATTGTAATCCTACAATGATTGTGCAGTAAAAAATAAATAAAAATTACCAGGGCATTTCATCTAGAACATCGACACATATTCCTTTTTCATTTATGCTTTGATGGATATCCATATGCTGTTGCAAGGCACTTATATTGATGCAAGGTATGGGTGGCACTGGTAAAGTTTGAGGAATTTATGTGCTACACATGCTACATTTGCCTGAGAGTTTTTAAAGCCTTTTTCATCAAATCTATTTATTCACATTCCTTTTTCCCACTATGTTGAGGGATTCTGTCAAAAGCTTCTCATGCCTTCTCTATACTCCCTGGCATCAGACATTGACTAGGCGACGAAGCTCTTCCCACAAGACCACTGTCTCCTAGAGTGAAACAATTGTAGGATTCGCATTTAAGGCACAGGGCATGAAGCTCTTAAATTATTTGATCAAGTAGGTATGTATGCAAAACACGTGAGTAGTCATTGAAGAGAATCATTTCTGTTTTGTAGATGTCATTAAGCTACTAAAAGTCAAATAAGTAATAAATTTGCATGAGATAATCCAGCTTATACAAACGCTTGTTTATTCGTTCTATGAATTCCTTTGTTATCATTGATTGAGAGAGGTCATGTTTATAATGAAGGCATTGCAAAAAGACCTTAACTTCCTCTCTGCCTCAGAATCATGCATTTCTCTTTGCTATTTAAAATCTATAGTTACTCGCATTCATTAAGGCTATGTTGTGACAGGCTACTGCCTTACATTGATTCATTGATTGTAGTAGATGAAATGTTTAGGAAAGTGGCATTTGTTCAGCTCTTCTTTACTTCTCCTATCCTTTATCTTTCATTGGTGGCTTTTACTCTTGTGTTAGATTAATGCATAGGCCAATGTCAACGTAATTTTTGAACAAGTTGTGCCCTTATTTTCTCTACTCTCTGTCAGCACTTCAAAAATTGCATGTCAATTTCATGATTCTCTTAGCCGACCACATCTTTGTCAGAAGATCAATGCCAGCTAATAACAAAGAAAAGATAGGATGGCGTGATTTCTGTCATGCAATGTTGAAATGGTAGTAAAGTCTTGATCCATGTGAATAGCGATTAAATACTTTAGGTGGGACTCTAAACGTCTTTTTAAATAGAAGGATTAGTGTTTCTTTTATTTATTTTTATCAGCTGTCTTTTTTCTTTTGCGTTCATTTTGAAGTGACTAATCCATTGATGGTGCTACAGTGTGTGTGGTGAAAGTGACTACCTGTGAGTTTTCCTTTAATATTATTTCCCTGTTGGTTAGTGGTTCATTTCATTAATTTCTGCAGGGACTGAATTTATGTGCATAGCCACAAAATTACAGTGTGGTAATAGGCACCATCATAGGAAAATGAAAAACTTTAGCCACATGACATATATTGAAGATTTGAATTGAAACATTCTTTGATATATTGGAGTATTACACAAATTATGATTCAAACCGATGGTACTTTGAGGTGATTTAAACATTGTGTAATCTTAGGGAATACAAATCTATGTTTATAAGTGGGATTTTGATTATGTTAGGAAACATAACTCAATAAGATAGAGTGTCCATTAATAACTTGCTAAGTATAGCTAGGGCATACTAGTGTAGTGCTTAAAAGTAGACTTCGTGATTAAGGTGTATGTTGACTATTGGTTGTTTACGGAATTATTTTTATCAAAGTTATAATTCCATTAAACAATATTTATGTGCCTTGTCAAAACATTCTATTTTCTTTCCTTAAGAAGTTTTACCAAATAATTGACATGCTTTGTGCATTCTTGTATAGTTTAGAAAATATCATACATCTCCTTGGTCATAACTTTGTACTATTTTTTCAGGTTGGCGTTGGAGGCAAGCATCAAAAATTAAACAAAGGAAAACGAATCGGAGCTTGACAAGTTTAAAAATTAAGACTTGAAAAGCATTTTTTAATGCTTGTGGTTATAATCCAAGGCTCCAATTCCTGCTTTAGTTTTCTGTTTTAGACCAACTCATATTTTGATTTGGGCTTAAAATCAATCATTGACTTGATCTTTTCAAAGTTGGTTAAAAAGAACCTTAGACATTACTAGATTTCAATTTGGACTTAAAATTGAACAAGGCAAACTTCACATTTCAATTGGTGCTTTTAAAATGAACTCATCACTGCTTTGAGGTATAAAATGAACAAGTGTCTTTCATGTTTTGCAATTTTTTTCACAAATTAACATCATTGAAATGCGTATGCGCTTCTCTCATGCTTCACAGCGATCTTGAGAATCAAAAACATTTTGGTGATATTAACTTGTCAAAAATATTGCCTCCACACTTCAATTTGGGCATTTTAAAATTGAACAAAACACTTTGCGAGTGTGAGTAAACTTATTACGAGTGTTCTCCTTTTGTTTCTAAATGAAGGTTGATCAAACTACGAATATGTTTACTCGCTTTTGTTTATCTTAGAGGGCTTGCCTTGTGGGAAAAAATACTCACCCAAGGCAACAACCCAACCGAGAACATGCTAAAGCCAAGCGACTTCCAACTAGTATATAAGTGTGGATTCTTGAGGAAAGTTCAAGAATCACGAGGATTATTCCAATGAAATGGACAACAATGGAATCTCGCCGATGTTGAATAATCCCCCACGAATGAAATGCCCGTATTAGAACCCTTTATTTAGGAAAAGGCCAAAACCTTGTCTATCTTGTTGGTGAAAAAGGTCACGTCCTTTGAAGCTACCCCACGTTATACATGTGGTCTTGTTGTGGAAATGGAAAGTATGCCATGGGAGATTCATGGGTACTAATGCTTGGCTGACCCGAATAAGTGAGTGTCGTGGAGGGGAGCCCATGTGGTCAAGCATTTAGCCATTCACACAAGATATGCACAGCTGGATTTATCCAAGTGGGAACCCAACAAGATATTGCCTCATCATCCTAGGGTTGTAAAGTGCTTGGAAGTGGAAAACGCATTGCTTGGTTCCTAAAAACATTTGAAAACAAACATTCACAAAGCCTCCAAATTTCAAACCCCTTTTAGGAAACAAATACCTTTGACGAATTTAAGCACTCTTGCTTTCCCTGGGGATCATATCCTTAGAGGTTTCTAAGTGCTTGAATTCTATCATCATTTGTTTTCAATAAGGTTAAACACAAAAGACTTTTGCCCTATTTTCCTTGATTTCCGCATAATGGACCTTGTGGGATGAAGAAGAATGCAGGACATTAGACATTCAATTTGAAAACATAATCAAGCAAGTGCTTTTGGTAAAAGGAATTCACAAAGACAAGATAAAAGAAAAATTGGATTACACATGTGTTTTCTAACATGATTTCTCGCAAGATCAAGATCCCAAAACCAAAGTTCAAGAAGCTTAGTCTGAAAGCTCGTGAGGAGTGTCTTGAGAGACTTTTCAAATTCAGAGAAATATTGGTTTACAACTTTTACAAAAAAGCTTCAAGAAAACAATCCTGAGTTGTATGAGTTTTACTATCAAGAGAATCCCAAACTTTTTGAAAGGTTTTCTTTACTCCCATAGGAAATATAGCGTGTCCTTCAACGCTGCGGTCTTTTAAGCAGAAGTGTTATATAAGTCAAGTCTAGGATCAAATTCAATCACTTTCATCCATCTCTCAACCATCAAAATTAGTCAAAAATCACCTCACCAGCAGCTCTTGGAAACTTTGTAAAGATCTGTTATGGTAAACTTCTAGGCGAAATCAAATCACTTTGTTTGACTTAACACAACTAGTCAAACCATCATCCTATACACGAGTTTTCTCTACAATAACACAACTTCCTAGGGTTTATGAGTTCATCTTGTTTGGCTTAACACACTTAGCCAAATTATCAAATCAGTACCTCATTTGACTTAACACACTTAGTCAAACCGTCCTCTTATGTACAAGTCCACTCTAGGATAACACAACTTCCTAGGGTTTTACAAGTGCATTTATCACATTTTGTTTGACTTAACACATCTATTCAAACCATCAATCCAATCACGATTAATCAAAGTCCTAAAAGGTTTAGCATTCCCTTCAAAGTTTCTTTAAGAGTTCCATTCATCCATATCACTCATCTTTTGTTTATCTCATCCTCGTCATCTCTTTGATCCTTCAATTATCCTAGTTCTTCGCTTCTTTGAACCTAAGGTTTAGACTGATCTAAAGAATTAGAGGTTCATATCTTACATTCTTGAAAATTGATCTTCATTTTATGGTTCAAACTCGATCTCAACACAAGAGGGACATCGAATATAAACTTGATCCATCCATCATGAGCAATTCATGTCAACCAAACTATCCAAGTCTCACAATGCCAATCAATTTTCGAACCTCACATTTATACATGGCATCATCATCTCCTCCAAACCTCAACGTGAGTATGCCCAATCTAAGTTGTGGAACACCTTTCCCAATTGTAGATTTAAATCCAACTCCAAATCTGCAAATCTATCAACCGAACACTCAATACATGAGTTTTCCAAACATCATCCCACCAAATCCATACATACCAAATGTGAATATACCAAGTACATATTTACCAAACATAATCATTTCAAATCCACACTTGGTAAACTTTGGTGTAGACATGCTTGCAAATCCCCCTAATATTGTTCAAATTCCTAGCAATATATTGGCAACTCCATATGTTGATTCAAGTCAAGGTAACCCCATGCAAAATCAAAGTTATCTAAATCAAGGCAATATGGTTCTCAACCACAAAAATGTTCAAAGACAATCTATAATGCTAAATCAAAACATCATACCAAATCATCCCATTTTTCCATCGGTATCGCAACAACAGGTGGCAACCATTCAAGCAACCCTAGCAATCAACACCATTCCACCACCACCACCACCACCACCGCCAAAATACAACACGAAAAATTCATTCTCCATCATGTTGCAAGCCACTCAAGAAGCTTCCTGTAAAAAGGTGCTCCAAAACCAACAAGCTACACAAGTTGCACAAGCAGCTGAAGTAGCCCAACAAGCACAGACTCAAGTTAAAGCCCAACACCACGCTCGACAAGCGCAAGTACAATTCCAGGCACTATTACAAGCAATCCATCAACAAGTGCATCAACAAGTAGCTCAACAAAAAGCCCAACAAAAAGCATTGTTGGCACAACAACGACACGACCAACAACAAGCGTTGTGGGCTCAGCAAAAAACAAAGGCATTACTCGCTCAACAAAGCTTGCAACAAATTCCCACCACAATTGTTGAGATCAAAAATCAAGATCAATGCATCAATAAACACCTTGAAGATGTTTCCACCTCGAACAACGATCAAATCAACATACACCAAGAGCCACTTTTCAATCATGATCAAAATTCACCAACACCGTCCAACAATGATGCAATTCAAGAAATGTCAACTTCACTTGGTCTTATGGTTGAAGACATTGAAAATATCTCCACCATAACGGCTAAGGACAATGATCAAAATCAATCTATCAATGAGCACATTGAAGATGTTTCTACCCTATCTGATGATCAACTCACCATACATCAAGAGCTACTTTTTAATGATCTATTTCAAGGAGTGTTGGAATTGTTTGATCCCATTGACATAATCTACGATCCATCCACTAAAGATCACACTTTAAATGTCTCTACATTGCCTTATGATTTAGAGGAAATATCTCAAGAACATATTCCAAAGCATGATCAAAATCTTCCATCAAGGTCTAGCAATGTTCCTTCGCAAGACATATTGACATCCCTCGATCACATGACTACGAATAGTGAAGGAATCCTCAAAGATCAAAAGGATATCGAGCCACTTCCCATTCCTAATAAAGATATCCAAGAGCCCACTATAAGCAATCCATCCTTTGAAATCGACCCATGTCAAGGAGTTGATCCAAAACATGTCGAAAGTAATTCCAGAATTAGTCAAGATCAAAAATTTGTATCTCCAAGATACTACAATGATCTAATGGGAACTCTTCTATCTATACAAGATGTTGCAAATGATGATAATATCCATATAGCACATATTCCTCCATCTACCCACAAGATCCTTTCTTTGGATGGACACATAGATGATCTTCATTCAAAACAAGAGTCTCATACTCTTGACATCATTACCAATGAACAAGAGTCTCCTACTCTTAACATTTGTACACATGATCAAGATATAGAGAAATACAAAGACATATCAGAAATGGGTCATGAAGAATGCTTCTACAAAAGTTATGAATCAGAAATGTCATGTGAAAGAATATCAAGAATGGACAGTGAAGCATCAACACTTCTTGAAGAAGCATTACAATTTGATATCTCACAAGATCAAGCCAAAGATATCAATCAATAAGTCATCCCCTATGCGGAGGATCTTATCACTTATAAACTTGGAACGCTCACCTTTGTAAGGGAAAATCATCTTATCAATGAAAGAGCTATGACCTTTGAAGATCCGCCACAAAGCAGAGAAGGATTAGCACCTTGTTTCCAAGGTAAATCATATCCTATTGCAAATAAGTTTTTTCAGCATATGAATTATCAAGGCAGAGGATTAGGCCTACATGAACAGGGTATCCTAGAACCAGTGCAGATTATTGGTAATCCTAAGCATCAAGGCCTTGGTTATTCAACAATCAAGGAATATAAACATAGTAGTGATACTTCCACAAAACTGGGGGCAACTTCGTCTCGAGCAAACATCAACATAGGGAGCACGAAAAATCCTTATGATGAAACCAATGCCAATACTACAACCCGCCATGTCACGAATCTTCATCCACCCATCACCCTATCCACGAATTGGGACCAACATCAAAAGAAAGATTTGAATCAAAGCATGAAGAACGTTATCAAAGTAAAAGAAGCTAAGAATCATATTGGATAAATCAAATATATATGGATACTAAAAAATACAAAGAATGATTATCCCTATCAAACTCTATTAGTCAAAGAAACTATGGGGAAAAGTATGCATCAAATATGTCCACAAAAGCAAAAGTAGGCTTCTCAAGCAACTTACAAAGTGTATCAAGCAATTGGTCCCAATTCTATGCACACTTCCATATCCACCGATCATTGCTCATCTTCCCAAGTTTGGAGAGTGAAAGGTTCCAAACCATCAACCAATCCATCTTTTACTCTTAAACACACTCCATCCATGCCTCCACGCATAATATACAATTCTCACATTGACCATGTGTTGGCAACGACCCTTCATCATAAGGATTCAGAAGGCACTCTATCATGATGTGCGCACAAAGACAAAGTTAACTCTAGTGTCGGAAAAGCAAAACAAATCTCTGAAAAGTTACATTCAAGTGCACGTATCTTGGCAAGGCAACTTCTTCGAATGGGATATCAATGACATGTTATGATAGAAGCATCAATGAAAGTAGTACCAGGTGATTCAACATCAGCTTAAAATCTCTTAGAAAATACAAAAAAAAAAAAAAAAATATGTTGAAAAAATGGTCACCTTGATGAAAACCTGGCAAATAGGCATCTTGGTGACAACAAAAAAATAAAAAAATATCAGAAAAAGGATTGAAAACAGTAAAGAGAAAAATCGTCCTCTAACGAAAACCATTTTGGTGGTGCTTTGGACAAGTACCATGATGAAAACCTGGCAAATAGGCGTCATGTGTAGAATCGAGCATCTATGTGCACCAATTCAGGAGAAAGCATCTTATCACATCCATAATAAAGCCAACATTCCATCTATATCATTCATTCATCCATGAATTATTTATCCAACCCATTTTTATCCATCTGCATCCAAGGTCCAAGTTACCTTGATCTTGATAAAATTTTGGAGCACACTTTGTACTTGTTTATGGTAAAAATCTTGACATGGGTCATTTTCATTGATCCCATCCTACCCAGCATTATCTGAGCTTTAAAGCATTATCCAAATGAGCATTCCTTTGTTTGAACACCTTATCTTATCACAAGATAATCCTTGGCATCCTTTGCATGCTTACCGTATCTATCCATACACCTATTCAAGAATCCACCTATGGCATTCCAAACATTGCTAGACACTGGGGGAGCTAATTACATCTTGCTTCGAGAATGAATCTTGATCTATGTCCTCCAACTTATTTGGTGATCTGAACATTGACGAACTTGAAATCAAACTGGTCAAATCCTTTGTGAGCATAAATCCAAGTCAATAGCCCATGGCATATTTTAACAAGATGACATTCCTCATCAAGTTTTATCTATCACCAAACATCAATCTAAATAATCAATATCAGTCGCATCTAATGCGCACATCAGTGTCACATCAAATCATCAAAGCAATTTTGTTCCAAATCAAGCTTCATCAATCTTGATCAATTGAATCCAATCATCGCCTTGTTTGACTTAACACACTTAGTCAAACTATCATCTTGTGGACTAGTTTACTCTAGGATAACATAACTTCCTTGGGTTTACAAGTTCATTATCACCTCGTTTGACTTAACACACTTAGTCAAACTATCATCTTGTGGACGAGTTTACTCTAGGATAACACAACTTCCTTGGGTTTACAATTTCATTATCACCTTGTTTGACTTAACACACTTATTCATACTATCATCTTTTTGCACGAGTTTACTCTAGGATAACACAACTTCCTTGGGTTTACAAGTCCATTATCATCTTGTTTGGCTTAACACACTTAGCCAAATTATCAAATCCATAATCACCTCGTTTGACTTAACACACTTAGTCAAACCATCCTCTTTTGTACAAGTTTACTCTAGGATAACACAACTTCCTAGATTTTACAAGTGCATTATCACTTTTGTTTGACTTAACACACTTAATCAAACTATCAATCCATCAATCCAATTGATCAACATTAAGCTTGATTTTCATCAAAATCCCAAAACAGTGCATTGATATCATCACATATCACATCCAAATCATCAAAATCATGCAAAAAGTTAAAAACATTCAAAAGAATAAAAAATATTCAAAAACATTCAAAAAATCAATCAAAAACATCCAAATCATTCAAAAATCCAAAAACATGTCAAAAGATCAAAAAATCATCAAAAATAATCATCATTTAGTCTTGTCAGTCTTTCACCGTGTCGAACTACGTCGTCTCTAAGCTTGAACGTAGGCAAGGTTGATCTTTGATCATCCCTTGAGATAGTTAGGGTCAGTCCTTAGGCATCCGTCGCATTGGAAATCCGTTTGCCCATTTATTTTTTACAGTTAGGGTCAGTCCTTAGGTGTTCATCATAATGACATCCATTTGCCCATCTAGTTAAGCGTCTATCGTAGGGGCATTCGTTTTTCCATCTAGTTTACATTTTAGGATTTTAGGCATCCGTCGCAATGACATCTGTTTGCCCATCTATTTAGGCGTCCATCGCAGAGGCATTCATTTTTCCATCTTTTTCGGATTTTAGGCATCCATCACAATGACATCCGTTTGCCCATCTAGTTAGGTGTCCGTCGCAGAGGCATTCGTTTGTCCATCATTTTAGGATTTTAGGCATCCGTCACAATGACATCCGTCTGCCCATCTAGTTAGGCGTCCATCGCAAGGGCACCCGTTTGTCCATCTAGTTTACATTTTAGGATTTTAGGTGTCCGTCACAATGACATCCATCTGCCCATCTAGTTAGGCGTCCATCGCAGGGGCACCTATTTGTCCATCTAGTTTACATTTTAGGATTTTAGGCGTTTGTCGCAATGACATCCGTCTGCCCATCTAGTTAGGTGTCCATCGCAGGGGCACCCATTTGTCCATCTAGTTTGCATTTTAAGATTTTAGGCATCCATCACAATGATATCCATCTGCCCATCTAGCTAGGTGTCCATCGCAGGGGCATTCATTTGTCCATCTTTTTCACATTTTAGGATTTTAGGCGCCCGTCACAATTGCAATCCATTTGCCCATCTATCTCATTAGCAATCAAGTCAATTGGAGTCCGAACTATGTTGTCTCTGAGCTTAAAAGTAGGAAAGGCCATCCTTGATTGGCCCACGAGACATAAAATTCAAAAACATTCATAAATCTTGAAAATACCAAAAACATTTGTAAAACATCTCAAAATACCAAAAACAGCCTCAAAAATATCTGAAAAACCCAAAATGGTGCACCCGTGTCATCTCAGTTTCACCCGCAATAATCACCATTCCTAATAAATCAATCGTCACTTTCACCCTTTGGTGAGTTAGTCTGAAGCAAGTTTAGCAGGTTCAAAAAGTGAACGCTTAATCATTAAAGTCTCAAGTCTAGAGCAGTAAGAAAGCAAGTTGGTCAACTCGGAGTATCAATAGCTTATCACCCAAATTAGTCTCACCAAAACCCTGATCACTACATGTCCTAGGATGAAGCTTTCCTGCGATGGAAATAAGCATCAGGTACCCCACAATAGTTAGCCTTGGCTAGCAGTACAAAGAACATTAGCTTGTTTGTTTATTTTATTTGGTCTTTTTGACTTATCTTATTTTGCGCTCATTTCAAGGACCTCTCGATGATGCCTAAACAAAACAAGTTTAGAGAGAAAGGAATGGGGCAATGATAATTATCTTTTTGTTTGTTGTGCTTGTTGGATGTTCTTGTAAAATAACTTGGTGAATACTTGCTTTGTTGGGTCCGTCCTAGCAAGGTTTCCGTATGTCAACTGTGAACAAGAGCACTCCTATCTGATTGTCAAGTCAAAGTCCATCACACTAGGTGCAACACCATCCTGGTTCTTAATACCTTGATGCATCACACCTACGTGTGTTATCAAACATAAGGAAAGTTACACTCTTTATCTCTCCCATCCCTAGATAAGCAATACATCATCATCAATCATCATCATAGCTAATAAAGTTGGCTTGTTGAACTTTTTGCATCTTCTTAGATTCAAGGGTTGATCCCTCCCATTCTTCTATCCTCTTTCACGCTAACAATACATACATCTTGCATCCATCCCACATCTTGCATAATCACATCATATCAGGACAACATCATCCATCGCATTCATCTCATTTTCATAATCATATAAGTTGTTTAGGATAATATAAATTTGTTATTCTAAGCATCTTCCAAACATCTCATTTTCATCATCATTATCATATAGTCTAACCATCCATACATCCATTTTGAACCTCTTTGTCACGAGATCGACCTCAAATCGAATATTTTCACTCGATCTCTCGAGGGGGCAATGTACTAATGTACTTATTTCAACTGGGGCATCTGAAAAAACCAAAGAATTTTTTAATTTCGATGTTAGCAACATCATTCTTTGAATCAATGCAACAAGTACATTGCTTCAAAGAGGGGCAAAATGTAGATATGCAAAACTAACATCATGCATCATGCATTCCACCCTAATTAACATTTATTTCTTCTATTAATCAATTAAAATATTTTATTGATTAAATCCCTAATGTCCATCAGACTTAATTAAAAATAAATCAAATTATTTCATTAAGTCCTAAGTTCTTCTTATTTGATTTGATAAATCAAACTTGTTTAAATCAAATATAAAATCCCTAAAATCCCCTAAGTTAATTAATCAAAATTAATTAAATTCTAATCATAATTACCATTCTCTAGCTTTTGACTCAACTAGAGTCAAATCTAAACTCTCAATTAACCCACCCACTTGCACCAATAAATCATTTATTTGATTTATTAATTCTTATAATTACTTTCAAAAGGGCATCAAGATGGAATATTCTTCCAATTTGAATATTCCCTCCAAAGGATTTGTCCCTTCCAACAAAGCATTAAATGCTCTTACACATGTCTCTTGCACAAGTCAAACTTGGCATTTAATACACCTTTCATGTCATTTCATGCAAAATTCAAATTTGAAATTGGCACATTGGCCAAGACTTGCACATTCCTCACCCTCTCACACCTTGACAAGTGACATCTTGTCATTGGCCCATGAATGATCCCACATTCATCAATTTGGCCTCTCCTCTCTTCAAGTTCAACTATAAGTTGAAGGCTTCTCTCCTTCAAACAAGAACACATCTTTAGGCAAGGTTACTCTCCACATGAGAGAACTAATCTTGCTCATCACAACAACACAATTTGAGAACACACTTCATGCAAGGTCACTCTCTTCATTTGAGAATCAATCTTTCTCTTCATCATCTATCATCTATAATCCACATTTGAAAACATCTCGACTATAGGCAACTTGAGCTCAAGAGCATCTCATTGTCTATCTCATCATCTTGGCAATCTTGCTTATCAAGGATTGGGAAAGGGCTCTTTCACATATTCAAAGAGCACCAATCCACCATAGAATAGATGCATTTCATGTCTTCTTTACATGTTTAATTTGGTTTTATCATTTGTTTTTGAAGAATGTCATGTTATTCTATGAGGATGTTAGAATCATGCTAACCATTTGCATATTTTGATGTCCACAGTAATGTTATTGTCCTATATTAGCATCCAAAAAAACATGAAACCATGGGTGAAAAAAAGAGAGATTGTCTCAATCACATGCACTAGTATCCAAAGTATTACAAAGAAGAAATTGAATTTCTAAAACATTTGATTCACTCAAAACATACCTTGATGGTTATAAATCATGTAAAGTATTAATAAGATGTGTATACTAACACAAAGTCTATGTAATAGGTAGGGAAAAAATTTTATTTTATTGACAAAAGATGTGCCAAAATTTTTCTGGGTTCATCTAGAAATTAATGTCATCATCATATAAGAAAGGGAGGGGTACATTATTAGAAGATTGTGATGGTACCTATATCAATTAGGTGTTTTATTTATGTTTTAGTGCTTTCCGTTGATTAGAAAAATTAATAGTTAACACTTAATGGTATACACAAGAGAGAGGTGTTGAATGACAATGCTTAGGACCTTTCTTATTCGCATGAGGAAGTGAAATGATCAATTGAGATTATAAAAGAATGGATAGGACATGTTTAGAGAGGTCACCATGATGTGTATAGGATCAATGGTTATGTTTGGATGAAATGAAAGGTTGGTTACTTGATAGGGGCTTGCAAGAAATATAATTTTTTTTCAAAAATGAAATGGTACCAAAGGGGTAGTGAGTAAAGAAGGTGGAGCAAAGAAATAGTGAGGATTTATGTCAATAAAGGGGTGGCTTATTTATAGGGGTTATAGGGTTGAATTATATATTGTCAAAATAAGGTGAAATATTATAAATTTTAATGCTCCAAGAAGTATGCAAATCTAATTTTATCAATCCAACATTGGGTTCATTAAGATATAAAATGAAAGCCTAAAATCAACAAATAGAAGTTCTAGTTAACCATATGATATGATTGGATAACACAGTGGGGTTTTGAGTGATATGACTGTGCTTGTTCTAAGTGTAATGTAGAAAAATCTATGCTTGGACATTTTCACACTCATTTGGGTCTTTCTTATGGATTTTGGCCTAGTTTTGCCTAGATTTAATGTTGTAATGTAGCCAACACATTCACATTAGGTCTTGGACCCTTGTAAATCAATAAAAACTTTATGATGTCTTGCAAAGGTATTGTGAAGTGTTGCAACAAACTTTCACACTTTTCTAGGACCTTTTCAACATATTTCACTTAAATAACCTCTTTCTATCACTTACCAAGCCTTATTTCAAAGTGTTGTAAATAGTTGTAACAAACTCTCAAACTTTTCTAGGTTTTTCATCAATAATTACACCTTTTTTATGCTTTAATTGGCCCCATTTTACACTTACATGCCTTATTTAAGTGTCTTTTTACAGGCCTTATTTAAGTGTCTTTCTGAGAATAAACCCGATAAACATAATTTAATATTATTTAATCACCGACACCCACTTAAATTGCCTAAGTGGGACCAAGTCGCCTTTTGGGGTGACTTAGTCCCATTTGGCTCAAAAATCAAAATAAGTTCAAAATTTTGACTAGTTTTTATTCTCCAAGACCTAATGTTGGCCTGTGATGTGGTATTTTCGAGAAGTAGGGCATAATTATGTATAAATATATGATTTTACACTCATTTTGGGACCTCCCTCTAGTATTCTGCTTCTACTTTCTTTTACCTTCTTCTCTCTCCTCTCTGCATTCATCATTCTTCTCAAGCAAGCTAGGGTTTTGGCATTCTAAGTCATCAAGAAGCATTCAAGGGAAGATTCTTCATCCATTGTTGCAAAAATTCAAGATCTATCATCATGGAAAGTTTCTAATTCCTTCATTTCATGTTCATACTTCCTTTTATTTCTTCATTTGGTTTAATTACCTAAAATAGGCTTGACCAAGGCAAACCCCCATGCCCTAACATTCAACATTTCTCTCTTTCTTTGTGTGTTTGCAAATTTAGGTACCTTGAAGGCTTGGAGATCATTGGAGAATAGATTGAAATTTTTTTGAAGTCATCTCCTTGTTGGCTAGGGAAAAACATCTACAAAAAATCATTTATAGTGTCGAAAATCACAATTTGAGATCCAGATACCTGGAGGAGCAGAAAGTGCAGATCGAGAGCTTTCATTTCAACTTTTAAATTTTTAGAGAAGCCAAAGTGGACTAAGTCACCATTAGTGGAAATTTAGTTCCAGTGCACATGTTTTCCAGAGTTTTATTTAGATTTGGATACCCATTTGGATTAAACGGGCTTTGATGTAGTTTTCCAGATCTAAGACTAAGTCACCTAGAATGGCATAAGTGTCCCAATAGGCTAAAATTTAAGAATCAACAACATTTCCAATCTTCATTCCAGTCCTCAACACATTTCTATGTGCACATCTTCAATCTACAACTTTTTTGTTTAGTTTGGTTTGTATTTCTAGGTCATTTACTTGATGTTTGCATATCACAATGTGTTTTCAAACAAACTGCATTTTCTAGGTTTTGCATTACTAGTTTTTTTTTTACCAATTTATTGCATTAAAGTATATTTCAATCATATTAGCATTAATCTTGAATGAACTTCAAATTTTTGTGGGAAATCTCTCCTTTTAGGTGAAAAACCCTAGAAGTGCAAAAGAGCATCCTTTCCCCAAAAATCTACGGTTCACTAAGCTCAAGGGTGGGGAGCTTGGAGAGGATTTGCAAGTGGGGAATACATAAAACTAATCAAATTGACCTAAGGGGTGACTAACCAATTGGGTTGTTACATGTAGAGGGTTTTACAACACTATATGGGTTGCAGGTTTCATAACACCCGATGTTTTCCACCTTGCAATTATTGTAATGAAAACCTTTTTATATTTAGAGAGTACAAATGCAATGAAAGTCACCTTCAAAATTTAAATTTTTTCTTCGGTAAAAATTATGTTATAATTTCCTCACATGATGAAAAAACAAATGCAGAGTATAATTGTAGGTTGAAAAAACATAGTGGATTTTGAGTGATATGATTGTGCTTGTTCTAAGCTCAAGTGTGGAGATCTCGAGGAGTTGTAGGTGAGGGATACATAAAACTAATCAAATTGACCCGAGGGGTAACTAAGCAATTGGGTTGTTACTTGTAGAGGGTTTTACAACAATACGTGGGTTGCAGGTTTCATAACACATAGTGTTTTCCAACTTGTAATTTTATAAAATAATAAGAATGTGATGAAAAACCTTTTGTTATTTACAAAGTAGGAATGTAATGAAATTCACCTTAAAAATTTGTAACAAGTCTTAGAGTAAACATTGATTTTAAATTTCTTCATATGTTTGAAAAATAGATAACTTTTCATAAGGAAATAACTAACAGGGGACAGTGTGTTTTCCAATAGTGCAAATAATGTGGGATTTTTTTGTTCCAATCAAATGAAGAAAGTGAAATGCCATTTTTACTATACCAAATAGTTGTTCTAAAATTTTAAGGTGAACTTCATTACATTCTTGGTGTGTACGAATAAAAAAGATCATAAGGAAATATTTAACGAGGGACAATGTGTTTTCCAACATTGCAATAATCTGAGCATTTTTCATAAGGAAATAATTGACAATGGACAGTGTGTTTTCCAACATTGCAAATAATGTGAGGATTTTTTTGTTCCAATGAAATTCTAAGAAAGTGAAATGCCATTTTTATTGTACTAAATAGTTTCTCTAAAATTTTAAGGTGGACTTCATTACATTGTTGGTTTGTACGAATAATAAAAAAATCATAAGGAAATATCTAACAAGGGACAATGTGTTTTCCAACATTGCAATAATGTGAGCATTTTTCATAAGGAAATAATTGACAAGGGATAGTGTGTTTTCCAACATTGAAAATAATGTGAGAATTTTTCATAACAGAATAATTGATAATGGACAGTGTGTTTACCAACACTGCAAATAATGTGAGAATTCTTTTGTTCCTATGAAATGAATAAAGTGAAATACCATTTTTACTGAACCAAATAGTTTTTCTAAAATTTTAAGGTGGAATTCATTACATTTTTGGTGTGTACGAATGAAAAACTTTTCATAAGGAAATATCTAACAAGGGAGAGTGTGTTTTCCAACACTGCAATACTGTGAGCATTTCTCATAAGGAAATAATTGACAGGGGATAGTGTGTTTTCCAACACTACAAATAATATGAGCATATTTCATAAAGAAATAATTGAAAAAGGACAGCGTGTTTTCCAACACTGCAAATAATGTGAGCATTTTTTTTGTTGCAATGAAATGAAGAATGTGAAATGCCATTTTTATTGTACCAAATAGTTCTAAAATTTTAAGGTGGACTTCATTACATTGTTGGTGTGTACGAATTAAAAAATTTTCATAAGAAAATATCTAACAAGGGACAGTGTGTTTTCCAACACTACAATAATGTGAGCATTTTTCATAAGGAAATAATTGAGAAGGGACAGTGTGATTTCCAACACTAGAAATAATGTGAGCATATTTCATAAAGAAATAATTGACAAGGGACAGTGTGTTTTCCAACACTATAAATAATGTGAGAATTTTTTTGTTCCAATGAAATGAAGAAAGTGAAATTCCATTTTTACTATACCAAATAGTTGTTCTAAAATTTTAAGGTGGACTTAATTACATTGTTGGTGTGTACGAATAAAAAAAAAATCATAAGGAAATATTTGACAAGGGACGGCGTGTTTTCCAATACTGCAATAGTGTGAGCATTTTTCATAAAGAAATAATTGACAGGGGGCAATGTGTTTTCCAATATTGGAAATAATGTGAGCATTTTTCATAAGGAAATAATTGACAAGGGGCAGTGTGTTTTCTAACACTGCAAATAATGTGAGAATTTTTTTGTTCCAATCAAATGAAGAAAGTGAAATGTCATTTTTATTGTACCAAATAGTTGTTCTAAAATTTTAAAGTGGACTTCATTACATTGTTGTTGTGTACGAATCAAAAAAATTTCATGAGGAAATATCTGACAAGGGAAAGTGTGTTTTCCAACACTGCAATAATGTGAGCATTTTTCATAAGGAAATAATTGATAGGGGAAAGTGTGTTTTCCAACACAAGAAATAATGTCAGAATTTTTCATAAGGAAATAATTGACAAGGGATAGTACATGTTTTCCAACAATGCAAAAAATGTGAGCATTTTTTTTGTCCAATCAAATGAAGAAATTGAAATGCCATTTTTACTATACCAAATAGTTGTTCTAAAATTTTAAGGTGGACTTCATTATATTGTTTGTGTGTACGAATCAAAAAAATTTCATAAGGAAATATCTGACAAGGGGCAGTGTGTTTTCCAACATTGCAATAATGTGAGCATTTTTCATAAGGAAATAATTGAGAGGGGACAGTGTGTTTTCCAACACTGGAAATAATGTGAGAATTTTTCATAAGGAAATAATTGACAAGGGATAGTGTGTTTTCCAACATTGCAGATAATACGAGCATTTTTTTGTTCCAATCAAATGAAGAAAGTGAAATGCCATTTTTACTATACCAAATAGTTGTTCTAAAGTTTTAAGGTGGACTTCATTACATTGTTCATGTGTATGAATCAAAATATTTTCATAAGGAAATATCTGACAAGGGACAGTGTGTTTTCCAACATTGCAATAATGTGAGCATTTTTCATAAGGAAATAATTGGCAGGGGATAGTGTGGTTTCCAACATCGAAAATAATGTGAGCATTTTTCATAAAGAACTAATTTACAAGGGACAATGTGTTTTCCAACACTGCAAATAATGTGAGAAATTTTTTGTTCCAATCAAATGAAGAAAATGAAATTCCATTTTTACGGTACGAAATAGTTGTACTAAATTTTTAAGGTGGACTTCATTATATTGCATTGGTGTGTACAAATCAAAATCTTTCATAAGAAAACATCTAACAAGGCACAGTGTGTTTTCCAACACTGCAATAATGTGAGCAATTTTCATAAGGAAATAATTAATAGGGATTAGTGTGTTTTCCAACACTGAAAATAATGTGAAAATTTTTCACAAGGAAATAATTGACAAGGGACAATGTGTTTTCCAATACTACAAATAATTTGAGCATTTTTTGGTTCCAATCAAATGAAGAAAGTGAAATATCATTTTTGTTGTACCAAATTTGGACTTTGTTAGCAATCTATTTAGAGAGGTGTAGGTAGAGAGAGGTGAGGTGCAATGAATAAAGATATATGTAGGTAAAGATAGATACAAAGGTAGGGTGTGATAGGTATAAAGAGAGAGATCTAGTGTGTGTGTGCGAGAGAGATAGAGAGAGGGCTAGGTAGATAGAGGTATTATTATTGAATACAACCCATGCATATATTACAATTGTTACTATATAGTTTTTATCATGTGTCTATCAAATGTTTTGAATTTTTTTTTAAGTCCATTAAAATTATAATTCTGTCCTATTGGTTGTAACATATTTGTGCTAATTTATCAAAATTTAAAGATCTAATTATATCTCCAATATTTCAAATTTACATAAACTTATAAGTTTATCCCATGATTTTGGATGGAGTGGTAAGGATCTTCATATCTTTGTTTGACACAAAATAAAATCAATTGAATTGAAAAATTGAAAATATACTTCATATTTATAGGATGGAGGAGGGATAAGGATAATTTTTTTGGGTTGCTATGATGGAGGGGGATGGTGAGAAATGGTTTAGAAGAATGATAATAGATAATTTATTGACTTAAGATATTATTCTCGCTCTTGAGAAGTTGAGGAAGGAGCATGTGCACTATGTGTAATGGGCAAATGGAAATGAAGAATTGGAGGCAACAAGTACTAGAATGTATGAAATGAAAAAGGAATCTTCTCTAAAACACATGAAGAGAATTATACCAACGTGATTTTTCTATATCTGGAGAGGAGGATTACATGCACCAAGAAAATACTAGGAAAACATTTTTAAAGAGGACTGCATCCACCAGAAAAACCTTGTGTAATATTTCATTTTTATATATTGGTCCTTCTATCCATCCTAACCTACCACTCCCTATATTTTATTATCCATGACTCCAAAATCTCTTAATTTTATCCACTTTTGTATTGCCATTTTCCCATTACACATTGTGCACATGTTCCTTCATCAAATTTTGAAGAGTAGGAAGAATATCTTCAAACAATGATTAGGTGAAGATTATGGAATAGATTAGAAATGTGGATGAGGGATGGTATAAAATAGAAGATCTAGGGATGAAGGTATGGGGGATTATGAATGCAACAATTAAATTCATGACAATTGTGAGAAGGTCTATAAGATGATAGGAGTTACCAAAAAGGTATACTCCTTTATAATTATAATTTAATTTTCCTCTACCTTGTAGTAATGATTAATCAAATTCTATAGGAGAATATTTCTCTTAAAATGAGAACGAATCTTAAATTAAATACATGAAATAGGATATGAAGAGGGTACAAAACATAAGACTTCTAACTTGGTTGATTCAGTTGTTTAGGAACCCATTGCTTGCAAGTGGGTGTACAAGAATAAATTTAGAATAGAAAGAAAATTAGAAAGGTACAAGGATAGTTGGTGAAATGGTTTATTGTAAGGTAGAAGGAATATTGTTTATTGAGATCTTTTTTCTTGTATCTGTATTGAACTTCATTAGGATGTTTTTTTCTATAGCTACATCTTTTTATTTTGAAACGATAAAAAAATATCTTTACAAGACTTTTCTACCTTTTCAAATAAGAATTTCATGTCACCCCCCAACTAATTTTCTTTTTATGCACTTAGATCTGATTTTTCATTTTCCTTATCATCTATTTCCAATTGTATTTGTCCCATGGAATTAATAAGTTTGATAATCTTATCATCTATGGCAAGCACTACTACATATTCACCACATAATACACAACACTTAATTCTTGAAGGTGTGTGTCCTAGGTTAGTGACCTAGGACCCATTCGCCACCCCATATAACAAAAAATGTAAATTCAAAAGTATTGTAAGGAATATTCAAAGGAGTTTTGCTTAGTTCATGTAAGGTCTTAACCTAGGGAACTGTGTCCCTAAAAAGTGTAGCCTTTGACACTTTTCACTCATTTGGACCCTTGCCTACAAATTTTGGACCTTTTTCAACCTCTTTTTACCCCTTTCCAAGCCTTGTGCCAAAGTTGTTGTAAGGTGATTGTAATGCATTTTCACACTTTCCAAGGCTTGTCATCACTAAATCAACCCTTTCTAATGCTATAATGACCCCTTAATACACATATAAGTCCTATCTTAGTGTGTTTTCATGAGACAATCCCAAAAAACATTAATGATCACACCTTAATCCACAAAAACCAATGAAAATGGCCCAGGTGGACTAGGTCACCACCTTGGGCGACCTAGTCCCATGTGACATAAAATTTAAAATAAACTTAAAATTCCTTCAGGATTTTGTTTGTAAAACCCTAAGGTTGGCCTGCATGGTGATATTTCAAGAAAATTAGGGCATAAATTCTATAAATAAGGGTTTTTCCCTTCATTTTTCACTTCTACCCTCTCATTTTTCCTCCTCACTCAATCTTCTCAAGCACTCATCCACTCCTTCTCAAGCAAGCTATGGTTTGAGCATTCCAAGTGAACAAGACATCTTTTCTAAAGAATTCAAGGGCTGATTGCTGCAACAAAACAAGATCAATCATCATGGCAAGGTAACTCACTACATTACGTCATATTTCATTATATCATTTCAATTCATCTTGGTTTAGTTACATAAAAGGGGTTTGACCAAGGCAAACCCCTAATCCCTAACAAATCAACATTTTCTCTTTCTCTCCTTGTGCATTTATAGATTACGTACTTTGAATATCATTCAAGACTTTGAATACCTGTTAAAGACCTCTCATTGCTTGAAAATTCCAAACATCCACAAATAGTCACTTTTAGGCCCGAATATCAGAGTTTCAAAAGCGGGCAACTGTGAAGAACCAAGGTGCAAACCAGGGGCTTCCGTTTCCCCTTCAAAAATTACAAAAATTTGAAAGAGGACTAAGTCACCAACAATGGCGACCTAGTCCCACTAGATATGTATTTCTATGATTTTCACATTTCCAGACACCCATTTGGCAGAAACGAGCTCTGGACCAATTTTCTCAAATCTGGGACTAGGTCACTCAGATTGGCACAAGTGTCCCTTTCAACTTCTGCAAGACTTTCATTAGCATTCCAGACCTCCATCTGATCCTTGTTCAAATTATATATATACATATTCTATCTCCTTCATTTATTTTTAGTTTAGTGTACATTCTTAGGTCATTTTGTATATGTTTGCACATAAAATTTTGTTTTCTAGCACTTTGCATTTCCTAGGTTTTACATTACTAGTTAGTTTCTATTTTCCATTTCCAGTAGTTAGACACATTCACACACACCTCACAAGCCTTAATCCTTTGAATGAACTCACCCAAAAAGGTATCATTAAGTGGAAAGAGAGTCCATTTCCTAACTTAGCTTCTAGGTGAAAAACCCTAGAGGCTCATTGGGGAATCCTCATTCCCTTTTAGCATATCATCTTTTTGGTGGTTTATTTTGGTGAACCCGACATTCCTACACCCTCTTGTCTGATCTGGACTTCTTTAGCATCCTAGGTTTGCATTGCATTGCATTTTTCATTAGTGAAATTGCATCCTAGGGTTTCTAAACTTTGCATTAGTGAAACTGCATATAGGTTGCAACTTTTGCATCTTACAATATTAATATTTTCTAAAATTTTGCATTTTCATGTTAGGTCTGCATCTCCCCATACAAAAACCACCCGAATCCATCAATTTTTTTGCAAAATCTCAAAATAATCCCTGAAAGGTCTAAGTCGCCACTTTGGGCGACCTAGTCCCTTGAGGCCTCTAAAACTGCCCTTTACAGAGCTAAAAACCCTATTTTTAAGCTTTTATTTTTTGCCAGTATTTATCTATATCAATTGGTTGTGTTTCTATTACATGTATTTTATTAGATTTAGCTTAAATTAGCTCATTTCATGCTCTATACATTTTATTTTTAGATTATTACATAGTGTAATCAATGAATTACTTTGTTTGACATCTGAATAATTGCATTTCATTCTATGTCTTTACATTTCATTGTAAATTATTCAAACATGCTAGTTTCAGTTCTTTCCAAAATTGCAAAGAAAATGTTAGTAATAAACATGTTAATCATTCATTCAAAGCATTCCCTAGTTATGAGAGTCTAGCGAATGAAAACATTAATAATTGTCTTGAACTTACACTATGTTCTATCTTTCCTATTTGTGAGGATGATGTGTTAGAAGCAAATACAAACATAGACAATCATGATTATCATAATTTTTCCTCTCTTGATAGCTCTCCTTCTAGTGACGAAGGTATCTCGCAAAAACAAGGTACAATCATTGAGCATCATGAAGGTCTTTCTTCTTCTTCTCCTCATCCCCTTTGGGAAGATATTTTCACACAAGAAAATCAAATTATCAACACATTTCTCAATATTACCTTACATAGTCTCCCTAACCATGATGATCAAAATTTCCCTTCTTCTAATACCCTTCCTCGATGCCAAGAGGGTAGGTTGGTGTTAGAAGATATACATTTTACAAGTCATAAGACTCTCGACCCTCCATACCTACTTGAAAATCATAGTGGTCCTTCTCTTGATGCCTCCTCCCCTTGTAGTGAAGCATGTGATGAACTTCTTCCAAGCTCTCATACTAGGGTCAATAGTATGGAACAAGAGAATGAGACCTTTGACAATCAAATAGAACCCTATCCTAATCCTTCCTCTCCTCATAACCCCATCATTAATCATTTCCTTAATAATATTATGCCATTACAAGAAGATGTAGAACCTATATTAGAATCTCCTTCCCTAGGGGATGTTAATATTATTCAACTTGAACTCATCCTTTACCTTCCTTCAACCAAACTTAAACCTAAATTCGTCCTTTACCCACCCCAGGACAATGTATTGCAGCAACCGAGTCAAGATACTATTGCTCATACACATTACACTTGCAACAACCCACAATCCCAACAACCACCTCCCACTTCCTTACCTTCATCACCTCCCATCTTACCTACTGTCGCTCACCTAAATTCATTCCTTAGGGAGTATGACCTTGTTGATCAACTAAGGAATACTCCCGCTAAAATCTCCTTATGGGATCTTATTCAATTCTCCCCTCACTATCATAACATGATGTAGAATGCCCTATGACAAGTTCTTATCCCTTCTAATGCACAATCCAATGACATAGCAACTACTATTCATGAAATCAATGTTGATATTGTTTTTCACCAAAGTGAGCTTCCTCCTTTCGATCTACAAATACAAAATGAAGCCTTCATAATAATATATCAATACAAAAGAAAAGGGATCAAGAGAACTCTTGTATATACCAGATTTTCTCTTAATGTGTGTACTGTGAGCCTTTTGGATAGGCTTGGAATTGATAGATCCCACATCAAACCTTATTCTATATCTATCAAAGGATTTGATAACGTCACTAAGCAACCACTCGGTGTGATCATTATACCTCTTACAGTTGGAATGGTCACATTGGACACAAAAATCCATGTTATGTCTAATGAGATTTCATATAATCTTCTCTTAGGCAGGCCATGGATTCATGCTATGAATGGAGTACCTTCCACTCTTCATTGTAAGATGAAGTACATCTACAACAACAAATTTTACACACTTGATTCCGATCCCAAACCAAAAATAACTGCTTAAACATTAAAAAATCCAAAGAGAATGACTTCCACACCTTAACACCGACCACCCAAGTGGAACCCATAAAACACCCAAATAAATACCAACATCTTGAGAAAATCACCAAGCTCTTAGAGGATGATTAGGGTTCCTTAGACTTCACCCCTCCCTTAGTGGGAGAATCCAAGATCATACACAAAGACTTTGAAAAGGGAAATGTAGTCTTATCAACACAAGGCTTAGCCGATCCTTCCAAAGCATCCAACTCAACCACTCTATCCATCGATGCAAACAATGAACCCTCACCCGATCCAAAAAAGATGAAAAATATCTATGAGAAAGGTTATGATCTTATGAAACAACTTGGCTACAATGGAAAAGGATGTGGTGCTAGTGAACAAGGTATTCGCAACCCTATTGAGCTTAACATGTAGACAACAACTCCTGGTCTTGGTTATTGTCCCTTGATTGAAATCACCAATCCTTCCTCTACCATCAACACCATCCTAAATCACCATTCTAACCCAACCTTAGAAAGTGATCCTTTACAACCAGCAAAGGAATATTTGCTTAATGCCAATGTCATCTCGTAACCCACTCCTGATTCAGATTTTACACACTCCTCCAAAGTTGTATACAAAATCTCACAATCTCAAGTATCTTGCATAGGTATGACATCCTATCCTAAGCATGACCTTTCTTTGTTGCAAACCAAGGGATCACCTTCTCCCCTTGATCAAGAGGGTATCTTATTGAGATTCCTCCCAAATCACTTGATGTCCCTTCCTTTTAGAACTTGAAAGAAATGTTACCACAAACATTCCTTTTGTGTCTACCACTGAGTTCATGGTCACTCCACTAATACATGTAAGGCCTTGAGTCCTAAAATTCAACATCTTAAGGATTTTGGTGTTCTCCCTTATGTGGGGGCACCTCATTCCTCTAATTGATACTAATTTTCACTCAACCTCGCATCTCATCAATCCTTTTGGCTCACTCTTTTCCTACACTAAGTGGGGGCAAGGGGTTAGGTAGCCTTGTCCTCGTATGCCACTTGTCGTTGTCTCCTTCAAATTGTCATTAATATTTCATGAACACATAAGAGCAAGCTTGGGATGTGGATGACATGTCTTAAGTTGACTCACATGTGAGATACACCCCTTCTTCATGACATAGCTTATCAAAAACATGTCTCGGCATAGGGCATTCCGAACAAGCTCTCATGTCTTCTTCTTTTACTTTAAAGCAATTTCCCACACACCGGTGTGTAGTAATTCCTTTAAAGTGGGGGCATACATCACCACTCACATTTCATTGTGCGATTTTGTTTTTCTTGTGATTCCCTCTCTTGGAAACATTAGGTATAATGTTGTTCATGATGATACATTTGCATTTTTTCTCTTTTTCATACAAGATAAGTTATTCCTCTCTTGGATACAATATGAGTCGATTTTCATTTTTCCTCTCTTGGCGACATTACACATGATGTTCCCTAGGTTGAGACATTGCACGAACAAAGAAAAATCCCTTTAAAAAAAATCATTTCAAACTATCACTTTCTTTTGTGGTGCCATATCAAAGTCATTATGGGGTATAACTTTGGTATGGTTTAAGTGGGAAGCCCAACAAGCAGCACAAATTTCCCCATAGCCACCTTTGTGAGTACATAGGTCAACTATGTGTATGTTTCTCACCTTCTTTGGGACAACTCACCCCATGGATGACCTGATGTTCTATGGCCCTTGAGTGAGTGCATCTTTCCTTATTCTCTTCATACTAATCCCCGTAATTGCATGATCATGTATCTTGTCTTACTACAACTAATTCACCCTTGAATGTGTCTTTTTGCATTGATGTATTTTTTACTTAGAATCTTGAATCCTTGGGGGCTTGACCACCTTCTTCTTCATCATCATTCTTCACCATCTCCATGTGGCTACTTTAGTGTGAGGTTGAAGCAATTTCATCCTCTCACTAAAGTGGGGGCTGAATGTGTCACCAAAAAGTGCAGCCTTCGACACTTTTCACTCATTTGGACCCTTGCTTATGGATTTTAGACCTTTTTCAACATCATTTTACCCCTATCCAAGCCTTGTTCCAAAATGTTGTAAGGTGATTGTAATGTATTTTCACACTTTCCTAGGCTTTTCATCACCAAATCAACCCTTTCTCATGCTATAATGACCCCTTAATACACATATAAGTCCTATCTTAGTGTGTTTTCTTGAGATAATCCCGAAAAACATTAATAATCACACCTTAATCCCTGAAAACCAATAAAAATTGTGCAGGTGGAATAGGTCGCCACCTTGGGAGACATAGTCGCATGTGGCATAAAATTTAAAATAAACTTAATATTCTTTCAAAATTTTGTCTCTAAAACACTAAGGTCAACCTGTATGGTGTTATTTTAGAAAAAATAGGGCATAACTTCTATAAATAAGTATTTTTACCCTTATTTTTCACTTCTACCCTCTCATTTTCCCCCCTCAATCAATCTTCTCAAGCACTCATCCACTCCTTCTCAAGAAAGCTAGGGTTTGAGCATTCCAAGTCAATAAGACATCCTTTCTGAAGCATTTAAGGGTTGATTGTTGCAACAACACAAGATCAATATTCATGGCAAGGTAACTCAATCCATTACTTCATGTTTCAAGTTTCATGTTTCATTACATCATTTCTATTCATCTTGGTTTAGTTACCTAAAAGGGGTTTTACCAAGGCAAACCCCTAATCCCTAACAAATCAACATTTTCTCTTTATCTCCTTATGTGTTTGAAGATTTAGGTACTTTGAAGATCATTGAAGACTTTGAAGACTTGATGAAGACCTCTCCTTTCTTGCAAAGTCCAAACATCCACCAAAAGTCACTTTGAAGCTCAAATATCAAAGTTTTAGAAGCCGAAAACTGCATGAAGAACCAAGGTACAAACCAGGGGCTTTCGTTTCCCCTTCAAAAATTCCAAAAATCCGAAAGAGGACTAAGTCGCCAACAATGGTGACCTAGTCCCATTGAATAGGTCTTTCTATGATTTTCACATTTCCAGACACCCATTTCGCAAAAACGAGCTCCAGACTAGTTTTCTCAAATTTGGGACTAGGTCGCCCAGATTGGCACAAGTGTCCCTTTCGGCTTCTGCAACATTTTCATCAGCATTCCAGAGCTCCATTAGATCTTTCTTCAAATTCTAGGTGCACATATTATATCTCCTTCATTTCAATTTAGTTTAGTGTACATTCTTAGGTCATTTTGTATATGCTTGCATACAACATTGTGTTTTCTAGCACTTTGCATTTCTTAGGTTTTACATTACTAGTTAGTTTCTATTTTCCATTTCTAGCACTTAGACACATTCACACACAACTCACAACCCTTAATCCTTTGAATGAACTCACCCAAAAAGGTATATTATTAAGTGGAAAGAGAGTCCATTTCCTAACTTAGGTTCTAGGGGGAAAACCCCAGAGGCTCATTGGGAAATCCTCTTTGCCTTATAGCATATCATCTTTTTGGTGGTTCAAGAACATTGTGCTTAATGCCTCCAAGAGTGGACCAATCAAAGAATAGAGGATTCACAACTTAGGGGATGTAGTGTGTCACATCAAGCCACTAAGAGGAATATAATATACTAAGAGAGATTATCCTCTAAAAGGACAATACACCCAGTGTCACCACAAAGTGAAAGATGCATCGCATGAAGAAAGAAGACTAAACAATGAAACATGAAAAGAAAAATAATAATGCCAATGTATGCCCCCACTTTAAAGAAATTGCTAAGTGCCATGTTGTGATAAATTACTTTAAACTAGAATATGATAAATGCTAACAATAAAGAGGACATAAGAGCTTATTTGGAAAGCCCTATGACAAGTCATATGTTTCCAAATAAAGCTACGTTATGAAAAAGGGAAAGAGGTGTTTCCCCAAAAACTCAAACACATGACGTATCCATGGATTCAGGGTCAATATGTTCTTCCTACAATGTTTTTAAGAGAGCTCAGAACTATCGTCATTCCCCAAATACTCATGAAAAAAGAAGAATGATACAAAGAGAGTGAAAACAAAGAAAACCCTTTCGGGTCAACATGGAAGAGACATGAATGTCTCGATACCTTGCGTCATCCCCAAAGGAAAACACAAGACAAGAGAAAATGATAAAGGAAAAGCTTTTGGGTCAACATGGAAGAGACGTAAATGTCTCGATGCCTTGCAACATTCCCAAAAGGAAAACACAAGATGTAAAGAAAGGATAAAGGTTTATGATATAGAGAATAATGTAGGTACAAATAGAGGAATACCACAGAAAGAGAGAGAGATATGTCAAACAAAATAGTATGGGGGATCACATTACGCACATATAGTCACACAAGGAACATTGCAAAAGAAAATAAAAACAATACTAGTAAGGAACATGTGAGTAAACCTATTAAAAGGTTGTTTTCATCCCAATCATGTTCATCATATACAAAGGGAAAAAAACTAGCCAAAGGGACAATAGCATGTGATGAACTAGGACAAGGCTATCTAATTCTTTCCCCCACTGCATGCAAGACAAATGAGCCAAGATAGGTGATGGGAAAGAGCTCCGTGCATTTTGAAATTATTTTCAATGATTCTAAATCATGTAATAGTGAGAATGTGATAATTCTACAACTATTACATGGCAAGGAGCAAAAGAACACCCTTTAAGGGACTATTTCTATATATCATTTTTTTAAAATATTTGTTTTAAAGCATGACACTCATCAGAACTATGTCCAAGAACTCTATGGTATCGACAATGTGATGTGTTTGTATTCTTAGGATTTGGAGATCGATCTTCTTGTATGGGTTGTAATGTAATCAATCCTTGGTTTAAAAGTATTTGTAAAGTTCTTTCAATGGTAGTTGGTGGACAAGAGAATTTTTATTTCTTTAGTTTGTAAGGCCTACGTCACTTGCTATATTCTCTAACTTATTGAGTTGAATGTTGAGGAAGAGGACCTAAGAGAATCCTATCATCCTCATCACCATTATGAAGCATTGATTGTTCTTTAGGAAAGAGGAAACTTAATGTCAGGGGGAGGATCTTGATATCCTAACCCTTTAGTATCTTCAATTGGTATTTTCTCTAAGAGCTGATGAATTTCATGTTCACTTGTTGTATCACATCCTTTTTTACTGAAGATCATGAATCCTTTTTCATACATCTCTTCTAAATTTATGGGAGTGTTGGTTACTTTGTTGACGTCGAATGGTTAAAGTTTTGTTTGATTAGAGGAACTAGGTTCACCTATTATATGGAACTTAGGCTCAGATCGTGTCTCAATTTCAAGATGTAAATAACCAAACATCTCAAGTGGTGGGATGATAGTGGGTGTTGGTTTTTTCATAAAATGATAAAAGGATGCATTAGTCTCAAGGTTCTTAAGGAAATCATTTAAAAAGTTATTCACGTTGTCATCATCTTGTCCAATGATGTCAACATTACGAGGAGGACATGCATTAGGAGTTCAGTGAGCATGTGTAAGTTGAATTTCATTAGGGTAATTTCCAAAGGCATGGTTTGAAGCATCTACTAATGATTTCAAGGACATCCAAAGCTTGCCAAAGAACATATCTATTATGAAATGTAAATCAATAACCTAGAGTAAAATGTGTAGGTGCAAGTTTGAAATAAGGAAACACATGAAATGAACCAAATGAAGCTATATGCAATGAAATGAAGAAAACATAAAGTTTGTAAACTGAAACAGAGAACTAACAACAACCCACACAAAACATAGAAACAAATTTTTTAATGCTAGAAAATGAAGTTTAAAATCTAAAATGGGACTAAATCACCCAAAGGGACATATGAGTCCCAAACAGGATTTTTTAGGGATCCGAATGTTGAATAATAGTCACCATAAAATATCCAAATATTAGGCAAAATCACATGTACTGGGACTAAATCGCCTAGAGGGGCATATCAATCCCAGATTAGGGTTTTTGCACTATTTTCAACATATTTTTTATAAATCTTATGTTTTTTAGTTTGGATGATGTCTAGAATAAGTATAAATGCATAGTTTAAGTCAATTTTAGTGATGCAAGAGAAAAAATTTCAACCTATACATGCACTTTCACTAATGCAAGAATTAGAAACTCTAGATGTAAATTAACTAATGTAAAACCTAATGCAACATTAATGCAAGCTAGATATAGGATAATGATGCACTCCAAATCAAAATTAAGATGTTCTAAATGCAGGTTCACCAAAATAAAATAACAAAAATAGGAGGAGGTTTCTAGTTCTTTTGGGAGATAGAACACTAGACCTATTTCACTTAGTTTCACTCAAGGAAACCCTAGAGATCTCAATCCAAAGATGGAATGGAGGAAAGAGATATACTAAAGGTTATCCTAGGGTATGATTAATGACTGAATAAGGGTTCACCACCAAGTTAGGGCTTGGAAAGACTAGTAACATGTAAAACCTAATTATTAGACCTAATGATATGCAATACTTCAAAAAATGACCTAAAAATAGATGCAAAATAGAATAAAAATTTGGAAAAGTATAGAGGTGCACCTGGAAACCTATAAAAGCTTGAATGAAGACCTGAAATGTTAAAAATGTTGATTTTAATGCACACTAGGACTCATACACCAAGTTGAGCGATTTAGTCCTAGATTAGGGTTTCTAGGTAGGAATAGAAATATAGCAAAGACAAATTTGGAACACCTAAAAATTGGAAAAATCCCTATACATGGAATCATACGTCAAAAGTGGCATATCAATCCCACTCAGCTTTTTTTGAAAGTCAAAGTATGAATCTTCTCTTCAACCTTTGATATGTCTTCTCAACCTGATTTTTGGATCTGAATTATTGAATTATACTCTATAGATGCCTTTCAATGATCTTCTAAACAAGGTGACAACTTTGACAACTTTGCACTCTTGACAAATTATTTCCAATATTTCTCTTCAATGTGTCTTCAACCTAGATTTGGAAATCACACACTAAAGAGAGGGAAAAATGTTGTTTTGTTAGTGAAAAGGGGTTTGCTTTGGTCAAACCTTGTCTTGGTAATCAAACCTTGTAATGAAATCAAATGAAAAGAAGAAATGATGAATGAAAAAATACAAAATTTTGCAACTCACCAAACCCTAGAATAAGATGCAACAAACATACATGAAATGGCTACCAGGGATGTGGATCTTTACTCGTGCTTGAGTGTTTAAGATGTTGAATTGAATACTTTCTTGATTCATGAAACCTTGCATCACAAATATTAGCTCAAACACAAACATGATGTGTTATGACTTCGACATGATGCTTGATACTTGAATAATGCTTTAACACACTTGATAATCAACTCTTGAAGGCTCTTGAATGCTCTTGTAAACTCTTGTAATCACCAATTTTCTATAAAGATTCTTATTCAACTTTCTAGGAGAAAATATGTGAAATAATCTTGTATTAATACTTGTTTATGCCAAATTTTTCAAAATTATAACACTATAAGCTGACATTAGATCTAGGAGAATAAAATCTCACCAAGAGTTTGAATTTAATTTAGGTCTAAGCCACATGTGACTCATATGCTAGAGGTGGTGTATGAGTCCCATTAGGCTAGGCTATGGGACACATTTTTCAAGAAATTCTTAAACTCGTGTAAAACCTAGATCGGGACCCCAAAACATAGGTGAGACTCATATGCCCAAGGTGGCGTATGAGTACTAGATCACTAAATCTGGGTCATACAATCTAAAAACACCTCAATTATGATTGGGTGTTGGTTTATGCTGAGATTTTCCTCATAAAAATACATTAATTAAGGCTCATGGATGCAAAATAAGTCCAATTAAAGCATAAAGAAGCTGAATTAATTAATAAAATGCTAGATTAGTGTGAAAGTGCAAGAAAACACATTATAACACCTTAAATGAGGCACAGTTAAGTCCATTCAATTTAAAAGGGCCCAAGACCTAATGTGTATGTGTTAAACACATTACAACACTAAATCAAGACAACATTAAGTTCAATTTAATAAGAAGGGTCCAAACAAGTGTGAAAATGTAGAAGGATACTTTCTCCGTTACCAATCTATTATGCAATTTGAAAATTATCTTATTGTTAATCAATTTTATACCAATTCACCTAGTTGAATATATTTCATCATCAATCATTACACCCCAACAAAAAATGGGACAAAAAATGTGACCATCTTGTTTGGCTATCCCTCGAGGACAACAACCAAGAAAAGTCTCGTGGCATCACCCTCACCACTTTCACTGCGAATCCAATAAATCGCCCCCTTGACATGATACCGGTCATCAGAATCAGCCTCAACTCTACGGATACAGAGTCGCTGGCGTATAAATTCCAAAGAAAATAATAAAAAAGGGATGAAGACATTGTAAGATGTGAATACGGTGAAAATAATCTCATAACAAATAATCGAGTGCAGAAATTCATGACCTCTAGTTCCACTAAGAATATCAATTAATGTGAAGAATTGAGAATGGCAAATATTAAATGATATCTCTTAAGTCTTACCTGATTAGGAAATTCACTTCTTCAATTTGTCTTCTCCACTTTATTAGGATAACGATGTACAGGATTGGAGTGCTTAGGAGATGGACTATCCAAGGCACTGTTAACAATAGAACCGTCTTACGCTCTTTGTCATTACTTCTTGCAAGAAGACTACCAATATTTACCAGCTGAAGTAGTGATGATAGAAAGATGACTGACTGAGCATTAATGATGTTTTTCCTTCCTTTGATCAATAGGCGCTGAAAATGTAACAGTCCCTCCCTGCTATCCAGCTGTACAAATGAAGAGACCTCGAGCGACTCAGTAATGTTCATCTCGAATCCTCTATTTTGTTACAGATCGCTTTTATTCATTTCCATGGCAACAATCGTGTACAAGCCCAGAAACGAAATAGGAGGGGGCATTGACAGAAAATGCTGCAAACAATTACACAACATAATTTCGCTTAAAAATAAAGTTAAAATAACAAATTATATGCCAACTATGTAAAATAATACTTTTTTTTTTCAATTTGTCAACTTTAACATCAATTCCCTATCGTTATTGATGTCGCAATTCGACTTTATCTGGTTTTCTGGAAATAATAGTACTTTATCCCAGAAAACTATAAAACGATCCAGGCTGAAGTTTTCCCCGCAAGTTGAAGTGTCAGATTTACTTAAAGATATACATAGCATTCCTAAACAACCAAAGTGAAGCCTCACTTCCTACGCCAAGCATCCCATGAAATGTCACATATCACGTAAGATCCTTGTGCTTATCTAGACTTCTACGTGTGAACACAAAAAAAAAAAACCCACTTTAAAAACATGATGCCTGATTTATAATATAATTGCACAAACATAAACAATATATATCTGGTAAAGAGTTGAATTGGTATTTACCATTAAGTGAAGCAACGCTATTCTGTTAATTTTGTCAGCACTTACGTGAATGCTTGTTAAAATGCAACATCTAGCTCGTATTATAATTCTGGGCCTCAAAAACAAATACGCATACATTAGTTCACTCTTATTGACTATCGTAAACAATGAGTTTTGTTCTTCTATTCAACTCCTCCATTCCGCTTGGTGACGGTAGGGCAAGGAATTGTATGTAGTGCGTTAAGAGTATTGCTTGCATGGTGAGGCAACGGTGACGTTCATACTATTTAATCATGGGAATAAGCCACATGCTGTGTTCGCTGGTGATTTAAACTGTTTTAAATAATTTTAGAGTATCTACTACAACTTAAATTTGGAGATTTATGCTGGTTTAAATTAATAAGATAAAATTTATGATAAGATTTATAAGTAATTATAGATGAATCGATAAAAGATTTTTTATACTTTAGGTTCTGTAAGGTTAAGGAGAATATCTTTATAGAAATTTTATATGGCAATTATATGGAAATGAAAAATATATTAATTCAGACAATTTATTCACACCTTTTGTATAAAGATATTTGAGAGATCTGTTATCAAATACCACTAGACTAATTTAGTGGTCATGACAAAAAAACTATTTTAACAAAGACGATTAGAATTTGTTATGTATACATCGATGCAAATGCTATTTATACCCCTCAATATGATATCTTTCATAGAATCATACTCTATACACCAATAGAAAATATCTTTCATTGAATTATGTACATGGTAGGATACTAACTAAACTATGTTATAGAAAATATATAATAAATTTTTAATATATTAATATTATGTTCTTTGAGTTGTGTAAATTGGTAGGACACTAATTAAAGTAAGTTATAGAAAATATATAGTGTATTTTAAATATGGAAGGATTAATTAGTAAAAGAATAATGATTTAGTACTTCGATGATAAAGTCAAGACTTAATATAAATTGGAAAAGCATATCAATGTCAAATCTCACTTGCAAGATATGAATCAACATAAAGGCAAAGAATTATAAAGCAATGAAAAATCCTACCTACCTAACTATAATTTAATCTTAAATGTATTTTACAATCTCTCATAAATATCACATGATCAAATCTACTTCAATAATCCATAACTAATTAAAAACATTAATTACACTATTATGAGAAGCCTTCACAGGCTTTAATTTTTTTTACTATTGCTATTAACATTATTTTGTCAAAGGAAGCAAAAAAAGAAAACGTGGCCTTAGGTATTTTATTATTCCCTAAAATTCTCAACTAGCCAAGAAGATATTAAAATCATGGAGATGATTTTCTACATGCATACACCTTCTCTAAACATTGAAAATATTAATGATATAAGTAACTAGATTTGAACGAAAAACTAGCACTAAAGAACATATCAAACCAAAGGATAAACATAGTTGAGTTCGCTAGAAAATATCTAGATTATAACTCTATAGAAAGAAGATGTATTATAATATACTATTATTTTATCGAAATCTCTAGTGCCCCTGATAGCTATTGAATCACCTATGTTTAGTCATCACATATTTAATGTTTGAGTTAAATAAATATTTTTTCAAAATTTCCTTATTGTATAAATTCATCTCTTTTGTAGACAAATGAGACACTTTATTAGATTTTGTAGAATAATTTAACATCTTTGAACCTTGACCACATAAAACCCATACTAATAGTATCATAAGAAAAAAATTACTACAAATTAATGCTTGACTTATGGGGATAATACTTTATATTTTTTAATTTAGGTACTATCACTACAAAACACTCAATTTTATTAAATAATACAAACCCCTTCTAGGGTTCACAAACTCATAACTAACTCCTTCGATATGAAACACATGAGGCAATAAGATTTAACTATAATTCTATTTAATGTCATCATTGTGCCACAACAAACTTGTAAATGTTGAAGAATTGTTAAAACCATTTAGTACAATAATCTACTAGCAAAAGAAAAGAGACTTTCCACAATTGAGAGCTACAAATAAAATTACAATAGTCTCTCAAAAATAGCAATTACATAATAATACAATGAAAGAAAATAATTTAAGTACAACTATTCCATAAAGTTCTCAACTATGGTGCTCCTGCCCTCTTGCTCCTCCTGCTCGCCTGCTCATTTAAAATCTCTTTTCCCACTTGGTGAAATTTTTTCTCCTCCTATGTAGTAACAATGTTATAGGTTCAAGCTTTGTTTCTTGAACAATTTCTTGTTGTGTATTGTTTCTGACTGGTCTTTTGCTAGCAGCTCCATCATTGCTACTGGTTGGTTTTGCAGTTCTTGTCTTGTTGTTTCTCTCTGGTTGGTTGTGTTTGGCCAGTTTTTTTCACTAAGCTATTTGGCTCTAGTTTTCATTTTGTAAGGGATTAGGGTCCTTCCTTTTTTATCTAATCCAAAATAATGTTATAGGATTTTACAATTAAATTTTAATTATTTGTCTCTCTTTTAGTGTTTTGAATTGTAACTTGATTTACATATCTTTTTATCCTAGTGATGGCATGTAATATTCTATAAGACTTAATGGGGTAGCTGCTCCATCTGATGTAATATCTTTTTTGTAAACTATGTCTAATATAAAAAAATAAAATTAATTAGCTCCTAATTATTCCATGCACATATATCTAATCAAATTAAATAAATAATTCTAATTATCGTCAATTGCATTCCGCTCAAGCTAAATAAGTTAACTAATTAGTGATTCAAGTTAGCTCTAAAACAAATTAGTTAACTAAACAATCAAGTTAGTTAACTAGTCAATCAAATTAGTTAACACTATTAAGTTAGTTCACTAATCAATCATTTGTGTTAACTAGACAATTAAGGTAGTTAACTAGTCAATGAAAATAGTTAATTGTAAAATAAGGCTCTTGTTCCAAATTTGATCAAATCAACCATTGTCCATTCATTTTTTAATTTATAATTTTGTAAAATCCACTATTCTTTTAATAAATTTTCATGATATTGTACAAAAGAATGCATGTTCATTGAACATCCACACTTCACTAAAAGCACAAGCTAATCCTAATCATGCTCCATCTAAATTTTTTAAATATTTTAGAATATAATTTAATTTCATATTAATTTTGAATTCATTGTCTATATTCTCATCACTCAAAATTATGAGTTGAACTCCAATTACCTTCTAAATCTTCAAAATATTTAGTATAATTTTTTTCCACTTAATATCCAATTGCTTGCTATCCCTTTAGACTAAATTCTTAGATATGAGGTTTTTTTTTTTGAAAAATTTAAATCCCAATCACAATGTTGTTTCCTTATCTATATATAATTTGACCTCCTCCACAACATATAAAATCTACTAACCGTATTGTTTTTATTTGATTATTTTATGTGCTAGTCATAAGATTAAAAGTCCCGTATCGTTTTCCACATAAAGATTTAAATGGTCAACTAAGATTAGTCTTAAAGTCTGTACTATATTAATGTTTTCTCGTAAAGAATTGCACATGCAATTGTAGTGCTTCTTACAGTTATATATTTATGTCGAAAAGAGAATCGTAGAGGCCCACACAGACATATTATTTGTAAAGACCTTTATTGATATTTGATATCAACTATAATAGCATAAATTTCGTATCCGCCGACTACACTGAAACACACGACTCCAGTTAACTGCATCAGCCTCACCACTTTCGCTACGAATTCAATGACTCGCCCCCTTGACACGATACCGGTCATCAGATTCAGCCTCAACTCTTGGGATACAGATTTCGCTGGTGGATAAATTCCAAAGAAAATATTAAAGAAGAGATCAAGACAGTTTAAGTTGTGAATACAGTGAAAATAATCTCGTAACAAATCGAGTGAAAAAATTCGTGACCTCGAATTCCACTAGGAACAATTAATGTGAAGAATTAAGAATGGCAAATATTAAATGATATCTCTCAAGTCTTACCTGATTAGGAAATTCAGTTTTTCACTTTGTGTTTTCCACTTTATTAGGATAACGATACACAGGATTGCAGTGCTTAGGAGACAGACTATCCAAGGCACTGTTAGCAATAGAGCCATCTTACGCTCTTTGTCGTTACTTCTTGGAAGAAGATTACAACATGATGCTAGAAAGAAATTTGATAGGTCAATAATGATGCTTTTCTTCCCTTCGATCAACATGCACTGAAAATGTAGCAGTTCCTCCCTGCGATCCAGTTGAACAGATGAAGAGACCTCGGGCGACTCAGTAATGTCCATCTTGAATTGTCCACTTAGTTGCAGATCGCTTTTATTCATTTCCATGGCAACCATCACGTACGCGGTCGGAAACGATATAGGAGGAGGCATTGACAGAAAATGCTGCAAACAATTACTCAACATACTTTCGCTTAAAAATAAGTAAGTAGCATATTGCTTGATGTTCTTGAGGTCAAAGAAAGTTAAAATAACAAACTATATGCCGACTATCTGAAACAATAATATTTTTTTTTCAATTTTTCAACTTTAACATCAATTCCCTATCGCTATTGCTGTTGGTCTGGCTTTCTTGAAATAATAGTACTTTATCCAGAAAACTGTAAAACGACCCAGGCTAAATTTTTCCCCGCAAGTTGAAGTGACATATTTACTTAAAGATATACATAGAATACCGAAACAACCAAAGTGAAGCCTTACTTTCCACGCCAAGCCTGCCATGAAATGTCACATATCACGTAAGATCCTTGTGCTTCTCTACACTTCTACATGTGAACACAAAACAAACCACTTCAAAAACATTCACACTTTCACATTTATCTAGGGTCTCATTAATTAATTATGGTTAATTAGAGTTAATTAATTCCTTTAATTCAAATTTCAGTTTTATTTGTGACACCTTTGAGGATCTATCCCGACACCCATAATTCAAACTGTAAAACATTTAATTGAGAAAAATCAAGGTCTTAAAAATTGGTGCTAGGACCCATTCGCCCGACCCATTCGCCCTAGGTGGCGAATGGGTCATCCCTCTATAGGACCCCCCTTTCTTTGCACATTTGACATGGGTTTTTTATGTTATCACCCCCCAAAGGCAAAGTCCTACAAACTTGGCCAATGACCCACTCGCCCTAGGTAGTGAATGGGTCCTCTCTTAATGAGAACCCCCTTTTTGAATTTGATTCTATCAGGATTTTAGTAATATTCATTTCCATATATTGTGTTGGCTTGAATGGTTTAAATTTCAGGGTTAATCTCTCAATTTAATATAAATAAGGGGTTAAGGCATAGTGCATTCATGCATGTTGTTGAGCTAAGATAGTTGATGTAGCATTGAAGATCTACTTGCAAACATTATATCACATCTATTTGAGATCAAGATTTACATTTTTCATGGCCACTTCATGTTAGTTTGCAAATTTACACTCTGAATCATTGGGGAAGATGTGGGGAAAAAAGACTCACAATACAAGAAAGGAATCCCTAATCCTTAATTTTCCCTTTTTATTATTGGGGGATCGTTCATTCAAAGAAACCTAGGATCCCAAATTGGATAGACTATCAACACAAAGGTGAGTCAATTCTCAACAAGGGAGACTTAGGAAGATTCCTTAGGCTTTGAAGGGTTCACCACCAAGCAAAACCTTGGAAAAGACAACTTTATATTCAACTCAAAAAATCTAGTAATCCAAGCCAAATAATGAACGCAAATGACAAAATTAAGTAACAACAAGTCAGGATATGTACCTAGGAAGTCTGAAAATGTGATAAGGATTCTGAAAATGAAAAAATATTGTCAAAAAATGCTAGGGAGGTTAAGAAACCCTTACTATCTTCTTAGTCCCATAGTTATTTTTCAGGACAAACACGAAATCTTCGGATGTTGGAACAGAATCCGAAAGAATACCTACAAAATACCTCGAGGAGGACTAAGAGACCCTTACTGTCTTCTTAGTCTCGATCTGAATTTCTACAATTTTGAAATGTGATCCTAAGGTCCAAGGTCTACACTTCCTTCTTCTTAGATCTCAAGTCCTAAAATTTCTAGATCTAATCTATGAGTGACATTTTGTGAAGATGACAACTTTGCAATGCAACTTTGCAAATTTACAACTTTGCACTTCAAATGATCTTCAATTCTTCAACCAAATCTGCAAACACAAACATACAAGAGAGAAAAAACTTGTTGATTGATAGTAAATGGGGTTTTGCCTTGGTCAAACCCCTTGTTGGTAATTAAACATTTGAATGAAATGGAATAATGAGGAGAAATGATGAATGAACAACGTGTTATTTTTCAACTCACCAAACCCTTGTTATGAAATCTACAAACTTGTGTGAAGTGGATAGCTTGAATGTAAATTTTGAATTGAATGAATGTTTGATAGATCTCGACTTTAATTACTTGCTTGAATCCACACCCTACATCATAAATGTTAGCTCAGAAACACACATGATGCAAGAATATATTTGACACAATGCTTCAATCTTGATGATGGCTCCAAATGTTTGATGAATTTCTCTTATATTCTCTCTTGATCACAAATTTTCTATAATGCATGAATACTCAAGTTGTTAGTATGAAAATGAGTGAAAGAACCTTCTATTTATATTTATATCCATGTTTAATATCCCAAAACTACATCACAACAAACTGACATATGAAATCATTAATTAAAGGAGGCTAAATCCCGCCAAGATTTTAAATTAAATCCCAAAAATAAATTAAGGGGGACTAAGATGCCCTAGGTGATGTTGTAGTCCCGAGGCTTAAAACTTGGGGCATAGACTCCAAAAAGGGTGCCTTGTAGGATGCTTTTGAAAAGAGGGTCCCAAGACTTTTGGAGAAAAGAGACGCCCTAGGTGGTATCTTAGTCCTAGTCCGAAAATCAAGGACACACCCAAAATCATTAAACTATCATTTATCTTTTGATGTTTGTCGGGATTAGCCATAAAAAGATATAATTTATTAGACTTATGGATGCAAAATAGGACCAATTAAGACATAAAAAAGGATAAACAAAGCAAGGTGGGCCCAAATAAGTGTTAAAATGCAAGGTTATGCATTTTCCTACACTACATTTATCCTCCACTTTAGTGAGAGGATGAACTTGCTTCAAACTCACACTAAAGTAGTCAACCATGCAATCAAGAGGGGTTCAAAATGTATGAATGCTAGTAAGATAGGATGAAAATAAAAAAAAGGGTGGCCAAGCTTCGAGGATTAAGATCCTATGAAAGGCCAACATAGGCACAAAGGAAGACACTTGTGGATGATATATGAAGACATAAGCAAATCACCAACATGCACCATCAAAGATAGAAAAAGGAAAAAAATGCTACGGATAAAGCTTCGACTAGTCATCCAATGTGTTGTGGACTTGGTCTAGGTTGTTTTTGCAAAAATTGTTTACAAGTGGAATGTGTTCTCACTATGCCAACAAAATGCATGCTCACAAGGTCTAGTGAAGCTATTTTTCCACTACGTGAGCCCCAAGAGATCCATATCAAATTCATATGCCCATGACTATGATAAGGACAAAAAAAATTACACGTTCACAAGGGCTAGTGAAGCTAGTTGTCCACTAGGTGAGCCCCTAGGAACCATATCAAAGTCATACCTCCATGACTTTAATAAGGTACTCAAATTCAACAAGAAAAAGGGATGTTCAAAGGGATTTTTCTTAGTTCATATGAGGTCTCTTCTGAGGGAACATTGTTTCTAATGTCTCCAAGAGAGGAAAAGTCAAAGAAGTATCATACTATCTAAGGAAATCAAACTCAATGACACCACCAAGAAAGGAATGCATCATAGGAAGAAAGAAAATTGCACAATGAAACATGAGTGTCGATGTATGCCCCCACTTTAAAGTGGTTGCTAACATCATTATTGTGAGAAATTTCTTTAAAGTAGAAGAAGACATGAGAGCTTACTCGGAAATCCCTATGCCAGGTCATATGTTTCCAATAAGCTATGTCATGAGAAGGGAAGGGGTTGCCCCCAAAACTCACTATGTAACATGTGAGCCAACTTAAGGCATGTCATCCACATCCCAAGCTTTCTCTTATATATACATGAAAGGTGATCGACTAGCCAAAAGAGGCAACAACAAGTGACATACAAGGATAAGGCTACCTAACCCTTTTCCCTCACTTAGTGCAAGACAAGGGTGAGCTGAAATGATTGACGATAAACATGCTCAAGTGTAAAAAAAAGTATCAATTAGATGAATTAGGTGCTTCAAGACAAGGAAGATCACCACATTCCTTAAAATTTTAAATTTTATCACTTAAATCCTTACAATGATTAGTAGCATGACCATGAACTCTATGATATGTAGAGAATGAATTCTTGTAGTAATATTTTATTTTTGTTCTTTGAGGGAGAGATATCAAACGATCTTAGAGGAGTCTCAATAAGATAAGCCCTTGATCAATGGTAGATATTGATTTATTTTGCAACAAAGATATCTCTTGCTTAGCACAAGGTGTCATAGCTACACAAAACTCTTTAGATTATGAGATTTTGTTCTCTTCTTTAAAGGAAGGTATAAAATCTATAGAATTAGAATTGTAAGTGTTTTGTGTGATGAAATTAATGTTAAGTGAGGATTTCTTTGTTTCTTTCAAAGGATGACAATCATGACCACTAGTGTCTATTAATTCAAGATGCACTATTGTTAAAGTTGGCTTAGAGGAATCTTTTGTAATAGTGTTGATATTAAGTGAAGGGTTGTTTATTTCTTTCGAGGGACAATAACCAAGATGACGAGTTATTTATTTTTTGTAAGGATCTATAGGGACACAAATACCTTGTTCTAGAGAACCACATCCTTTCCCACTATATACAAGTTGTTTCATAAGCTCATAAGTTGTTCCATAAATCTTTTTCATTTATTTAGGATTCAAAGGTTGTTGATAGTTAAATTCATCAAAGTGTTTTGTGTAATTTTATTTTTCTTCTAAAGTGGTTGAGGTGGATGCTTTCAAGGGGTTTTCCAATTTTTGTGTGGATATTACAACTTTTTATTTCCCCTTGTATTAAATTTTTTGTTTATGATCTTGTATTCTCATGTGAATGTTGGTTAAAAATCTAAGGAACCCCAATCATCTTCTAATAGCTTCATGACTTCCTCAATTTTTCTTTTTTTTTTCTTTTTGTTGCACGAGTTCCACTTGAGTAGTTGGTGTTAATTTTTTCAACGGATTCTCTTTATTTTTTTCAATGTTCAAACAACTGTTTGGTTCAAGGTTGGCTTCGAGTATGTGCACTTTATTGTTGTAAGCATATTTCGTGATATGATGCAAAGTAGAAGGCACACCATTCATTTCATCAATCCATGGTCTATCTAAAAGGAGATTATATGAAAGTTCATAAGGCATAAATGGATCAGTGTTTCTAATGTGGCATTTCCATCTCTGATAGGCAAAGCGATCACATTGAGCAGTTATTTTCCTACATTGTCAAATCCTTTAATAGATAAATATTCAGGTTGAATTTTGATCTATCCACACCAAGCTTGTCCATAAGGGTTACACTACACACATTAAGGGCTGGGCCATTATAGACAAGGGCTCATTTTATACCTCTTCCCTTGTGGTGAACTATTATCATGAAAGCATCATGTTTCATTTTTACTTCCAAAGGAGGGAGCTTAGTTTGGTGGAAAACAATGTCAGCATTTATTCCTTGAATCATTGTTGCTATGTCGTTGGTTGCACGTTAGAAGGGATAGGAACTTGTTGTAAGGAATTTTGAATCATGTTATGGTAGTGAGGGGAGACTTGAATAAGGTCCCATAATGATATATTAGCAAGAGTATTCTTTAGTTGTTTGACAAGATCATACTCCTTTCTGTGACGAGAAATTGGTAAGATAGGGTTGGGTAGGATAGGATTAGGTAATGGGAGGGATGGTGAAAGTGTTTTTATTGGTTATTAATTGTTCCTAGTATTATATATATGAGCAATGGTATTGTGACTTGGTTTCTTTGAAACATTGTTCTTAGGTGGTTCAAGGATGTGGACAGGTTTATTTTGAGTTTTTAGTTTTTGTGAGGGTGAATAAATGATAAGATTAGGCCAGGAGAGTACTTCAAGGGATATCTAATGTGCATAACCTCAAAAGAATTTACATGATGTCTTAGTGAATGGGATTATAAAGTCTCTTCATCATCTTCATCGAAGAAAACCTCATAAGTTTTTTTTGAAAGGCATGTCTCAATTTTCTCATTTTCTTGTACCATGATATCCTCCCTAGGAGGAGAGTGTTTAGGAGAACTACAAAGAAAATGATCTTGACATTCAAGGATTGGTTCTTCATCATAAAGAAGGTAATGATCAATGGTTTAATTATCTCTCTAAAAGAGGTGAAGAAGGATAGCTAAGATTCTCACGGGTTTCATTCATCAAAGTATCCTCTTCCCAACTATGTGAGATACTAGGAGAAGGACACGTATGGTTTTTATGATCATTTATGATTTCATTCCTTTGTTACCTAATGTCTTCCAAAATAGGATAGGTAGGGGAAGGATCATAAAGAGGGTCATAAATGTCTTTTCCACTAAGAGAGGTAGAAGCAGAGAAATAAATAGGACTCTCAAAACTCTCATTGATTGGTTCTTCTAACACCAAAATATCTTCTTCACAAATAGGAGAGACATTAGGATAAGAACAAATATGATCATTAGGATTTTTCAATGATGTATTCTCTTTCACCAAAACACTCTCATAGGGATGTGATATGAATTTTTTCTTAGCGTGCCTAGAAAGGTAAGATACTAGCATTGTTTGACCAAAAATGAAAAGTACTTTTAACCATCTCATGTGATGATTTCATAATGTAAACAATGTATATCCAAAGATGCAAAAAAAAGTTATCCAATGTATGCAAAACTTAAAGAATGCAAACAATGTATATCCAAAAGTGAAAAGCACTTTTAGCAAACTCATGCAATTTTTTATGAATGTAAATGTTGTATATGCTGAAAGTGAAAAGTACTTTTATCCATATTATGAAAATTTGCAAAAATGTGAGAATTTTCAGCTCTAATGATGCTTTCTATTGAAATAATTTCAAAATACACTTGAAATGAAGGAAATTGGAATAATAATAATTCTGCAAACTATAACAGAAAATTGAAAGCAGCAAACAAAAGCACTAAAAAGAAGATTTAAACCTTGAAAACTACAACCTCAAAATCAACAGGGAATAAGATGCTAGCAAGGGAATCTTGGTCTTGCTGATGAAATTTTGAGGTCTTAGAAAGTGGAATAGAAAGCAATCAACCTAGACAGGATTCTGAGGCAAGAAACCATAGAGGGACTAAGATGCCAGTAAGGGTGTTTTAGTCCTAGTAGAGGTTTTTATTAGAAGAGAAAAAAAATATGGATTGTTTACAGTGTTTTCAAGTTTCCTACCAAGGGACATGATGTTTAAAAAAAAAAAAGTGTATAAATGAAAGCAAAAAAAAGTGACTAATGACAAGCAATTGAATGCAAGGTTGGATGCATTTTTTTCAATTTTTGAATGCAATAACAATGCTCATAAATACAATTAGGATAATTGACAATGCAATTTTCAAATTTTTAATGAGATAAGATGATGCAAGAAATCAAAAATGCAACCTATATGCACTTTCACTAATGAAAATGTGAGAAACTCTAGATGTACTTTCACTAATGAAAATGTGAGAAACCCTAGATGTACTTTCACTAATGCAAGATGCAATGCAATAATGAATTTAACCTATATCTAGGAACTTAGTGAACTCCAAATAATAAAAAAGAATGTCTTTCACATTGGGTTCACCAAAATGAACCATTGGGGAAAATGTGGCGAAAAGGGACTCACAATACAAGAAAGCAATCTCTAATCCTTAATTTTCCCTTTTTATTATTAGGGGATGGTTCATTCAAGGAAACCTAGGATCCCAAATTGGATTGACCATCAACATAAAGGTGAGTAAATTCTCAACAAGGGAGACCTAGGAAGATTTCTTCGGCTTCAAATGGTTCAACACCAAGTAAAATATTGGAAAAGACAACTTAATATTCAACTCACAAAATCTAGTAATGCAAGCCAAATAATGAGTGCAAATGACAACATTAAGTAATGTAGAAAGTCAGATGTATGTACCTAGGAAGTTTGGAAATGTGATAAGGATTTTGAAAATGTAAAAATACTATCAAAACATGCTAGGAGGACTAAGATGTCCTTACTATATTCTTAGTCTCGTAGCTACTTTTTTGGGGCAAACACAGAATCTTCGGATGTGAGAACAAAATCCTAAAGAATATTTGTAAAATACCTCCAAGAGGACTAAGACGCCCTTAGTTTCTTCTTTGTCCTGATCTAAATTTCTATAATTTAAGAATGTGATCCTGAGATCCAAGGTCTGCACTTCCTTCTTCTCAGATCTCAGGTCCTGAAACTTTGATATTTGGCCAATGGGCAGCTTTCCATGAAGATGATTAATTTTCAATGTAACTTTAAAACTTTTCACTTCAAATGATCTTCAAGTCTTCAACCTTAATCTACAAACACAAACATACAAGAGAGGAAAAACTTTCTGATTGTTAGTAAATAGGGGTTTCCCTTGGTCAAAACTCGTATTGGTAATTAAAACATGGAATGAAATGGAATAATGAAGGGAAATTATTAATGAAAAAAGTGGTATGTTGCAGCTCATAAAACCCTTATTATGAAATCTGCAAAATTGTGTGAAGTGGCTAGCTTGAATGTAGATCCTGAGTTGAATGAATTCTTGATAGATCTTGACTTGAGTTGATTGCTTGAATCCAAACCCTAAATCACAAATGTTAGCTCAAAAACACACATTATGCAAGAATATCTTTGACATGATGCTTGAAACTTGATGATGGCTCCAAATGATTGATGAATTTCTCTTGAATGCTCTCTTGATAAAAAATTTACTATAATGCAAGAATACTCAAGTTGCTAGTATGAAAATGAGTGAAAGAACCTTGTATTTATACTTATCCATGCTTAATATCCCAAAATTACACCACAACAAGAGGACATATGAAATAATTAATAAAAGGAGGCTAAATCCCACCAAGATTTGAAATTAAATACCAAAAATAACTTAAGGGGGACTAAGATGCCCTAGGTGGCATCTTAGTCCAAAGGCTTGAAACTCAAGGCACAAAATCCAAAAAGGGTGCCTTGTAAGATGATTTTGAAAAGAGGACCCTAAGACCTTTGTAGGAAAAAGACTCCCTAGGTGGTGTCCTTGTCCCAATCCAAAAATCAAGGACACACAACCAAAATCATTAAATTATCATTTATCCTTTGATTTTGTTTGGGATTAGCCATAAAAAGATATATTTGTTAGGCATGTGGATACAAAATAGGACCAATTAAAGCATAAATAAGGATAAAAAAAATCAAGGTGGGCCCAAAAAAGTGTGAAAATGAAAGGGTATGCATTTTCCTACACTAGACACTCCAAGAAAACATCCAAGGTATCATCAATTACATATTTCATGTTTCAGGCTTCAATTTCCTTATTTCCTTATTTGGTGTAATTATATAAATGGGGTTTGAATTGCGCAAATCCCTATTCAATAACAATCAAAAAGTATTTCTCCTCTTGAGTGTGTGTTTGTCGATTTACAAGTTGAAGATCAAGTGGAGAAGAAGTTTGAAGCAAGATTGTCAAAGTTTTCAAGTTGTAAGCTTGACCTTTATAGTGCAAGAACAAAGAAAGGAAGCTACAAAATTTATTATAAGTTATTGGGAGTTGACAATCGAGGATATGAGAGTGTATACATTAAAGAAAATGACCTAGATCTCAGTTTTAGAAACCCTAATATGGACCCATTTGCCACTAAAGGTGAATGAATCCTTTGTGCCCTGAAAACAAGATTCTTGCAGCAAGGTACATACCATTTTGAGCTCTAAAACTTCCCTCATACTTTCTATAATAGTCAAGGTTAGCTTCTAATTATTATTTTGGCATTTTGGCCTTCATAATTGAATGTTTCATGGTGAAAATTACTGGTTTATCATCTTGATCCATTCACTTTAATGAAATCCTATTTTTCTATGTTTCATTTTGGTGAACCTGGCCTATTGAATATTTTAATTTTCTCATTTTGAAGTCTTTTATTGCATCCTAGGTTAGATCTTGCACTCATCTGCATCTTATTTTCATTGAATCAGCTCATTTAGGGTTTTTGCTTTGCATTTAAAACTTACATCTCATTTATGTTGGATGAATGAAGAAGATCACATCTCTTGATATAGTTTTTGTTCTCATTGATATCACCATGATATATGAGTTGCAACTCTAAGATTCAAATTCATGTTGATCTGATATTTTGAATTGGTAATATAGGTTTATCCTCCGGTATTCTGCTCTATATTTCCTCTCCGGTGATAGTTTCTACTTCAGTTTGTTGGGAAATGATTTTCGGTTGATAAAAGCATGCATGGATAGGATCTTGTATGTTCAAATGATTGTGGTTGTTGATGGAATCATTTTTGTTGTTTACTTTTTGTTAGGTCTATTATTGGTTGACCTAATAAGCAGCTGAAGATCGAATGGATTAAATTTTGTAAGCCATGCCAGAATATAGTTGCATGCCGCACATTTGAATTTTATTTAGATGTTTTATGTTTTCTTGAAGCTGACCTGATTTTTAAGTATGGGAAAATCATATATATATACAAGATGTCTTTAAAGATAAGAGTATGGATGTATGTTGAGGTATGTGAATGATAGTGGAATTTATTTGGAAGCGAAAAGCATGAAGATTTATGTACTAGCATGTGAAATTCTTGAGATTCAAACGAACTGAATTTGCGCTCTAAGGTATACTTACATCAGTTTATTCTTTGGTTGTAAGCCATTTTTGTTTCTATATTTTGTAGGAAATGAGCCTCCATATTTGGACAATGAGTCTTGGCAGTGAGCCACCTTTTTCTAATATCTTATAACTCGTTATACTATATTGTGAGTTAATCCTCACCATGGTTTTTCCCATTGTAGGTTTTCCACGTAAACATCTTGGTGTTTTTGTTTTATGTGCTTCATGTTGAGTTAATGATTTTTCTTGTCTCAATTATCATATGCATTGGATTAATTAGATGGTGTTTGTTCAATAAGTTTAGGAATATATTCATTCACCCTCCCTCTCATTATCTTGGATATTTAACAATTGGTATCAGGGCTTGGTTCCTCTAGAGAAGTGTAACAGCTTGAGGGAGATCTTAAAGATTGAATAAATGGTTGATAATGCAGAGCTATGGATTTCCCTTGATGATATTGAAAAATATAAAAATGATAATAGATATTTGAAAGAAAATCTGGAATAAGAAAATGAATGCATCTAGAAGTTGAAAGAGAAATTAAATAAATTCAAAGAAAGACATAGAGAATTTATTGAGAAACAAGAAAATGAAGATGTTACTGAACTAAAGTTGCAAGTAGAAGAAAGAAGTGAATTAAAGAATGCTTGAATGTATAAGTGAAGAGAAAGTCTGATGAATGTTCCAGGATTGAACAAGAAGTGGTAAGCCTAAGAGCAAAACTAGAAAAATAAAATTTAGTGAAGATAATTTCAAGACAAGTTCTACCAGACTTGATGAACTTATTCCAAGACATAAACCCTCTAAATACAAAGGTGGATTGGGACTAGAAGGAGGTGAAAGCTAAAAGTTTGTAAACCATCAAAAGACTCAAGATAAAGGGAAAGAGAAAAGAAATCCATGAAGGAAACCACCTATCAAACAACCAAATGCAAAAAGGTATCCATCTTTCAATGAAACTGGTTTTTCATGTAACAAGTTTGGTCATAAGGCAACTGAATGCAGAAGTAGAATGAATCAGTTCTCTAGTTCCTTCTTTGGATAATTCTTTGCTTGTAACAGCTTTGGACAAATATCTATTGAACACAAAACTCAGATAATGAACTGGTTTTCTGGTTATTTCTATACTTGCAACAAATATGGGCATAACGTGAATCAGTGTAGAACAAGGTTTAATTGAATTCAAATAAATCAAATAAATTTTATATTCTATAACTGCAACAAACCCAGACATATTTCAAAGGTATGCAGAAGTAAAAAAGGAAAATAATCTACTCTGGTAAAGAAGAATGAACCTGTGAAGAAGGTTGGCAAAGAAGTTAAGCAAGAAATGAGTAAGATATAGAAAAAGAGAGAAGAATCAAAATCTTCTGATGCATTTGTGACCTCAATAGGTACAAAAATTCCTCTAGGAACTAGACCTAGCATGGTCTTAGGTGGAGCATTAGCAAAAAATATTTTGAAACCCCTAATTCCAGGTGTGTCGATCCTTGGCACGAGGAGATATTTTTAAAGATGAATAGGCAAAGTTTTTGGAAAAAAAAGGAGAAGAAAAAGTGCATGTATGCTTGCTTGCGGAGCATATTAGGGTTTTCCAGTGCAGTTGAAGGGTTTTTCTAGCTTTTTCAAAATTTATTACATTTAATGTGAATTAGGCACCGCATTGATCTATAAAGAAAAATCATAAATCTATTTCGATCACTTGTGCATTTGAAGGAGGTGAAGAGTGATTTAGAGTGACTTGGAGTGAATTGAAGTGTGTCTTGTATAAACCTTACTTCCGGCTGCACTCACGAAGAAAAATATATTTTTTTGAATTTGTGTCATTGTGAGCTTGTGAAAATTCTCTTTCTGAATCCTTTAAAATATCGGTATAGAGAAAATGACAACTCCTGTAGTTGTAAATACAACAAAAGGTCCTAGACCCTCCTACAGGAAATACTCAATGAAGGTTTTCGAAGATGACCCCATAGGTGCCTTCTCTTCAGTTCCTCATGGCATCATGCCAACAAAGGATACAAGAATGTATATTAGGGTTAAGACCGAGGAATTCAATCACATCAAGTTGATTGACCTGTGGTTGAAAGAACTCACTAGAGATGATTTCTTGGTGAAACCTGAGTACTTGAATCTTGTGACAAAGAATTTGGATTGTTGGAACAACTTCCCAAATTTTTGTTTCATAATGGATGATCAATATGTAAAAATGGTCCTCAGTAGAATTCATGATCAATTCTTGTGGACCCATAAGTCGCACTTGATAACTAAGGAATCAATCAAAGTTGTCATTAGACTTTGTGACAACGGACTAGTACCTATGCTGAAATTAGTGAAAAATAAGTGGTTATGGAACTCACTGGTGCAACATATAACAAGAGGGATCTTGAAATAAAGCCTATCACTAATCTAGCCATGAAGTACATAGAAATAATTATTGGTCACAAAATCTACTTCACCAACAAAGAGAATTTTGCATTTGCCACAACAATTTATACTGGTTTTGACATGGTCGTAAATGGTGAAAATTATGATTTATGTGAGCTTCTCAAACAACAACTACTTGAGAATATGATAATGTCGAAGGAAAAGAAGTACCCTTTCAAGTTTGGTTCTTTGATTGTTTTCCTATTATTCTATTTCCTCATAATGCTTCTGATAAAATCTGAAATAGTGTTTTGAGACCCATCCTGATTGGTTGCCCATCAAATCTCTGATGATATGCATAAGTTGGGTGATGTGAAAAACATAGGAAATGCCTTGATGAAATTATTTTTTGTATTCAAGAAGAATGTGAATGAAGAAATTTTTTTTTTGAGGAAAATTATTGAAAAATATAAAAATGACATCATATTCCATGTGTCTTCTAATGAGTGCATGGTGGAAGTGGTTGAACCCCAAACTATCTGGATTCAACCCTTAGGATAGGAATCATAGAAGAAGAAGATGAAGGCTATGTACAAATATTATTGAAGAGTCAAAAAGATACAAATGAACCCCAGATTGGAACATATGTAGAGAAATCCATGGAAGTCTTTTTGGAGCACAACAAAGCTACAAGGAAGAAAAATGTAACTGAAATGATCAGAAAATATGGTTTCACAGATGAAGAGATAGCACTAGGAAGATTCGTTGGAGGAGAGAATTCTAGAGAATCACCTTGTGTAAGGAGATTCGGTCGAGTCCCTCCTTCCAAACCAGCTTCTAGACCAGCTTCAATAAAGATTGAGCCTAGCACCACTGAAAAAGGAAAAGGTTCGACCCCTTTCGGACCCACTACCAGATCCAACAAGAGAAAAAGTGTCCCTCTGGTAGTTTCTTCTAACTGAGGAAGAAAAGAAAAGGCCACAAGCGAGAAGAATCTCAGAACCACTGATGACTACAAAGTAGAAGAGGAAGACCTGAGTTCCAAATTGACAAGGAAGAGAAGAGTAAGTATTTCCTCCAATGAAGGAGAATCACAAGAAACGAGTGTTGGATTGATGAAATTTCACTATGTATCCTCTTTAGAGGATGTTGATGAATAAGATGTTAGTGATAATGAAGCTGATGCAAAGAAGGCTAAAGTTGTTGAAGAGGTTTCATTGGACCAAGAAGAACAAAACATCTCTCCAATAAGACCCATTTCCCCTCTCAAATTAGATTTCTTTGTGAATAATTTACTACATATATATGGTGAAACCTACAACACAAATTTATGATCTATTGGGTGTAGAAGATAAGGAGACAATAATAATGGCTATCATTAAATATGTCATTATATTGGAAGCTAAGTGAGATACTATTAAGAGTGATGTACCTGAAAAATTATGGGAAATAATGATGAAGAGAAGAGTAGAAGTAGTTGAGTTGGAAGAGAAAATAAGAGGTAAGGCATATAAGGAGATTGCATGTGCTCTATCTCTGGGTGATCTAGAAACCCTAAAGAAGGCTTGTGCTAACTTGTTTCAGGTAAAGAAGAGATTTAATACTCTAATGACCAAAGAAAAGAAGGGAATAAAAAGGATAAGGAAGGAAACAATAAATACTATAAGGAGTACAACTATAAAGTATGGAATTACTAGTGCATCTGGTACAGTACCTAAATCAAGAAAAGAAGCTTCTACGAAAGTTATGGAAGATCCTTCTTCTAGTGCTTCTGATGAAAATATACCTCTAGAAATGAATGACTCTATTATCCTTCTAGAAACTGGTAGAATATATGTTCTTCCAAAAATCAATGTTGTTAATGAGGCTCCGAGAAATGAAGGATAAGTTGAAGGAAATGTTGAAGAAGAGATTCATGATGTCACCTCTTTGGTACACTCTAAAGAGAGAGATAAAGAAGAAGAAGAGAGGAGAGAAGATGAAAAGGAAGAATAAAAATAAGAAGAAAAATTAGAAGAAGAAAAGATATAAGGAGGAGAAAGTAGAGGAAGAAGAAAACAAAAATAAGGAATTAGGTGATATTTCTGGAAAGAATGAAGAAGTATCTTAACAGGTTGTAGAATCACAAGAGTCCACTATAGAATCTTCCTTTGGTGATTATGTATTGAAGTGCCTACTGTCTAAACATATCAGATTCCAGACAGTAATCCCTCAAAAAATCCCATAACTTCCCATGAATCAAGTCTATGGAGATCTGAACAAGATTTCTCCTAAATATAAAATGGTATTAGGTGATGTATTTGATGCATCTGGCATAAGAGAAATCTTGGAAATGCATCAAAAGGAACTAAAATCAGTGAAGATGATATTAAGACTTTCTATGATGTCACACCTGAAAAATTTGTGGACACATCTCTCACTCTAATTGAAAACTTGAAACTTTTATTAGACTCCTTCAAGGAGTATGCTATCGGACTAGGTGAGAAAACAAAATAGGAACTTGAAGAGAAACTGAATGAGAAAAGGCTATTGATCCTTCATGACAAGTGTTCTTTGGAACATACCAATGTAGAAAAGAGCCTTGAATCTGTAAAGGTCTGTGAATCTAAAGCCAATTTTGTGTTTGCATATTGCATAAGGTGGCCTGATGCCACACAAAGTATAACAGATCTCATGGACTCCATTGAGTCCCAGATGATTGTTGTTTCTGGTACCAAAAATGTAAATATGGACAAAGATAGATCAACTTAGAATGCCATTTTTGCACATAGAGAAAAATTCTTCATGATACAAAAGAAAAAAGAAGGGATAACCAGAAAATTTGGCCTACTTGGTGAAAATGTAAGGATGGAGTATGCTTCGGTAGCCAATGATTTGGCTAATGTTGAGAACTTGGATAAGATCAATCTGACCCTGAATATTCTAGATGAAGCTGAAGAAAGTTTTATTTCTTTAGAATCTTTGAAAAAATGTTGATAAGTTCTAAGAAAAGTTGGGAGAATGGTAAAGCATCTTGGAAAGGCATTCTTCAGGAACTGCGAAGTGCTCCCTCCTTTGGGTAAATTTTTTTCGGTGTTTACATTTTTTGGGATAAACTCCTCAGGGGGAGTTCAGTAGCTTAATTCTATGTGTTGTGCATTTGGAACCCTATGTACATATATTTTCGTTTTTTTGATCGACTTTTGTCCTCGATGTCAAAGGGGGAGAGTGGAAAGAGAAATAAAGTATACTATGTACATAGGAAGTCTATAAATTATTTTGGCACATGTTGCCATCAATGACAAAGGGGAAGATTTTTAGAAGAATGAAGAAGACCACATCTCTTGATATATTTTTTGTTTTCATTGATGTCACCATGATATATGAGTTGCAACTGCAAGATTCAAAGTCATGTTGATCTAGTATTCTATACTGGTAATGGAAGTTCATCCTTTGGTATTTTTCTCCAAGTTTTCTATCTAGTGATAGTTGCTACTTTAGTTTTTTTGGAAATGATTTTTTGTTGATAAAAGCATGTATGGATAGGATCTCATACGTTTAGATGATCATGGTTGTCGACAACATCATTTTTATTGTTTACTTTTTGTTAGGTCTATTGTTGGCTGACCTAATAAGCAATTTATGATGAAATGGATTAAATTTTGTAATCCATGCCAACATTTAGTTTCATGCTACATGTTTTAATTTTCTTTTAGAAGTTTTGTGTTCTCTTGAAGTTGACCTGACTATTAACTATGGGAAAATTAGATATATAGAGGATGTCTTTGGAGATAAGAGTACAAATGTATGTTGAGGTATGCGAATATTAGTAGACTGTATGTGGAAGCAAAAAGAGTGAAGAGTGATTTGTTGGCATGTGAATTTATTGAGCTTCAAAGGACCTAAATTTGCACTCTAAGGTGTACTTACATAGGTTCATTCTTTGGTTGTAAGCCATTTTTGTTTCTATATTCTGTAGGTAGTGAGCCTCCATTTTTGGACAGTGATTCCTGGAAGTGAGCCACCCTTTTGTAATATCTTATAACTAGTTATACTATATTGTGATTTAATCCTCACCATGATTTTTTCCATTCTAGGTTTTCCATGTAAAAATCTTGGTGTTTATGTGTTATGTGCTTCATGTTTATTTAATGCTTTTGCTTGTCTCAATTATCATATGCATTGGATTAATTGGATGGTTTTTTTTCAATAATTTTAAGAAGATATTGATTCACCCCCTCTCAGTATCTTGGATATTTAACAATTTAGGGCTTAGATTTGCATTATTTTGCATGTCTCTAAATTTAAAAAAATACAAAATAAATTAGTCATTGTGCATATCATTTAGATCTCAGAAAATTGCATTTGAAATTTTAAAACAAAATTTCATTCCAACCTAGGTCTTTGCATACATTATTTCATTGCATTTTAAAATTGCATTTTTGGAAAATCTAAAACTAAAACTTATTGCCTCAAACCTAGAGCTGAAACACAATACTGAAAGCTTAAAAATCATCCTAAAAGAGTTTCAAAACTCTATTAAAGGACCGATTTACCTTTACTCGTGAATGTGTCCCTGATTAGGTCAAACCTGAACCTTCTAGCATCTGAAAACTCATTAAAAATCACTCAAAAATCAACAAAAACATCTAAAAAGTACCTAACTAGAAATTATTTTCCCTTACTGGCAAATGACTCCCTGTTAGATCCTAATTTTCATTTTCTAGAAATTAAAATCTCAGTTTTAGGCTTTTGTTTGTTTTTTTTTCATCAAATTCATTGCATATAGCTTAAATTGCTTCATTTAGTGCTTTGTCAAAATTCAAAATTACATGCAAACATTTCAGTTTTAGTTTATTGTAGTGTGTAATAAAAAAATTACTGTGTTTAGATACATGAAGATCTGAAAATGGATAACTATTTAAGCAATGTGTGGAAATCCTTGTTCTCTTTGGTTGATGTTTCAAGTTATATTTTATGCAATGACCCTAATGAACTTACCTATGCTCACACAACTCCTAATGCATGTCCTCCTCATAATGTTGACATCATTGGAGAAGATGTCAACATGAATGAATTCGTAAACGATTTCCTTAGCAACCTTGATACTAATGCATCCTTTTACCCTTCACTAAAACAAACAACACCCTCTACCATTCCATCACTTGAGGAGTTTGGCCTTTTACATCCTAAAACCAAAATACAACTTGGACCTAGTTCCTTTAGCCAAGCAAACATTCAACCATCCTATGTCAATAAAGTAGCCAACACATCAAAAAACCTTAAAGAAACATATGGAAAAGGATTCATGATCTTAAGTAAAAAAGGATGTGACACAAAAAGGGAACATGAAATTCATCAACCCTAGAGAAAATAGAAACTAACGATAATAAATGGTTAGGATATCAAGATCCTCCTCCTAACATAAGTGTTCTTCTTCCTAAAGAGAAAAAAATGCTTCCTAATGACAAAGAAGACAAGGCCATCTAGGGTTCTCATGCTCTATATCTACCTAGATAAATTGTTGAACCTAGCAAGCAAATAAAATAAATTAATAAATCTAGCAAGCATAGAAGGCCTTACAAACTAAAGAAACTTCAACTCCCTTATCCACCAACTGCAATTGAAATTATTTTATAGATACTTCTAAACCATCTAATTATAACATTACCACCCATGCGAGAAACGCCAAAACTATATCCTAAGGATAAAAATCTTCCACATTGTTGATACCATAGAACTCTTAGACATAGCACCGTTGATTTATGTGCTTTGCAATGCATATTTAAACAACTAGATATCATAGAAATAGTCCCTTAAAACATTCATTCTACTCCTTTCCATGTAAAATTTATGGGATCTCAAAAATTCTCACTATTACATGTTTCACACATTCTATATCATTTTCATTTATGCAAGGAGCTTATTCTCTTCACCTACCTCAGCTCATTCTTGCCTTCCACAAAGTGGGGGAAATAATTTGATAGCCTTCCCCTAGTTTGGCACTTTCTCTTGTCCCTTTGGCTATTTTTCTGCATTTCATTTATACCGACCAAGAATGGGATGCAAACAACCTGCTTTAGGTTGACTTGCCTGTGCCTTACTAGTGTTTTTTGCATTTTCATGTTATCTTTATATGATTGCATGTGTGTAATGTTATCCACCATTATGTTTTGTTTGATGTGTCTCTCTCTACTTGTGCATTCCTCTATGTGTACCTTCATTTTTCTTTATGTTGTAATAATTTTCCACTTTAATTATGTTTTCCTTTCGAGGATGATGCAAGGTATTGAGACATTTAGGTCTCTTCCATATTGACCCAAAATCTTTTTCTCTTATATTTTTTTTTCATTTTTATTGAGTTTTCCTTTTGGGGATGATGCAAGGCATCGAGACATTTTGTTCTCTTCCATTTTTACCCAAAAAAATTAATTTTGTTTTTTCTCTCTATGTCATTCTTCCACATCTATGAGTATTTTGGGAATGATAATAGTTTTGTGCTCTATGACAACATTGTAGCAAGACTTACTGACTTAGCATAGAGTTTTCTAAGGAAAGATCTCATGTCTTAGGGAAAAACATTGGCTACTTTAAAGAAATTTATCATAGTGATGGTGTAGTAGCTGCTTTAAAGTGGGGGCATGTACATTGATGACATATTTCTACATATTTCATTGTGTGATTTCTCTTTCTCTTGTTATATGTCCTTTTCTTGGTGGTATTGTTGGGTTTGAAGTCCTCCAAGAGTGTGATATTTCTAAGCATACGATCTCCCTTTGTGGCATGATGTGAACGATGCATCCCATAAGTGGTGATCTGATATCCTTCACTTGTCCTCTCTTGGAGACATTAGGAACAATGTTCCCTAAGAATAAAACCTTATATGAACAAATAAAATTTCCCTTTAACAAAAAAATATAGACATGGCATTGAAAATAATTTGTAAAAATCATTTCATTGTGGTGCCTTATTGAGTTTATCAGGAGGATAACTTTAGTATGGTATGAGAGGCTAATACGATTCTCTCATTTTCTACCTCATTGGGATAAATCACCTAGTGGACAAACTGAGGTTCCACTACCCTAGAGTGAGAATATACATATTTTTGGATATCTCACCTAGTGGAAAGGCTGAGGTTCCACTATCCCATAGTGAGTAGCATATGTTACGAAGAAAAAAACCTGTTCCACATCGTGTTGGAATGGTTGTGCTTGATCCTTTTTCTTTTATTTATTTTTATTGGCCTTTGACATGGTATGATTATGTATCTTTGTTATTGATGCATACTTAAGTGTTTTGAATGTCTACTTTAGTGTGAGTTTGACATGAGGTCATCCTCCCACTAAAGTGGGGGGAAAATGTAGTAAAGTAAAAAGTATCCCTTTTCCTTAGTTTTTGAATAATTGTCATTGAATTAAACTAATTTTTCTTAGATCTGATGTTGTAATGTGCTGTACACATTCACATTGATCTTGGGAACCTTTTTAATAAAATGAACCTAAATTGTACCCTATTTATGGTGTTGTAAATTTTTGTAACACACTTTCACAATTATCTATGGTCTCATTAATTAAGTGTGGTTAATTAGAGTTAAATAGACCCTTTAATTAAAATTTAAGCCTTATTTGTGATACCTTGCAAGGATCCATCCCCACACCCATAATTCAAATTGTAAAACAATTAATTGGGAAAAATCAAGGTCCTAGAAATTGATGCTAGGACCCATTCACCCTAGGTGATGAATGGGTCCTCCCTCTATAGCACCACCCTTTCTTTGCACACTTGACATGGGTGTGCCATGACCCATTCGCCCTAGGTGGTGAATGGGTCCTGCCTTAATGAGGACCTCCGTTTTGAATTTTATTCTAGTGGTATTTAAGTAATATTCATTTCTAGATCTGGTGTCGACTTGAATTGTTTTATTTTCAAGGTTAATCTCTAGATTTATTATAAATAAGGGGTTAATTCACATTGTTTCTCCTAGCAAGTTTACAAGAGGCCTAAGAATTCAATTTTTCAAGTATTAGAGAATAACAAGATCATTTCAAAGAAATTTCAAGGTAGATTATCAATAGTTTGTTGCAACAATTCAAGATCAGTTCATCATGTCTAAGGCATAGTTCATTCATGAATGTTGTTGAGCTAAGATTGTTGATGTAGTATTGAAGATCTACTTGTAATAATTATTTCACATCTATTTGAGATCAAGATCTATATTATTCATGGCCACTTTATGTTAGTTTGTTGATTTAAACTCTAAGACAACATCCAAGGTTTCATCAATTACATATTTCATGTTTCATGCTTCAATTTCCTTATTTCCTTATTTGGTTTTATTTCCTAAATGGGGATTGACTTAGGAAAACCCCTATTCAATAGAAATAAAACACAAATTATCCTCTTGCATGTGTGTTTATAGATTTATGGGTTGATGATGAAGTGGATAAGAAGTTTGAAGCAAGATTTTAAAAGTTGTCAAGTTGCAAGATTGACCTTTATAATGCAAGAACAAAGAAAGGAAGATACATAATTTATTACAATTATTTTAGGAGCTAACAACCGAGGATGTGAGAGTGTAGACATCAATAAAACTAACCTAGATCTTAGTTTCATAAACCCTATTAGGGACCCATTCGCCATTAAAGGCGAATGAGTCCTTTGTGCCCTAAAAACATGCTTCTTGTAGCAATGTACACACCATATTGAGCTCTAAAAAATTCCCTCATACTCACTATAATAGTTAGGGTTAGTTTCTAATTTCTATTTTGGAATTTTGGCCTTCATAATTGAATGTTTCATAGTGAAAATTACTGGTTTATCATCTTGATCCATTCACTTTGATAAAACCCTCTTTTTCTATGTTTCATTTTGGTGAACCTAGCCTATTGAATATTATAATTTTCTAATTTTGAAGTATTTTATTGCATCCTAGGTTAGATATTGCACTAATTTTCATCTCATTTTCATTGAATTAGATCTCATTTAGGGTTTCTTGCTTTGCATTTAAAACTTGCATCTCATTTAGGGTTTAGATTTGCATTTTTTGCATCTCTCTAAATCTGAAAAATAGAAAAATAAATCAATCATTGTGCATATCATTTAGATCTCATAAAATTGCATTTGAAAATCAAAACAAATTTTTATTCCAACCTAGTTCTTTGCATACATTATTTCATTGCATTTTCACATTACATTTTTGGAAAAAAAATTAATTGAAACTTATTGCTTGAGACTTGGAGCCGACAGAAAATATAGAAAGCTTAAAAATCGTCCAAAAAAAGTTTCAAAACCCCAATCAAGGACCAATTTACCTTTACTGATGAATGAGTCCCCGATCAGGTCAAACCTGAACCTTCTGGCATCTGAAAAGTGTTATATTTGGGATAAAAAATTAACACAATTAGAAAATGCAACACATAAGACAATGAACATAACAAGATACAGTAGGAAAACCCTCCTACTTGAGAGAAAAAAACCCAACAAATATATCTCTTATATATTGAGGGATTAAGAGCAGAAATCTACTTACAACTCCGGCCCAACACAATGTCGAATTTGATACAATGAATAATAGCACCTCTCCTAGATGCAAAGATACAAATGAATATGTTTCTCCTTGAAATCAGTTTTCTGTTGTAAAATGACAATATTTTGGTACAAGATGATGATCTACTGCTCAAGTATGAACTTTTTTTATGAATGTGAATTATGATGAATGAACTTGATGATGAAATGAATGATCATCACCTTGTTTTTATACAAAACTAGGTGAATCTTCATAAAATTATTATATATAGAAAGTCTAACTTGCCTCGGTATTATTTATCCATCATTTTTAAATTTAAGAGAAAGATATCTCCCACTATTATAACATCAACAAAAAGCATTAAAAATCACTCAAAAATCAACAAAAAAATCTCAAAAGTACCTAACCAAGATCCATTCACCCTTACTGGAAAATGAGTCCCTGTTAGATCTTGATTTGCATTTTCTAGAAATTAAAATATTAGTTTTAGGCTTCCATTTGTTGTTGTTACTTTCTTGTTTTGATTTCCTGATTTGTTGTTTCATCAAATTCATTACATATAGCTTAACTTTCTTCATTTAGTGCATTGTCAAAATTCAAAATTGCATTGAAAAATTTCATTTTTAGTTTATTGCAGTGTGTAATCAGAAAATGACCACATGTTTAGATCTAAAATTCTAAAATTGGATAACCATTTAAGCAATGTGTGGAAATCCTCATTCTCTTTGGTTGATGTTTCAAGTTGTGTTTTTGGAAATGACCCTAATGAAATTGAACTTATTTATTCTCACACAACTCCTAATGCATGTCCTCCTCATGATGTTGACATCATTAGAGAAGATGATGCCAACATGAATGAATTCCTAAATTATTTCCTTATCAACCTTGAGACTAATGCATCCTTTTACCCTTCACTGAAACAACCAACACCCCCTACCATTCGATCACTTGAGGATTTTTTCCTTTTACAACCTAAAACCAAAATACAACTTGGACTAGTTCCTCTAGCCAAGAAAACATTCAACCATCCTATGTCAATAAAGTAACCAACACATCAATCAACCTTGAAGAAATGTATGGAAAAGGACTCATGATCTTAAGTAAACAAGTATATGACACAACAAGGGAGCATGAAATTCATCAAATCCTAGAGAAAATACCAACTAAAGATACTAAGGTTTAGGATATCAAGATCCTCCTCCTAACATAATTTTTCTCATTCCTAAAGAGAAACCAATTCTTCCTAATGAAAAAGACGACAAGGTCATCTTTGGTTCTCCTACTCTATATCCACCTAGAGAAATTGGTGAACCTCGCAAGCGAAGACAAGAAATTGTTGAATCTAGAAAGCACATAAGGCCTTACTATAGTGTAGGAAAATGCATACCCTTGCATTTTCACACTTTTTTTGGCCCACCTTGATTTATTTATCCTTATTTATGTCTTAATTGGTCATAGTTTGCATCCACAAGCCTAATAAACTACATATTTTTCTAGCTAATCCCAATAATCGTCAAAGGGAAAATGATCATTTAATGATTTTGTCTAAGTGTCCCTAAATTTTTGGTTGGAACTAAAATTCCACCTAGGAAATCTTAGTCCCCCAAAGGTCTTGGGACCCTTAATTTGAATACACCTAAAAAGGTTCATTTTTGGAGTTTGTGCCCCGAGATTTGAGCCTCGGGACTAGGATGCCACCTAGGGCGTCTTAGTCCTCCTTGGCTTTTTTTTTAGGATTTAATTTCAAATTATGGTGGGATTTAGCCTCCTTTAATTAATAGTTTCCTATGTTTTCTGGATGTGATGTAATTTTAGGATATTAAGCATAGATAAGTATAGATACAAGGTTCATTCATTCATTTCTCATCTAGCAATTTGAGTATTCATTTCTAATAGAAAATTGAGTTCACAATAACATTCAAGAGAATTTCTTCAAGCATTTTGGAGCCATCATAAAGATTCAAGCATCATATCAAAGGACATTCTTGCATCATGTGTGTTTTTGTGCTAACATTTGTGATTTAGGGTTTTGATTCAAGCAAGCATATTCAAGTCAAGATCTATCAAAGCATTCAAGTGTTTCAAGATCTAAATACATTGCAGCCATTCCACACAAGTTTGTAGACTTTACAACAAGGTTTTGGTGAGTTGTGACATTTCATGTTGTTTTGTCATCATTTCCCTTCATTATTCTATTTTATTTTAAGGTTTAATTACCAACAAGGGGTTTGACCAAGGAAAACCCCCATTTACTAACAATCAAAAAGTTTTCCCTCTCTTGTATTCTTGTGATTGTATATTTAGGATGAATAATTGAAGATCATTTGGAGTACAATATTACAAAGTAGAAAATTCACATGACAAAGTTTCTATATTAATGAAAACTCACATACATATCAAATCTGGAAGTTTCAGAACCAGAGATTTGAGAGGGAGAAAGTGTAGACCTTGGAGCTTAGGACCACTTTCAAAGTTTTCAAAAATCTAAAAGGAGACTAATATACCACCTAGGGAATCTTAGTCCTCCCAGGGGTATTTTTCAAAGATTCTTTGAGATTCTATTCTGAGATTCGAAGATTCTACATTTGCCCCAAAAAACTAGCAATCAAACTAAGAAAATAGTAAGGGTATCTTTGTCCTCCCTATCATATTTGGATAGCTTATTTTCATTTATGGAATCCTTGTTACATCTCTAGACTTCCCATGTGCACAAATCCTATCTTTTTGTTTCATAATCTCATCATTTGCATCCTTCATTTAGCTTCCATAACTAGGTTTTGTAGGTTGATTGTTTATTTGTATTTTTCCAAGCATTTTGTTTGTGGTGAACCCCTAAAAGTATAAAACAACCCTTCGTAGGTCCTCCTAATTATGAATTGACTCGTCTTGTGAGGATGATGGTCAATCCAATTAGGGTTCTTAGGAAAATATCGAATGAACTAAGAGAAATGAGGTGAACTCACCCTCACCTCATTTTTCAATGGTTCAGTTACAAATAAAAGAAACTTCAATTCCCTTATCCACCAACTGCAATTGAAAGGAATTTATAGATACTTCTACACCATGGAATTATAACATTACAACCCATGTGAGAAATGCCAAAACTATATCCTACAGATGAAAATCTTCCGCATTGTTGATACCATAGAACTCTTGGACATAACACCAATGATTGTCATGCTTTATGAAACATATTTAAACAAGTGGATATCATAGAAATAGTCCCTTAAAGAATGCATTCTTCTTCTTTCCATGTAATAGTTGTAGGATCTCAAAAATTCTCACTATTATATGTTTTACACATTGCCAATCATTTTCTTTGATGCAAGGAGCTTATTCTCATCACCTACCTCAACTCATAATTTCCTTCCACTAAGTGGGGGAAAGAATTTGATAGCCTTCCCCTAGTTTGGCACTTGATCTTGTCCCTTTGGCTATTTTTCCATCTTTCGTTTATACCGACCGAGATTGGGATGCAGACAACCTACTTTAGGTTGACTTGCATGTGCCATACTAGTGTTTTTTTCATTTTCATGTTCTCTTTATATGATTGCATGTGCACAATGTGATCCACCATGATGCTTCATTTGATGTGTCTCTCTCTCCTTTTGTATTCCTCTATATGTACCTTTGTTATGCTTTATGTCATAATAATTTTTCACTTTTCGTGTGTTTTCCTTTCGGGGATGACATAAGGCATCGAGACGTTTAGGTCTCTTCTAGGTTGACCCAATAGCACTTTTTTCTATCTTTTCTTTCATTTATTTTGAGTTTTCATTTTGGGGATGATGCAAGATATCAATATATTTAGTTCTCTTCCATTTTTACCAAAAAGTATTTTCATTGTTTTCACTCTCTTTGTGTCATTCTTCCAGTTCTATGAGTATTTGGGGCATGATAATAGATATGTGCTCTATGACAACATTGTATTGATACTTACTGACCCAGAATCCATAGACCCCTTATGCATTTTTGGGGGCAACCCTTCTTTCCTATTTCATGATGCATCTTATTTCAGAAACATATGACTTGGCATAGATATTTCCGAGGAAAGCTCTCATGTATTAGGGAGAAAAAATTGGCTACTTTAAAGTAATTGCTCATAATGATGGTGTAGCATCCACTTTTAAGTGGGGGAATACATTGATGACATCTTTCCAAATAATTCATGGTGTGATTTTTTCTTTTCTTGTGATATGTCCTTTTCTTGGTGGCATCATTAGGTTTGATGTCCTCCAAGAGTGCAATATTTCTAAGCATGTGATCTCCCTTTGTGGCATGATGCGAATGATGCATCCCATAAGTGGTGATATTATATCATTGAATTTTCCTCTCTTGGAGACATTAGGCACAATGTTCTCTAAGAAGAAGACCTTACTTGAACAAACAAAAATCCCCTTCAACAAAAACTTATAGACATGACATTCAAAATAATTTAGAAAAATAATTACATTATGGTGGCTTATCGAAGTTGTCAAAAGGATAAATTTGGTATGGTATGAGAGGCTAATATGATTCCCTCATTTGAAACCTCATTGGGATAACTCACCTAGTGGACAAACTAATGTTCTAATACCCCAGAGTGAGCATATACATACTTTTGGATAACTCACCTAGTGGATAGGTTGAGGTTCCAATACCTTAGAGTGAGCATGATATGTTTTGAACAAAAATCCATGTTCCATATCGCGTTGGAATGGTTGTTCTTCAGCCTTTTGCTTCCCTTTATTTTTCTTGGCCTTTGAAAAGGTATGATTAATTATCTTTGTTATTGCTACATAATTAAGTGTCTTGAATGTCTATTTTAGTGTGACTTTGACATGAGTTCATCCTCTCACTAAAGTGGGGGAAAATGTAGTAACAAAAAAATTATCCCTTTTTCGTACTTAGTTTGGGAATAATTATCATTGAATTAACCTAATTTTTCCTAGGTATGATGTTACAATATGTTGTACACATTCACATTGATCTTGGGCCCCTTTCTAATAAAATGCACCTAAATTGTACCCTATTTATGGTGTTTTAAAGTGTTGTAACACACTTTCATACTTATCTATTGTCTCATTAATTGATTGTGGTTAATTAGAGTTAATTAGCCCCTTTAATTAAAATTTAAGCCTTATTTGTGACATCTTCCAAGGATCCATCTCAAAACCCATAATTCAAATTGTAAAAAAATTAATTTAGAAAAAACAAGGTCCTAGAAATTTTTGCTAGGACCCATTCACCCTAGGTGGCAAATGGGTCTTCCCTCTATATAATCGCCCTTTCTTTTCACATTTGACATGTGTTTTTTATGCCATTTCCCTCCCCCTTGGATGCAAGGTCCTGGAAACTTGTGCCAAGACCCATTTGTTGAAATGCACACGATAACTAAGAGGGGGGGTGAATCAGTTATCACCAATCACATTCACAAATCTCAAACAATTATTAACTCCACATCCAATTTAATTTGTTATTAAGTGTGAGCATGAATTGTAAATAATAGAAAGAAATATGAAAACAAGAAACACCAGATTTATGTGGAAAACCCTATAAGGGAAAAACCATGGTGAGGATTAACTCACAATATAAGACTAATTGCAAAATTGGATACAAAGGCTCACTGCTGAAGATAGGACTCACTGTCTGGATACAAGGCTCACTGCCTAGAGATAGGACTCACTATCCAAAAGGGAGGCACACTACCTACAGATAAAGAAAGATGATAGAAAATCCACCACAACAACTTCCACATATTCACAACCTTAATCAAAGAATTTCAAACACCATCAACTTAATTCTTTCGAGAGTCAAAAACATTAAATAATTTATGCCTTAATTCTCTTTCGCACCTACTTCACTTTTCAAACTTTTCACACTCAATTCATAACATCTTGACTTGTATTTATACCATCTTCGATCTTAGAAACTTTCTCCAAGGTCGAATACACATTCTTCATTTTAAAAATTCAAATTAGGTTGGGAAATCAACATTCCCATGGTGGATAAGAATGAGAGTGGACCAAATAAATACTTAACTAGGACCCAAAACAACATCTTGTATCAATCACACACTTCCTTAATTGATACTTATACTTTGTCTAATATGTGAACACCAGGTCGGCCAAACCTAATGAAAACACCAATAAAATTTGAAGTTCATGCATTCACAACAAGATGAAGATGTGTGGACCACTTAACATGCTTCACCATACACTAGAAAACCTCTTGGAAACCTTCAAATTCATCCACAACAAATGCAACAAATTTCATACAAAGAACACTTTCCATCAGTCCAACTGGACTGTACAAACACACATAGTAGCTCTAGAACTAGCCTTCCAGAGCACCATGCTATAAAAAAGTTTTCCAAGACATGGATAGCACCATTATTAACCTTATTTCAGTTCCACAAGATCTGAGACTGTGTTGCCAAAAACTGTAGCCTTTGAAACTTTTCACTCATTTGGACCCTTGGCTATGGATTTTGGACCTCTTTTTACCCCTTTCCAAGCCTTATTTAAAAGTTTTGTAAGGTGTTGTAAAACAATTTCACACTTTCCTAGGATTTTCATCACCAAATCAACCCTTTATTATGTTAAAATTTTCCACTTAATGTACTTTTAGGTCCAACTTAAGTGTGTTTCGAGAGGCAATCTATTAAACTTCATTAAACACCTTTTTATTCTCGACCACCACTTGAATTTGTCCAAATGGACTAGGTTGCCACCTTGGATGACCTAGTCCCTTTGGCTTAAAACTAAATAAAAAATATTGTGGGAACTTTCCCCCAAAACCCTAAGGTCGGCCTATCATGTGTTATTTTTCAGGGAAATTAGTGCATAGCATGTATAAATAGGGGTTTTACCCCTCATTTTGTCTCTCCTAAGTCACATTTTTTACCTCACTCAATCTTCTCAAGCACTCATCCACTCTTTCTCAATAAAATTAGGGTTTTACCTTTTTTAGTCAACAAGACATCCTTTTTTGAAGCATTCAAGGGCTGAAAAACCAAAACCATTGCTACAACAATTCAAGTTCTCTCATCATGGCAAGGTACTAACATCATTTCTTCATTGTTTCATGCTTTCTTATTTTATTTCATCACTTGATTTAATTATCTAAAAGGGGCTTGACCAAGGCAAGCGCCCATGCCCTAACAATCCACATTCTCTTCTCTCCCTTTGTGTGTTTGCAGATAGGTATTTTGGAAGGCTTGAAGAATGGATTGAAGACTTGTTCAAGATACCTATTTTTTAGCTAGGGAAAATCATTCAAAAAATAACATCTATAGGTTGAGTTCTACAGTTTCAAATCTAAGAAATTACCAAGAGAAGAAGTGTAGGTTGAGGTCTATAGATTCCCCCTTTGAATTTTTTGAAAAGAAAAAAGGGAGAGTCCCACAAGTTGTGGTAACCTAGTCCCATTGTGCTTATTTTTTAGAGATTTATGTGGATTCAGATACCCATTTGGCTGAAACAGGCCTCAAATCAATTTCCCAAAATCACCTCGAAAAAGGACTAGGTCACCTAACTTGCCACAAGTGTCCTGTGAAACATAAAAATTAGTATTTTTAGAATTTCAGAGTTCCTTCAAGTCTGTAACACACTTCTAGGTACTTATTTCCAGTTTTACAGTTTTATGTCTTGTTTTATAAGCTTTCTTAGGTTATTTTGTATACATTTGCATATCATGATGTGTTTTCAAACATAGTTGTATTTTATAGGTTTTACATCAATAGTTCACTTCTATTTTCAAATTATTTCCCTTAGATAATTTCATTTATACATTATAGATCATCACATCCCACACATATTCACTTTGACATACCTATTAACACATAATCTTTAAATGTAACATAAGCATTTTGACCCATCTTTCTCTTTTTAGGTGAAAAACCCTAGAAGAGTAAGACATCATTAAGGTGCCAAAATTTGTGTTAAAAAGAAAAAATAGAAGAGGATTTCAAAGTAGAAACATTTATCCTAGTCCACAGATAAAGAAATTTTCCAGACTAGTTCACAAACCGATGAACATAAATTTCACTCTTCATCAAACCAAAAGTTATAACTCAAGATATATCACCCAAGGATTCCCATAAAAAACACTAAAACTCCACACAAGAATAGGATCAACATAGAATAAATGTAGATAATATTACTGAAGCATATTCAAAACACACAAACAATTTTTTCTTCACTATTTATTAATTTTCTCAAAAGCACTTAATAATTCATCATATCAACACACTTGCAACATCATAAAGATAGCTCCATGTACTCACAAAATCTCTATAGTATATCGACCATACATGTACCACATGCAATCACTTGATTCCTTTCATTGCAATAACATGTACTGTGTTGACATCAATGATAACATTAATGACAACACCAGCATACTCATTCATACTTGCAACAATCTCCCCCTTTGTCATTGATGGAAACACATTATTTGAAAAACCATCAAAGGAAGCATACACACTCTACTACTTTTTTTATATATATTAGATAGCCTACACAATGTTTCTACACTCTCTTCTCCTTGCAAGATTCTCTCTTCCTTTCAACTTTTTGAGATATAGATAGGATTTTTCAGATGATTCTCTCCCCCCCTTTGACATTAATAAAAAATAAAATTTTCTACATGATTATTCATCCATAAATTTTTGATCACTCTTCTTTAGGAGTACATACATCATAAAACAACAATGATACTCGATACTCCCCCTGAGGATTAGACCCCAATTATCAATCTAGACAGATGATGAATATGTAGATCCAATGGACTTATGCACCTCTATGTGCACCTAGTTTAAACAAGGAGGGAAATTAACCCCAAAATTCTCCCTAAGATACTCAAAAGTATCCTTAGGAAGAACCTTAGTAAATATATATGCAATTTGATCATTTGTATGCATATATTCAAGCCTGACTTCATTCTCCAACACCTAGATATATGCTTTGTCCTTGAATGTATTACTGGATTCTTTGAAATATTTATTGCGCTTGTATTATCAGAGAAGATAGGGATAGGCTCATCACACATCACACCTATATCCTTCAATTTTTTTTCATCGAAATTACCTATGTACAACAATATTTTTCTGTAATATAATCAGCTTCTGTAGTGGATAAAGAAACTGAATCCTATTTCTTTCTTATCCATGAAACCAATCTTCCTCTAAGAAAGAATGCAACATCACTTTTAATCTTCTAGTCATCTACAAAACTAGCCCAATCTATAATAGTGTAAGCATTTAAAGTAAAATTAGTATCCTTAGGATACCACATGCCATAATCCAAAGTGCCTTTTAGATATCTGAATATCCTCTTCACAACTATAACATGTGTTTCTTTAGGTTTTTCTTGAAATCTTCCAACCAAACATACTTCATGCATGATATATGGTCTAGTAGCAATAAGATATAACAATCCACCAATCATAGCTCTATCTATACATGCTTTGATCAATTTTAGGAGAATTTTCATCCTTAGTTTGCATCCATTCACCATAGGGGTACAGACCGGTTTGGAATCATCCATTCCAAAAAAATTTAGCAATTCTTTAACATAATTTGATTGTGAGATGAATATGCCCTTATCAATTTGATTTGCTTGAAGTCCAAGAAATTAATTCAACTCTCTAATCATAGAAATCTCAAACTCTTTTTGCATCTCCTCTACAATTTTCTTGCACATACCCTCATTTCCTTCAAAGATAATATCATCAACATACAGAACCAATATCAAAATTTTGTTTCCTTAAACTTTGAAATAGTTATTACTATCTGTGGAGCCTTTTTTGAACCTTTACTGTCAAATATATGTCCAACCTTGTATACCATGCTCTGGGAGCCTGTTTAAGTCCATATAGTACCTTTTTCAACTTATAAACCATGTCTAGTTTATCTGATAACTTAAATCTTTCTGGTTGTTCCATGTAGACCTCTTCTTCTAATTGTCGATTCAGGAATGCAGACTTAACATCCATTTGGTATACCTTCAAATATTTGTGAGTAGAAAATGCCAAAAACATCTGAATGGACTCCATTATTTCCACCAGATCAAATTTATCCTCAAATTATATTCCTTCAACCTATGAATAACCTTTTCACACAAGACTTTTTTTATTTCTTAATACTTTACCATCTTCATTCATATTATTCCTGAATACCCATTTTGTACCAATTACATTCTTGTTTACAGGTCTAGGAACTATTTCTCATGTCTGATTCTTCTCTATCTGTTGCAACTCTTATTTTATTGCTTTGACCCAATTCTCATATTTTCATGCTTCACTTATTATTTTAGGTTCTATCTTAGAAAGTAGACACAAATTTATCTCAGTTGATACCACTTTGATTCTTGTTGTTACACCTTTTCCTTTGTCTCAAATTATTTGTTATTCCAGATGATTTTTCTGTTCATATTTTGGAGTCTTATGAGTAGGTTCTGAAGATTCTTCTTCTTCAATATATATATTCTTCATCTTCCTTATTCTCTTCTTGTAATTATCCCTAGATAGGTTCATCTGGTTCAAATTCACTTATTTCAACTGGTTTGTGCATATCTTCATCAACTTTTACATTTTCACTTTCAACTATCTCAATCTTTTATTGTAGCATATATATGCTTTGCTATTAATTGAGTATCCAAGGAAAATACATTCATCACATCTTGCATCAAAATTTCCAAGGTTCTCATCATCTCTTTTAATATAACATCTTCTTCCAAACACCTTAAAGTACTTAACAGTAGGAATATTTCTAGTCCACGGTTCATAAGGAGTCTTTTTGTTATTACCTCTGATCTGAACTCTGTTAAAAATATAAATAGAAGTGTGTATTTCTTCTCTCAAGTATACATTAGGTACATTTTCCTCTTTCATCATAGTCCTTTTAGCCTCTTGAATAGTATGGTTCTTCCTCTCTACAACTCCATTCTTTTGAGGAGTTCTAGGAGCATAAAATGTCTCTTTTATACTTTCATCTTCAAAAAATGTATTAAAATCACTGGAAGTGTATTCTCCACCTTTGTCAGACCTTAAAAATGATTCTTAGGTTTACTTTATTCTCTACCCTTTCCTTGAACACTTTGAATCTATCTAGAGCTTGAGCTTTCTCCCTAAGAAAAGTAATCCATGTCATTCTAGAATAAGCATCAGTAAAAAGCATAAAATACCTGTCACCATTAAGATTTCTTATTCTTGTGGGACCATAGAGGTCTATATGAATCAATTATAGCATTTCGATAGTTGATTATTCTTTTCCTTTAAAACTACATCTTTTTTGTTTTCCCAATTGACAACTTCTACAAATAGTATTGGTGGGCTTTGCGATTTTAGGAAGATCCCTAACAACTTCTCTTAAACTAATCTTGATCAAATTGTCAATGTTTACATGTCCCATCCTCCAGTGTCATAGCCAACTTTAATTAAATTGAGGCACAAAAAACTAATCATCAACACTCATAAGATGATAAATGTTTCCATATGTTCTTCCTACAACTACCATAGTTTTGGACCCTTTTATGATATCATAGGTATTATCCTCAAAGACAAGTTTAAATCATTTTCTACACATTTTTTCCAACACTCAAAAGATTATGCCTTAAGCCCTTAACATAATGGACATCATCAATACTTTTTTTTCCATCGAAACTAATTGTTCCTTTTCCAACAATCTTTGCACCAAAATCATCTCCAAACATGGCTAATCCTCCATCATACTTTTCAAGTTTAGTGAACTTACTTTTATCTCTGGTCATATGATTTGAATAGCCACTATCAATTACCCAATAATATTCATCTTTTCTAGCATGAAAGGCAATAACTAGAGTACCTCATCCTTCTTGTTTTTTGGACCACATTCCCTTGCACATGTTTCATGGTTAGTAGACATGAATTTATTCTCTAAGGCTAGAAACAAGCATTCATCATTACCATCCTCAAAATCAGATTCATCATCAGAAATTCCAATATCTTCTCTAACATAATACAATTTCTTGAATGTTTTGTCCTTTTTATCTTTATTATCTCTATTATTTTTGTGTATGGATCTATTTAGACACCTTGAAGCATAGTGACCAATATTTCCACAACTGAAGCATTTAAAGGGTAACATACCTTTTTACTTACCAGTACCTTTCTTCAATTTCCTTGTAAATTTTTCTACTAACTCCTCTGAACCATCACTATCTAGATCATCTTCTATCTTAGTGGCTTTGAAGGTTGTTTCTATTTTCTCCTTTTCTTTTCCAAACTTCCTCATTTCAAATGCAGTCAAGGTGCCAAATAGCTATTCTATAGTGAATTTATTTGGATCATACACTTCCTCAACAACTGAGACCTTGTCACTATAACTCTTTGGTAGGGTCATCAAAATATTCTCAATTACATCTTCATCAATCAGAGTACCACCTTGAGTTTTGACTTCATTTTCTGCAATATCAACCCTCTAAAAGTAGCTTGCAATGTCTTCACCTTCTTCCATTTTCAAGCTCTCATATCTGTGCTTTTTTGTTATCTTATTTGATAATTTGACTCTATCATTTCCTTCATAGATATATTTCAGATTTTCCCATACTTCATAAGTAGTGCCTAATGTCTGCTCATCCTTAGAAAAAAGAACTATAGATTGCATACCTTTCTTTTTCATTTTCCTCATAGGTAAAAATATCATCTACAAAAGAAGTACCACTTGTTGGCTCAACATATTTTGTCTCAACAACTTTCCAAGTCTTGAATCCAAGAGAGATCAAGTAACCTCTCATCTACACTTTCTAGTAACTATAGTCAGATCCATCAAACACAAGGATTGACAATTTGTAGGCCATGAGATCTACCTCAAGTGGTTAAGCTCTTTTATGAGGAATCAGTGCTCTGATACCAATTATTGAAATGCACAAGACAACTAAGAGGGGGGTGAACTAGTTTTCAGAAATCACATTCATAAATATCAAAAAATTATTAACTCGACACCCACTTTAATTTTTTATTAAGTGTGAGCATGAACTGCAAATATCATAAAGCAATATAAACATAAGAAACACCAGATTTACATGGAAAACCCTAAAAGGGAAAAACCACTATGAGGATTAACTCACGATATAATTGTAATTACAAAACCAAATACAAAGGATCACTACCCAAGATAGGACTCAATGTCTAGATACAAGGCTGATTGCCTACAGGTAGGACTCACTGTCCCAAAGGAAGGCTCACTGCCTATAGAAAAAGAAAGATAATAGAAAATCCACCACAATAGCTTCCACGCATTCATAGCCTTAATCAAATAATTTCAGACACCATTAGCTTATTTCTTTCAGGAGTCAAACACATTAAAGAACTATTACCTTATTCTCGTTCACACACTCTTTTGCACTTTATTTTCTTCTCACACTTTTAACACTCAATTCACAACATCTTGACTTGTATTTATACCATCTTCGATCTTAGAAACTATCTCCAAGGTCAACTACATATTCTTCATTTTAAAAATTCAAATTAGGTCAATGAATCAACATTCCCATGGTGGATAAGAGTAAGAATGGACCAAATAAATACTTAATCAACACCCAAAATAATATATTGGATCAATCGCATGCTTCCTTAATTGATATGTATCCTTTGTGTAATGTGTAAACACCAGGTCAACCAAACCTAATCAAAACACCAATAAAATTTGAAGTACACACATTCGAAACAAGATGAAAACATGTGGACCACTTAACATGATTCACCATACACTAAAACACCTCTTAGAAGCCTTCAGATTCATTTGTATCAACTGCAACAACTTCCATACAAATAAAAATTTCCATCAGTACAACCGAATTTTATAGACACACATATTAGCTCTATAACTAGCCTTCTGAATCACCAAGCTACAAAAAATTTTGATGGGACATGGATAACACCATTATTAACCTTCTTCCATATCTTCAAGATCTGAGACAAACCAACAGAGGATTTTAGAGAGGAAACATTTCTCCCAGTCCATAGATAAACAACTCTACCGGACTAGTTCACAAATTGGTGAAAACAACTTTAACTCTTTATCAAACGAGAAGCTATAACTTAGGACATGTCACCCAAGGATTCCAATAAAAAACACTACAGATCTTCACAAGCATAGGATCAACACAAAAGAAATGCAAAGCACATTACTAGAGCATATTCAGAACACACACATAATTTTTTCTTCACTGTTTATTAATTTTCTCAAGAGAAATTGATAACTCATCATATCAGCACACCTGCAACATCATAAATATAGCTCCATGTACATGCAACATCTCTACAATATCTCAACCATACATATACCACCTGCAATCACTTGATTCATTTCACTGTAATAACATGTAATGTGTTGAAATCAATGACAACACTAATGGCAACACCATCAAACTCATTCATAATGATTGGATTAAACTATGATCGATGTTTGGGGTAAGACTATCCTTGTAATTCTATCTTAACTGGGTGAATGGTTTGAGATCAATCTTCAAGAATTTCCAAGTGGAAATGGATGTAGCTACACATTCATTACATTTATTCAAAAATATGGTTTTCATACCCCCTGTCACTTGTGTGATAGGAACCCAAACTGAATAGTTTCCAACAAATAGATCAAATTTAATCTACTAAATAGGAATAATAATTCTTGCTAACGCTACGCTATCAGGAATAGATAAATACTGGAATGTGAAAATGCTAAATAAATTTCATACATATCATTAGACACTCCAATTATCATTCATCTAGAATAATCTTCTAAATCAAACTTATAAAGAATGGTAAACACATTGATTAAATCTGGTTTCAAAATAAATTTCTAAATCGAGTACACCTGAAGCACAACATAAACACATGAATCACCAATACATAAAATAGTAATAAATAGCATATCCAGTACAACATAATGATTGAATGCTCAAATCGAATTAAGAGAATCTCATTACAAAACAACACACAAATACTATAACTAGTCACTAGGCGATCGATGAACTGGGCCCTGCCCTCTTTGATTTCCAATGAATAAATAAAATCTTCCTTTACTCTACTCAATACTTATGGAGAACATGATTTCAAACTCCAACCTTTTCAATCAAAATGACAGCTTGTAGGAATATGTTATCGATTACTAGCTTGAGTCTTAGCATACATATATATAGAGATTATATGTCACTAAGTCTACAAAAGACTAACCAAAATGATATATAATTGTTTGGGTTGTTATGGCATGCAGCCAACAACCTTTAAAAGTTTCTAACAATAGATTTACAGTTTTAGAAAAAGTTCCAAAAAAAAAGTAACAAGTAACTAATGACTCATGAAATGGTTCTCGTCTTCACTCCACAAATGCCCTCCTTTCCTCCATGCATCAACCACCTAATCATCCCCTATTTTTTCATAATCACAAGGATAATTAGTAAATAATTAATGGTTTTGATATATCCTTAAGTTCTTATTTTTTCTTTTCATTTTATCAAACATCCCTACTTCCTTAACAAATAGTGATAGGAACTATAGGGAATTCTATAGAAACAAAGAGGTAAAAGGGAAAAAAAAGGATAAAAATAAAGACACATTTATCCCTCATCATTCCCCCTAGCTTAGGGTTTTGCATTCCCTCATGCAAAATGAATGTAGGTTACACACCAGATAACCTCTGTACTACACTATAGATTTCCTTGACCCATATCTATTTCAATGCATGCAATTTATCTTTATGCTCTTGAATGGGCATGAGAGAAGTATCAACAATCTTTATCTCTTCAAGGGTTTCTTTAAGCCGATCAATTTACGATGCCTATGAAGAAGTTAGAAATTTTACATCTTACACCTTCTTCTGTAGGGATTCATTTTCATCAGTCAATTTAGTCACTAGATTCTACATATCATGGATTTCATCATTGGTTAATAGAGGATTGTCCTCAAATTCCTCTTTTTTCGGTGCTGCCACAATAGTGGTTAACACTTTCTAGGAGATCCTAATTTTCATTGGAATCACATATTTTTAGAAAATATAATAATTTAAGCCTTGAAAAGTTCCATTTAAAGGATTCCAATTGAATATGGTTTCATCAAACCACCTTATACCAAGCCCCCTTGGATAGAACCTTGCTATTTTTAAACCATACCTATAACAAAGTCTCCTTTACACTTATCAAAATGCTGATAAAAAACCAGTTTTGATTTACCTTTTGGGAGATGAAATGAATTCATTTTAAAAAAAAAATTGTAAATATGTAGTCCTTATTAATAGCTTCCAAAAAATTATAATTTTAATTAAATTAAATTTGATTATTATATTAATTTTTTATTTCTTGTGAATGTAGGCTTTTTACCAAAAATCAATCTCTTTGTTCTACCCATGTTGAAAAATAGAATATTATCAAAAAGAAAATTTAAAATTATGTTCAAGTTGGGTATTGATGTCCTTGATCCATTATGTTGTATATAGTCTTCCTATGTCTAAATTGTAATTGGTTTGACTTTGAAACTTGATTAAGGAAAACATATTTAATAAAAATCTATGAAACCAAATGAATTGGTTAGATATTGTAGTTACAAATCTAAATTCAAAAAAATCAGAATTTTATCCTTCATTCAAAAACCGTTATGGTCTATACGGTGAGAATCACTCCTTAAAAATGTTGTTTATTGATAAAATCTAGTTGTTGAAGGAGATGAAAAAAAAGTGCAATCTGATTCCAAAAATTTTAAAAAATATATATTTAGAATCTATAGACAAAACTTCACAAATCGCTAGTTTGAATTATCTTCAAATTCATCACGGTTTAGCCGCTATAGGAGCTCAAAAGTGAAGATTTAGTTAAAACAAAAATAGTTCAGTGTTGAGTTTGCCCAAAAATTTAAAACCAGTATTGTGGGATAACCCCTACCTCAGATTCATGTTCTCTTTCTTGTTCATGGTAAAGGACCTCAATGTTTTCTTTCTCTTGATCACCCAATGCACTTACTTCCTCTATTCCTTTCTCCTCTAACTCTTCTCCCACTTTTTGATTGTCAATAGGAGGGGCCTCAGACCTGCCAATCACATGCTTTGCAAAATTTTCCAAGTTATCACCACTTGGTTGCTTAGTTGGCATGGTTTCAATCTAAATTATATTTTCCTCATTAGTACCTTCAGTGGCAACTAGAATTTCCTCTATAATTGGAGAATTCTAGGGAGGAAATTCAAGGTCTGACATAGGCTCTTTTTGATCAAACAGAGTGGCCCTAAAGTCTTCTTGCATTTTCCTTCTCTTACTCCTTCTAAGTTCCCTAGAGACTGCTTATGTTTTCTTATTTTTTGGAAGACTGTGGCCAAAATGGTTAAATCACCCACTTCATCAGTTCCCTTAGGGTCCAAGATGGTAGTAGAGATATTGGCTAAATTTTCTAGCTTATCTACTTAAACAGGGGGTGATTGTTTCTTGTCTTCATAAATTTCAATCGAGGTTGACCTACTATGTATTGTCTTCTTACCCTTAGAGTCGGAGGTAGTAGTATTTTTACCTCTAGAGTTAGCTGTGGTGGTCTTAACATTTTCCTATTTGATACTGCAACCCTTGTCCTACTTACCACTCGTCCCTAGGGTTTGTCTAACCTTTTTCTTTGAACTATTAGGGAAGTCCCCTAGTTCAAAATCCTCATTAGGTGCATCAAAAGAGTGTTCACTCTAATTTCCTTCATTCAAACCATACCCCTATTCCTCTGAATTAACAAGATATTTTTCCTTATTAGGGGCATCATCTTCCTTAGAGTGTTCAGAGGTGTTAGGGAGGTCTTCCTCCAAAAAAAATTCTAGAGTGTCATCTGCAACAAATGAATCCCAATCTCGTGGAGGGGAGATTTATTTTAACTCTCACATAATCAACAATTTTATGTCCATGATGGGCTAATGAGTTTCTTACTACCCTTTTGAACCACTTTTCTTATTTGCATTATGGAAGAATACAGAAAGAACAAGAGATTCAAAAACAAACCCCAATGCAAATGTATCAAAATCTGTATTTGTTTAGCATAGACGTACACATACCTCCCTTCATGGGTTATATATTGGATAAAAAACCCTGCCAGATCATTCTAGGTTATTGGAAGTGAATCTAGCTTCATGCCTTGTCCAAAGATGACTTCAACTGGCTCCCCTCGTCATAGGAATTTCTTGTGAAGGCTGTTAATATTTGTTTGCCTTGTTGAGCTATCAGGGAAGTAATTATCCCTACATAGTGGCAATATGATGACATCTACTATGGCTTCAACTGAAATAGGCATTTCCAAACCTTGGACCTGTGCCCGTTTGTTGTGGCATTTCATGGAGAATTTGTGTGCCATCCTCTCATAATACCCTTGCAGTCTACTGAAGTATGCATCCCATCCTGCCACCTTGAATATTTTATATGCTTTGGTCTTTGTTGGAGCCCTTAACCCATTCATATCCAAGGGCTCAAAATGGTGCTTGTGTGATCGTGTCATAATTCTACTAGGAGGTTTGTCTTCGAAATAGAATAAGGAACTCTCATCAACTTGGAATAGTGTGTAGACAAAAGTTGTTAGCAGATAAAACAAACCACTATGGGTAAGAAAAAGGATGTTGGGAATGACTTAGAGAAATTATAATCGGCAACGGATAAAAATGGCAAGCCATTAACTAGATTTGGTCGGTAATATGAAAGGGTAATTATGGTGGGTTATGACCTATACAAAGGGTGGTAGTGGTAATAATGTTATGGGATGGCCAAGGCAAAGCAATGAAAAGTTTCGGCATGCTAAACAAATACAAATTCTTAGAAAATGAGGATAGAATAGGAGGAAAAGAAAGGCGAAATGAATATGACATACAGTACGATTATGATTTGATAGATCCTATGGTATGAGTAGAAAATACACTCCCCCCCAGCTTAGCATGTGGCCCACCCACACAACACATTTGAACCATTTATTAAAGAAAATAGAAGATATAAAATAAAATAACAAAGAAAAAGAGGAACGTGAGATATAGTAATACCAAACATCATGTGTGTAGAAGATGATGTGGAGGCGACAACATGAGGAATCACTGAGGATCTAATCAAATCAGATGATGCCACGTGAGGAGTCTAGCAAAGCAGTGATAGAAGAAGGCCACGTACGATGATGATGAAAAGTTGTATCATAAAAATGGCCACCTAAAGGGATGGATACGGAAAACAAATTTGGTACCACCAATGCCAAAATGCCACATGGGAAAGAAAAGAAAAAAGTGAGTAAGATCGGCATGGAAATAGCCTAGTTGAACAACGATGGAGGAAGTACATCAAAAAATTGATGGAGCAGCCAGATGGAATGATGAAACAACCTGGAGAATGTATGATCCAATAAGAATGTGAAGAAGATCAACAACTCAACTAGACAACCCGCATGAAGTATAGGCTGCAAAAACTAACCTAGAGCTCTTGTCTAGAAAGTGATAGGAACCGAGTATCAAAACAACCAGGCATAACGTAGTGCTGAAAGAAATTGTGGACTGGAAATGAAAAACACTAGATGTGCAAAAGGCCCTAAAGTAGTAGAGAATGAAGAACCATTCCTATACGGATTGAAGAAAAATAAAGGCTGGAGAACATCAAAAGAATCTCCTATAACATAAGTGATAGGAGGTTAGATATTTATTATTAATTAATTATTATTTTTAAATATTTTTTTATTGATGATAGACCGCCAATATCTAGGTTTTTGTCCTATCATCACCTAGAAATGCCAAGAGGCTGGTTTTCACTTCTAAGATTTATTTAGAAGTTGATGCCCACTGGAGGCCAGGTTTTAGATGTCAACTGGCCAAAAATGCTTGAAGGTTTTCATTGTTGGATCTTTTATTGCAATTTTTTTTATATATTAAGAAATCAACTTTTGAGTAGGCCAAAAGGAACCATAGTGAGCTCCTTCACCACATCACAAAAGAACATTTCCTTGGAAAGGGGTCGCTTGTAAATTTTTAGGTAGTGACCATTGAGGATAAGAGTACTTCGTTCGGAATCCACAGTGAACAATCAAACAACACCATTATCATAGATGGTCTGAATTTCATAATGCCCAAACCAATGGATATGGAACTTCCCCTTGAAGTCCTAGAATTGAGAATCATAGAGTAATGCCGAATCCCCAGTTTGGAATGTTCAGGACCGGATAAAGTGATCATGCCAATGTGCTTAGTTATTTTGTACAACCTCTGCATGAAAAAGGGCCTCTTGTTGCATTCCATTAAGAGAATGGATTTGAGAAATTTCATCCTTCTGAACATCACTAAGATTCATCCCGAGCTGAAGTGTTGTGCAAAGATTTTTTACTTCAAACTTGATAGGGAGAACAGCCTTCTTACCATAGACAAGCTCGTAAGGTGTTAAACCAATGGTGGTCTTCCATGTAGTGTGGTAGGCCCACATGACTTGAAGAATTTGCATGAACCGGTCTCTTTTATGGAGGGAAATGGTCTTGGTAAGAATGTTCTCGAGCTCTTTATTGGTGACTTCAACTTGTCCATTGGCCTACAGATAGTATGGCAAAGACTTACAATGGTTAATCTCATATTCATGAACTAAAGAAGAAATAAGACTAGATGAAAACTGTGGGCCTTGATCCATGACTATCTCTCGAGGAACACCAAATTTGGTGAAGTTCTGGGTATAGAGGAAATCAACTACCTTGGTGTCCCTTCCATGTTTCAGAGCAACAACCTCAACTGAGTTGGTGACATAATCTGTCCACACAAGGATGTATTCCTTGTTCTGTGATGGAGGGTTGATGGGTCCAATAAAATCAAGCCCCCATTTTTCAAAGGTCTCAATGGACAACTGAGGGTGCAAGGGCGTTTCATCTGAGCACGTGGGGCAGCCCATACGTTGGAATTTATCACAGTGGTGAACATAATGTTTACAATCTTTATGGATTTTAGGCCAATAGTAGCCTACAGCGAGAATATTTTAAGTGGTCCTTTGAGCGGTGAAGTGTTCCCCGCATGTCTTTGTGTGGAATGCATGAAGTATATTGAATACATCATCTTCTAGTACACATCGCCACTTGATATTTTCAATGCCAGTATAGAAGAGAAATCCATTAATCCATGTGTACTGTCCACTAAGTCCAACCAACTTCTGGCATTCTCTTGGAGAAAAGTGTGGTGGGAACTTGCAAGTAACTAGGTAATTTGCAATATTTGTATACCATAGACTCTTTGTGGATATGGAAAAGAGATTTTCATCTAGAAAGTTGTTGTCAATTGGAACTGGTTCCTCATCTTCTTGTTGTAATCTACACAAAAGTTCTACAACCTCATTTTCATGACCAGGCTTATCAAGTATAGTAATGTCAAATTCTTTGAGCAATAGTAACCATCTAATAACTCTACCAGTTGCAAGTTTATTCATTACAAATTAAATTTTAGAATGGTCCATATGAACAAACACTTTATATCCAGTAATATAATGATGAAACTTATTAATTGCATGAAAGACAGCTAAGAACTCCTTTTCAGTTACCATATAATTTACCTCATCCCTGGTGAAATTTTTGTTGATGTAGTAAATGGAGGAGAAGATATTGTCTTCTTTTAGTCCTAGGACAACCCCCATGGAGGAATCTAAGGTGTCTATGTGTATATTAAAAGGCAGCTCCTAGTTTGGTCCTCTAAGTACGGGCATGGTGACAAGTTTATTCTTGATGGTTTCAAAAGCTTCCTAGCATTCTGGTGTCCAAGAGAACATGAAATCTTTCGCTAGCAAAGAAAATAAGGGTGAGGAAATCTTGCTAAAATTTTGGATAAACCTCCTATAGTACCATGGATGGCCTAGAAAACTATGCACATCCTTTTGGCTAGTGGGTGTAGGAAAGTCTTGAATAATCTATATCTTTTTGGGATCAACTTGAATACATTTAGCAAAAATATAATGACCAAGCACTATCACTTATGTCGTAAGCATATGGCATTTTTCATGACTTAATGATAAGTTGTTATCTATACAATGCCTAAGTACCTTTTCTAAATTTTTTTTAGCCTCTTCATAATTATTACCATGGATAGTAAAATTTTCCATATACACTTCAACACAATCATTTACAAGATCTGTGAAAATGCTCAAAGCCACCCTTTGAAAAGTGGCAGGGGCATTACATAAACCAAATGAAAAGACACTATAGGAAAAGGTTCCCCAAGGGCACGTGAAAGTGGTCTTGTCTTGATCCTCTAGCGCTATGTGAATCTGGCTGTAACCACTAAACCCATCCAAAAAAGAGAAAAACTTCTTACATGCAAGAGTTTCCAAAACTTGATCAATAAATGGTAATGGAAAATGATCCTTCTTAGTAGCTTTATTTAATGCTCTATAATCAAAAAAAATTCTCCACTTACCATTTTTATTAGGGACCAAAACTAAAGGAGAAACCCACTAACTATCTGAAATATGATATATAAACCCAACATTTAACATTTTTCATAATTCCTCTTTAACTATTTCATGCAAGGCAGGGTTGAGTTAACGTTGTGGTTTCCTAATTGGATGACTACCTTCTTCAATGTAAATATGGTGGGGGCAGGTGTCAGGATGAATATCATGCATTTCTTGGTATTCCTAGGTAAATGCATTTTTTCTTTCTAAGCATGGCAATAAGGTCTTGGATTTGATCAGGGGTCAATTGTGGATTAATATTAAGTGTGCGATTAGGAAAAATTTCCATAGCTTTTGATTGTGTAGGTGAGTTAATGGCTAAGACTTGGGAGGTGGTTGGCATATCATGAGAATGTCTAGAAGATAAGAATGAATTGTATAATTAATTATGGGGCAACAACTGATGCAATGTGACAAAGTGTTGAATAGATCGTGAACTCCCTACCACTGGAAAGTTTCCAAAAGGACATTGAGTATTTATACCTAAACAGAGAACCATGCTTTCAAAAAATTCATTAAAAATATACCTATTTTGAAGGAAATTAACAAGAACATTATCCTCAGTAGGTTCCTCCATATCTAAGGCTTTATCAATTGTCATAATTAGCAATGAATCATCTAATTCACTATCAATCCAAACTGGGTCCTTCGTCTCTAACGTAGGTTGCACTGGTGGGTATAGAGTCAATTTTTTCTTGTGCTCACCATTAGAAATGACTATCTCCCCTTATCGAAAATTGATAAATGCATCTGCAACTACTAACCAAGGTCATCCCAAAATCAAGGGGTATCCCCCCAACTTATTTTTCGGCTGCAAAATCACAAAGTCAATTGGGTATTCCCATGAATCAATATAAAAATCATCCACAACATCATAACACAAGGATTTTTATGTAGATACCTTGTTAGGGGAAAAACCACGGTGGAGGTCAATCCATAATTTGAGTACTCAAATATAAGTGTTTTACAAATGGGGAATGCACATGCATTCAGGCACACTGCCTAGAGCTCACTGCTCAAAATAGAAAGGGTCATTGACTTATTAAATATTAAGATTAACTCCATCTAAAGAATTGAAATAAAAGAATAACATCTACTAATGCCTGATTATAGTTTTCATTAAGCACATTAGTCAATTTCTTGACCTTATATCTGATTCTGCTCTACTATGATTCAATTTGCATCACAATATCATTTTTTACACAAGTGAAACTGTGTATAATCGCTCTAAAATACTTTTGATATTCACAATATATTTCATAAACTTAATTCACATACATGTCAAAATGATATAAATGATCTCTTATATATATCCACAACAAAATATTTAATCAACCATATGTCAGATTCAATAAAACATAGAGTATTTTCCAGCCGTTAGCTCAAAACATAAATAATTTTCAATGAACACCATCCAAAGTCAGTTACAACATAGTGAGGACACAAAAAAAAAATCCTCAAACCCGAAAATACTTCAAATAATTTCACCTCGAACATCTGCAACATGCCACATTCACTTAGTCGGCCTTCGAGCACTGTTAAACAAAAAATCAGTCAACCATATCTCCTAACTCATACACTAATTGATGCAACGATACAAAACTTGAGAGTAATATATTCCACATACCCAACGACCTTCCCAGAGAGCCACAACTCAAACTGATAAACTGGTAATGCAAATAGATTAACAGACTCAACTTTAGTTGGATACCCTATTCTTCACTCTGTCTCCCAGTATGGAGAAATATTGAAGTGCAGACTGGATCAATGACTTAGGTTGCCATCAATGAAAACACCAAAATGCATATGCCAATACCTAGATTTGAGTACTTTGTAATGGTTATGTTCCCGAGCATAAGATCTGCCAACTGTCTAATAACTTGGGTGGTCTTTGGGTCTTCCTTCTGCTTTCGAGTACATAGATCTCAAACTATTTTTGTATAGATGGGGATGTCCTTGATAGCTTGCAACAAAGGAATCTTGATGTTAAAATTGCATAACTCATTAAAAATATCAAATTTAGGTTGAGAGACCTCCCTTTGTATTGGTTCATAGTAAAATCATTCGGGAAAGGGAGGTTCTTTGGTTGGCTCTGCTTCTGATTCTTCATTGATTTTTGTAATGGTGGGCCCTTGAAGGGCCTTTCCCAGCCTTAATTGAAATCCATCTAGTTCTATTGTATTTATAGCATAGGTGGGGTAACCTGTTTCCTCATTATTATACATAGGCTGGGTTGCCTTATTGTTGGGGTTTGAATTTGGTTGGGTTGGCATTGATGTGGGTCTTGGTGGTTGTGTTGGATGGTTTTTTGGATTGACGGGTTGAGAGGCTGATGATGGAAGGTCCAGAAGAAATTGTTGTGAATTTTTGTATGGGTTGATCATAGGAGGAGGTGGAGATTGTGATTGTGACGGGAATGGTTGTTGTTGGTATGGTGATGGTTGTGGAAATTGTGGCCTCCATTCCTATTGCCATGGTTTTGAAGTATACTGATAGTGTGGCATCCATTAAGGGTATGGAGGTTGTTGCCAACCCACGTACCATCGATGTTGATAAGAATTGGGTTGGCTAGGTCTAGGGTAAAGATAATCATTTATCATTATAGGCTGCATTACTCGAGGTGGAAAAGGTCACCAAGGGGCCATGTAATAGATGGGTTCATCAGAATATTCCATTTTAGGCACACCTACAGGAAGAGGCCTCAAGGTAGAACTCCTACTAACTTATTCTAGGGATGAGATGTTTTTCCTATTGTGCAGACAATCCTCACTACCATGTCTCTTGCGACATGTCGAATAAAACATGCTCAAGCATTTCCCGACTTCCTCCTGCTTCCTATGGGTATAAAGAGCGTCTATCTATTTACCCATATGACTTAACAAATTTGTTTTAAGATCCTCAAGTGAATTTCCTATTTCAAGCTTCATTATACCTATCACATTACCTATAGTATAAGGGTTACTTGGATAGTTCCTTCCCAAAATATCACAGATATTGTCAAATTCCATTTTGGATATATTCCCTTTGCCTATTAAATTTAATTCTTCCATAACATCATCTCTTATCCCCCTAAGAAACAACATTTGAATGAAATCATCATTTAATCCATGTTGTCTAGACTGTTGAAAACTAAACATAAGGTGTTTGAGGTAGTCGTCCATGAACTCATGTTCATTTTGTGTCATGCAAAAAATTTCATCCCAAACCTCCTTTTTTTTTCAATATTCTTGGTACTTGGTTAGGAATAATTTCTTCATGACTTCCCACGTTCTGATGTTCCTAAGGTTCATAAACCATCATAGGGTGGCATCCTTTAATGTAGCTGGAAATAGTTTGAGTTTTTGTGCATCGCTTTGATAATCATAGTTGTGGCACAACACATCAAACTCAAACAAAACACATGTCAAGATCCTCAATTGAAAGACCACGAAAAATGGGCAAAGCAGAATGAGGAATGTTCTTCATAGGAGCATCTTTTTTAGGATGTCTGATTGGAAACTCAAAGGTAATCAGATTATTGTTGGCCAATTCCCTATTATGATTTTCATTATTGTTGTTGTTCTTGTTGTTATTGTTGTTGGGATCCATGAATTTTAGTGCCCAAGGGGTAAAATAGGTTTTAAATGGTTCTTGGGTTTTTGAAAATGGACCGGCTTTAGTCCCATAAGACTCTTGGAAGAACTTTTCAACCTTTTTGTGTAATATATCAGAAGAGCTTGGACGAGTACCTATAGGTGTCTCAATAACACACTTCTTGATATCATGTTCAGGTAACTCTAATGGTTGCAACTAATTTTCTAGTTTTTCTTGTGTTGAACTACTTCCTTCAATGGATGATTGTGACTTGTCTTATGATTCTTTAGGTTGTGGACCCTCGGAGGATGATTTTTATTTTTATTTTATTTTTTTTGGGTTTTCAACTACTTCTATTTTCTTTTCTAATAAATATTCCTCTACTATACCTACTATGATTCATGTACCTAAATGACAAAAAAACACAAATCAAGAGTACTCACGTAACAAGGTCAACAATTGTATAGGATTTATTCAAGACGTACTGGTCCTAACTCAATTTGTTATGATTTCAAGCCTTTAATATCTTTCCTTGAAAATTATGCCAAACGGATTGGATTAAGATCGATGTTTAGGGTAAAACTATCCTTGTAATTCTATCTTAAATGGGTGAATGGTTTGAGATCAATCTTCAAGAATTTTGCAAGTTTCTTAGTTTACTCCTCAATGTCAATTCGAGAGAATAGGCTTTGTTGGGTCTCAAAAATGCAGGTTTGAACCATGAGAGGTTGCCAAGCTCTCACAATGCTTTTGGCCAACGTACAAAGCCAATTGATGTGATTGAATGTTCTTCTCTTTAGGTTATGCTAGACCTAGGTAGATGAACCTAATGAATGATGCAAATTTAAATGTATTTCCTGATGCAACAATCTACCCACAATGGAAAATGGAAGTGGATAGACAAAATCACTAAAACTAATCTTACTCCTACTGTACAAATGAAAGGATTTGAAAATATTATTTGTATGAAATCTTATCTCTGGGTTGAGGCAGATCAGTGCCTTCTATCCACATGGGCAATGGAGTCAAATTATCAAGAATTTTATGTTTTTCCCTCTTTGTCATAATTCTAGTTGTTTGGCACTTTGAAAAATGAAACCTAATGACTGGCACATGACTTCATTAATTTATAGCTTGCATAAATAGTGCTTTAATATTTTCTTATTGGGTTCTACTTCAATAATCCAAAAGAAATACTAAATCAATGTGACTTGTTTAAAATAATTTAACTCTGACTTGCAGACACAAATCAACCAAATCACACATAGTGAAATTTACAATATGATAAATCAAAAATATGCTTGATAGATTGATTTAAATGATTTAGGACTTCAATTTGGAGACAACGCACATAAGAAATATAAATTATTATATCACAACAATTGAAAAAGAAAAAGTTTCACCAATTCAAAATGATTTGTCCATTGATCTACTTCAAAAAGGCTCTATCATTATTTACATTCCAGTCCCTTCTTAGGAAAAATCTAACTCCTACTCTAACTTCTAGTAATTTTCTCTTCTCCCCCCCCCATTTTACAACTAATTTTTCAATACATTTTATATAGAAAATTCCAAGAGTCACAACTCTTCATTTTACTGTTATAGCCGTTTGTTATTCCTGATAGAGATAAAAATATTTAATTAACTTGCCTTTCGAAAAGTTAAATATTTTACATAGTTCGCCTTTTAATATTTCATTTTACAATTTTCCTTTATTTTTACTTTATGTCATACCGCTCCTTACATTTCATTTATAAAGCTACTACTTCATTACTTTTATTCCCCTATGGCCATTTGATACTTTTACCGCTCTACCGCGGTCAATATTTTATCTCCCGGCAGTATCACGGTACTTTGAAATTTCCACTTTATCTTCCACCTACCGCGGCCTTTGTTTTTGTTACCAGCGGTATAGCAGTACCAACATTTTATGTCATCTTTGCTTGCTTCCTTGCCGCTTATCTTCATCTACCACGGTCACTAGTTTGACTGCCAGTGGTACTATGGTAGCCATCTTGACCGGTTACCTCACCATCACCTTCGTCCATCAATTTTCACTGCACTACAATGGTCATTGGCCTGTCTACAAGCGGTACCATGGTAGTCGTCGTTTAACCATCACCTAGTCATCTATCTTATGTTACCACAGTTATCGCGGTCCATGTTTATACCATGCGTAGTACTGCGGTGTGACCGTTAGCCATTTCCTCCCATTTTTCGCGGTCTTTGATATGACCCTACTGCGGTAAATATTACTTTAGCTTCTCCAAACCGCTACCACTATACCATGGGTATGGATTGAATTGTATGTGGTATAGCGGTAAAGAGTCAAAAAATGGGAATTTAAGGTAGCATTATGAAATATAAGGTGTTTTTAGCATTTGGATGGGAGACAAAATGAATTTTTCACGAAAAGATAGGAAAATAAACAAAAATCCTTTAGAGTTTGAATGGAAAAATGGGGTTTAAATGAGAAAAAACTCTTAGGCATTTAGATGAATTTTTGGGTTTTAATAGTGGCTCCTATTGGGGATGAGTGATTTTGCAAATCACTGCAAGAATCTAGAATATCTTTGGTAGAGCAAACCGAGTAATGGACATGAAAAATTAAGGCAATGGTAGATGGAGGGAATGAACATATGAATGATATAAAAATGGAGCAAATGGAGAATGGAAAGCCCTACACTACTGTACATGGAAAGAAAAACAAATTTTTCAATAAGGGATTTTCTAAGAGTGTCCATGTACTGGCGAACCCAAACCCTTCAAAAATTATTGTGCATGGAAAAGAATGTTTAAAGAGGTTTGTTAGGAATTTTCCATGTACTAGAAATCCCTAATCCTCTATGTCTGCTATGGTTCAACATTTAAACCATAAAGGATGGCCCTAAGCCACCCAAAAGAAAAAACATACACTTTCCTCTATCATAGACCTTATTCTCTGGAAACTATCCATTCCACCTGCCCTGCAACATGCACTGTCATTGAAAACCTTCAGGAAATCATTGTGTTCAATCTGATTCATATTCATCTCATCAGTCTGCATTTTATTATTCTTATTATCATATGAAAAATCTTTGTCATTTTCAGCATACAAAGTGTATCCACATTCCAGAAAGCATTCATAGGCATGCTCATTGTCATATGTTGTTGAATGTTCAAGCAGCTGCACTGGGACCTGAAAATCTCAATGCTCCTCTTGGAAATCAAAATATTCTATCTCATCAATATTTTTTAAAAAAATCAAATGACTTTCCATTTAGTTTCTATCACCAATTGGTATTGACACATACCTTTGACCATACAATCATCCTCATACATACTTGAATCAACAAATACTAAAAACTCATCATCAATAACATGCAAACCAATATCTTTCTCTTGCAGGAAAAAATAATTCAAGTCACATACCTCTTCTTGGACACAAATAGATTCATGATCAACTTCAAAAATTTCATCACTGTGAGAGATACACATGGGGTCATATGAATTATTACTTTTAGTATTAAAAAAAATGTAGGATGGAGCCAAAACTTTGGAATCATCTTCATGTGCACAACTCTAGTATTCAAGAGTCAATAAACTGAAAATTTCTCACTACTGAGTGAACATGTTTCATCCAGATCTCCTGCTATTTCTCCAACTTATTGATCTCTATATGAACTCTAACAATCATCCCGTTGAAGATCAACATCCACTATTTCATCTTCACAATTTGACTCACAATATGTTATGCAAGAGAGACTCTCCATGTGTTCATTGCTGGAAGGCATGACATCTTCTTCAATTTCAACTTCTAAAGCATTATTGGTAGTATCCACATACCTTGTCCCAAGCATGGAATTAAGAAATTTATTTACTACATCCAAGGCATGTTATTTTGATGACTCTGACCAATAAACTAATTTAGGCTCCCATGCTCTTGCAAATTGTGTAACAAATGTGGGTATTGTAGGCTTATGATGAGGAGGTAATTGCATACAAATGTCTACATCCTGTTGTACAAAGAAGTCACATATTCTCCCTTATATCTCCTCATGTCAAAAAATGAATCTAAGGGATAAATTCCACATTCTGACTCTATAATCGAGTTTTGGCTTTGAGTATGTATATCATCATCTTCTTCTTGATCAGGTAAATAATAATCATCTTTGTCCTCATACTAGCTCAAGAATATTTTTTTCAGATCCTCCCATGAAGATATACTTTGCACAGGAAAATTTTTAAATCATTCCCTTGCACCATCCCTCATAGATCTTGAAAAACATTTCATAATGACATCCTCTGGATAAACTTGAAAGTTGACAATGACATCCCAGAATCGTTCCATATGCTCATAAGCTGATTCATTCCATTCTCCATGAAATTTAGGGATATGAATTAGCAATTCTGTCTCATTGCAAGGGTAAGGATTTGGGTAGCCTTGGACATTACTAAAGTTAAATAATTTATCGATAATTAGGAATAAATTTGGAGGGCCATATGGGTTTTGGTAGTTCGTTGATCTTTTTTCAGAAAATGGAAGATGAATATTCATTAGAGGTAATGGTTGTGGTGCATAAGTGTTCTGTTGTGAATAGCACACATTACCTTCATTGTTGAATTCGAGTCCCAATTGCAACATTTTTTGTTGTAATTATAGTTCTTTTGTTTCCAGTATAACATTTGTTGTTCCATTTCTTCTAATTCTTTCATTGTTCGGTTTCTTCTTTGTTGTTCTGTCATCTTGATAAAATGTTACTGCTCCACAACATCTATGCATTATATATCACATTAAAATAGAGTCGCCACCTAATTCTCCAAAAGTAGGAAAATGAAATAGATTGCTTTGGTTTGCCCCCAACGGAATCTCCAAACAAAATGTAAGATCTTGTTGACTCAATAAATGGAAAGGCTAGATATTTTTTTGAGTAATCCCCAGTGGAGTCGCCAAACTGTTGGGTCTCAAAAATGCAGGTTTGAACCATGAGAGGTTGCCAAGCTCTCACAATGCTTTTGGCCAACATACAAGGCCAATTGATGCAATTGAACCTTCTTCTCTTTAGGTTCTGCTAGACCAAGGCGGGTGAACCTAATGAATTGTGCAGATTTAAATATATTTCCTGATGCAACAATCTACCCACAATGGCAAATGGTAGTGGATAGACAAAATCACTAAAAATACTCCTACTCCTACTGTACAAATGAAATGATTTGAAAATATTATGTGTATGAAATCTTATCTCTGGGTTGAGGTAGATTAGTGCCTTCTATCCACATGGGCAATGGAGTCATTATTCTAGTTGTTAGGCACTTTGAAAAATGAAACCTAATGACTGGAAAATGACTACATTAATTTATGGGTTGCATAAATAGTGCTATAATATTTTCTTATCGGGTTCTACTTCAATAATCCAAAAGAAATACTAAATCATTGTGACTTGTTTAAAAGAATTTAACTCTGACTTGTGGACACCAATCAACAAAATCACACAGAGTGAAATTTGCACTATTATAAATCAAACATATGATTGATACATTGATTTAAATGATTTAAGACTTCAAGTTGGGGACAACCCACATAAGAAATATAAATTATTATATCACAACAACTGAAAATAGAAAAAGTTTCACCAATTCAAAATGATCTGTCCATTGATCTGCTTCAAAAAGGCTCTGTCATTATTTACATTCCAGTCCCTTCTCAGGAGAAATATAACTCCTACACTAACTACTAGTTCTTTTCTCTCCCCCTCGATTTTACAACTGATTTTTCAATACATTTTATACAGAAAAATCCAAGAGTCACAACTCTTCATTTTACTATTGCAATTGTTTTTTATTCTTGATAGAGATAAAAATATTTATTTAAGTTTCCTTTCGAAAAATTAAATATTTTACATAGTTTTCCTTTTAATATTTCATTTTATAATTTTCCTTTATTTTTACTTTATGTCATATCATTTCTTACATTTCATTTAAAATACTTCTGATTTTTTAATTTTATTCCCCTGTGGCCGTTTGATACTTTTACCACTCTACCACGGTCAATATTTTATCTCCCCGTGGTATCACGGTACTTTGAATTTTCCACTTTATCTTCCACTTACTGCTCTACTGCGACCTTTTTTTTTGTTACCGACGATATGGCGGTACCAACATTTTATGTCATCTTTGCCTGCTTCCCTATTGCTTATCTTCATCTATTGTGCTACCGCGGTCACTGGCTTGATTGTCAGTGGTACTGTGGTATCTGTCTTCACCGGTTACCTCACCATCACCTTCGTCGATCACTTTTCACCGCACTACCGTAGTCACTAGTCTGTTCTCTAGCAGCAGCACGGTAGTCATCGTTAACCATCACTTGGCCGTCAATCTTATGTTATTGCAATCACCACAGTCCATGTGTGATACTGCGGTGTGACCATTAGCTATTTCCTCCCATTTACCGCAATAAAGGTTACTTTGGCTGCTCCAAACCACTACCGCTATACCATGGGTATGGATTGAATTGTATGCAGTATAGCAGTAAAGAGTGAAAAAATGGGAATTTAAGGCAGCAATATGAAATATAAGGTGTTTTTAGCATTTGGATGGGGGACGAAATGAATTTTTCATGAAAAGATAGGAAAATAAACAAAAACCCTTTAGATTTTGAATGGAAAAATGGGGTTTAAATGAGAAAAACTCTTAGGATTTTAGATGAAATTTTGGGTTCTAACAAGCTTGTGAAAGATATTGGGGATGTTTGCCTAAGGGATGAATCTAGAAAGTCAAGTGGGAATGGATGCAACTACATATTCATTACATTTATTCATAAATTTGGTTTTCAGACCTCCTATCACTTGTGTGATAGGAACCCAATCTGAACAATTTCCAACAAACAAATCAAAGCTAATCTACAAAACAGGAATAATAATTCTTGATAACACTAGACTATTAGGAATAGATAAATAATGCAATGTGAAAATGCTAAATAAATTTCATGCATACCATTAGACACTCCAATTAACATTCATCTAGAATAATCTACTAAATCAAACTTATACAAAATGGTAAACACATCATTTAAATCTGGTTTCAAAATGAATTGCTAAATCGAATACACTTGAATCACAACATAAACACATTAATCACCAATACATAAAATAGTAATAATTATCATATCCAATAACATAATGATTGAATTCTCAAATCGAAATAAGAGAATATCATTACCACACAACACATGGATACTATAACTAGTCATTGGGTGATTGAGGAAGTGGTCCCTCTCTTCTCTGATTTCTAGTGAAGAAATAAAAGATTACTTTACTCTACTCAATACTAACATAGAACATGATTTCAAACTCAAATACTTTCAATCAAAATGATAGCCTACAAAAATATATTATCGATTACTAGATCGAGTCTTAGCATACATATATATAGAGACTATATGTTATTGAGTCTACAAAATACTAACCAAAATGGTATATGATTGTTTGTGTTTTTATGGCCTATGGCCAACAACCTTTAAAATTTTCTAACAATAAATTACATTTTTAGCATTATTCCAAAAAAAAAGTAACAAGTGACTCGTGACTCATGAAATGGTTCTCATCTTCACTCCACCGATGCCCTCCTTGCCTCCACACATCAACCACCTAATCATCCCCTATTTTTCCATAATCACAAGGATAATTAGTAAATAATTAATGGTTTTTATATATCCTTAAGTCCCTATCTTTTTTTGCATTTTATCAAACATCCCTACTTCCTTAACAAATAGTGACAAGAACTATAGGGAATTCTATGGAAACAAAGAGGTAAAAGGGGAAACAAAGGATGAAAATAAAGATACATTTATCCCTCATCACATACTTGCAATACCATTTTCCCTAGGTGGTGAATGGGTCCTCCCTTAATGAGGGCCCTCTTTTTTAATTTGATTCTAGAAATATTTTAGTAATATTCATTTACAAATCTGGTGTTGTCTTGAATTGCTTGAATTTCAGGGTTAATATCTAGATTTAGTATAAATAAGGGGTTAATTCACATTTTTTCTCCTATAAAGTTTACAAGAGGCCTAAGCATTCAAGTTTTCAAGCATTATGACATTACAAGAGCATTTCAAAGGAATTTCAAAGGAATTTCAAGGCAGATTATCAAGATGTTTTTAGAGAAATTCAAGATCATTTTATTATGTCTAAGGCATAGTGCATTCATGCATGTTGTCAAGCTAAGATTATTGATGTAGCATTGAAGATCTACTTGCAAGAATTTTTTCAGATCTATTTGACATCAAGATCTACATTCTTTATGGCCACTCCATGTTAGTTTGTAGATTTACACTCCAAGAAAACATCCACGGTATCATCAATTACATATTTCATGTTTCATGCTTCTATTTCATTATTTCATAATGGGGTTTGACTTAGGAAAATCCGTATTCACCAAGAATCAACATTTTTTTCTCCCCTGGAGTGTGTGTTTAGATTTACAATTTGAAGATCAAGTGGAGAAGAATTTTGAAGCAAGATTATCAAAGTTGTCAAGTTGCAATATTGACCTTTATAGTGCAAGAAAAAATAAAGGAAGCTACAAAAATTATTACAAGTTTTTAGGAGTTTACAATCGAGCATCTGAGAGTGCAAACTTCAAGGAAAATAACCTAGATCTTAGTTTCAAAAACCCTAACAGGGACCCATTCACCATTACAGTCGAATGAGTCCTTTTCTCCCTAAAAATAGGCTTCTTGCAGCAAGGTACACACCATTTTGAGCTCTAAAAAATTCCATCATACTTTCTATAACATTTAGGGATACTTTTTTATTGGTATTTTGACATTTTGGCCTTCATAATTGAATGTTTCATAGTGAAAATTAGTGATTTATCAGCTTGATCCATTCACTTTCATAAAACCCTATTTTTTTATGTTTCAAAGATTTATAAGTAATTATAGATGAATCGATAAAAGATGGTAAGTATTTTATACTTTAGGTTTTGTAAGGTTAAGGAGAATATCCTTATAGAAATTTTATATGTAAAATTATTAGGAAATGAAAAATATATTAGTTTCGATAATTTATATGCACCTTTTGTATAAAGATATTTCAAAGATTTGTTATCAAATATCCTTACACTAATTTAGTGTTCATGGCACAAAAAAATATTTTAGCAAAGAAGATTAGAATTTACATGTATATATAGAAAGATGCAAAGACAATTTATAACTCCAATTATGATATCTTTCATAGAATCATACTTTATACACCAATAGAAAAAAACTCCTTTTAAGGATTAAAAAATAATTTAGGCTCAAAAGATATATTTGTGAATAACATAACATTGAGTTATGTACATGGTAGGACACTAGCTAAACTATGTTATATAAAATATATAATGAATTTTAAATATACTAAGATTATGTTCTTTGATTTGTGTAGGCTAGTAGGGCACTAATTAAATTAAGTTATAAAAAATATATAATGTATTTTAAATATGGAAGGATTAACTAGTAAAATATCAATGGTTTAGTACTTCAATGATAAATTTGAGACCTAATATAAAGTAAAAATGTATATGAATACAAAATCAAGCTTGCAAGATATGAATCAACATAAAGACAAAGAATTATAAATCAATGAATAATCCAATCAACCTAACTATAATTTAATCTTAAATGTATTTTACAATCTCACAAAAATATCACATGACCAAATCTACTTCAATAATCCATAAATAATTAAAGACATTCATTACAATATTATGAGGAATCTTCAAAAGCTTGAATTTTTTACTATTACTATGAACATTATTTTATCAAAAGGAAGAAAAAAATGAAATGTGGCCTTATGTATTTTCTTATTCCATAAAATTCTCAACTATCTATGGAGATATTGAAATCATGGAGATGATTTTATATATGAATACACCTTCTTTAAACATTGAAAATATGAATAATATAAGTAACTAGATTTGAACCAAAAAACTAGCACTAAATAACATATAAAACCAGAGGAAAAACTTAGTTGAGTTCACTAGAAAATATCTAGATCATAACTCCATAGAAAGAAGATGTATTATAATATACTATATTTTATCCAAATATTTAGTGCATGTGACAACTATTTAAATCACCTGTGTTCAAATAGTCATCACATATTTAATGTTTGAGTTAAATAAATATATTCTCAAAATTTCCTTATTGTATAAATTCATCTCTTTTGTAGACAAATGAGATATTTAATTAGATTTTGTAGAAGAATTTAACATCTACAAACCTTGACCACATGAAACCCATACTAATAGTATCATAAGAAAAAATTGACTACAAATTAATACTTGACTTATGGGGATAATACTTTAAATTTTTTAATTTAGGTACTATCACTACTAAACACTACATTTATAATATAGACCCCTTCTAGGGTACACAAACTCATAAATAACTCCTTCAATATGAAACATAATGATACATTTAGTTTTTACTATAATTATATGTCATGTCATCATCATGCCACAACAAGATTGTAAATGTTGAAGAATTTTTAAAACCTAAGTATAACACTCTACTAGCAAAATAAAAGAGACCTTCCACAATTGAGAGCTACAAATAAAATTACCATATTCTCTAAAAAATAGTAATTACATAATAATACAATAAAATAAAATAATTTAAGTACAACTTTGTCACAAAGTTCCCAAATATGGTACTCCTACTCTCTTGCTCCTCATGTTCCCTTGCCCATTCAAAATCTATTTTCCCACTCGATGAAAATTCTTCTCCTTCTATGTGGAATCTATTTGTAGATTTGGCACTCTCTCCTATTGGTATGATTGCTCTACCCTGAATCTCCCCTATGGTGGAGGGTTTTCCATAGTTTCTTATAGTGGTGGAATTCATACCTTCTTCTATAGTTGTGTCTTCTTCTCTCCCAACTACTCCTTTGGTTGACTCCATTGTTGTTGCAATGAAGTTAAAAAGGTGGAATTGGTATTTATTGTTGTGTTTCCACAAGTACCTCTCTCTTGTGCCAAGGTTTCCACTATGATTCACCTTGGGTAGGATGTAGCCAAATGTATTGATTTCTTCTCTCAAAAGCGATTGATCTATAGATTTTTCCTTTTATTGCCTTCTCTTCCCAACTTGCATCCCTACATCTCGAAGGAGTGGATTCCATTAGTAGAGGGTAATTGATTGAGATTTACCTATTTTCTAGGGATTTTTTGTTGTCTATTTTGATTCTTGTAAGGATATATAGGTTGCTTTAGATTATTATTTTTGGGAATGAGATTCCCATCCTTTTTTATTCAGCCCTAGGCTTCTTCCATTAACCCTTTGAAGGAATACATTGATATTTTATTTTTTTGGTTGTGATCACCTTATCTCCCCTTATTGTTATGACATTCCTCTAATTTTGAAGCCACTGATAATTCTCTTGGTTGGTTCTTGAGAGTAGATATTTCTTCTAAGAGCTTTATCCACACCTTCTATGCACATTTTTTGGTGGAGGTTGATTTCTCCAAAGCATTACTTGGTGAGGTTGTGCTTCAAGTTAATGACTTCTCTTGGTTTCAGATTCTGGATTATGATGGGATCTTGCTTCATTGCATGTGTTGTTTTTCTAATGGGAACTTGTCTTGTGATTTTCCTTGTCATTCTCGTAAAATATCTTCTTCCACTTGGTGGAATAATTCTCTTCCAAACCACCTTACTGTGTACCATGATGATTCTATTGTTGCTAGTGAGTATTTGGAGCTTCACTTGCCTTATATGTCCCCTCCTCATCCTGTTTAGATGAATAATAATCTTACTGCTGAAAATTTTATTTCTCTTATGGTTTTTGATGCTCTAGTTTTTTACAACATTGTTTCTTTTCCACCTTGTTCTTTTTTTGGTATTGTTCCATTAGTTAGGCACTCTAAGGGTTCCTCTCTCCCTTCTTCTCTAAATAATACAAATTTGGTTGATGATTCTTTCTGGATAGTTGTATAATTGAGGAATAAATTTCTTCCTAAGATGGACCCCATCTTGCATGCCAGTCCCTTGGATTTAAATATTTTGGATTTAATATCTGGTATTGCTTGATTTGTTTCTCTCTTCTTTGTTTCTTCTATTATGTTACAAGTTCAGGTCCCTTCCCTTCTTTTTTAATAAAAAATTTGGGTTAAGTCCCTAAATATAATTGGATTGTGTTGATTATCTTAATCATATACAAATTGAGATAAAAATAACAATTAACCCTAAGTATCATTAAGACTAAATTGGAAATAGTTCTTGAAGTGTAAGTGGATAGATAGAGTGCCACATTCATGAAAATACCGCCCTTAAGTGGAAATTTAGAAGACACTAAACTAAATAGAAATAAATAAATATAGACCTACTATAAAATAGGTCCAATGAGGTATTCATGTACAAATTAAAACTATTACACAATTCAAGAAAAGAAGAAAATATCATTTGAAAAAACTCCATTCTAAAGAGGAGATGTATTATATGAAGGAAGGATGACTCAAGAAGACCAACTAAGGATAAATTCCTTCATGCTAAGCATCAATCATACATAAATATAACTATGTGAAACCAAAGGTTTAGTAAATATGCCCACAACCTACTTGTCTATAGGAAAGTAGTTTACAAAGAGATCACCATCATGTATGAGCTATTGAATGAAATGAACTTGTATCTCAATGTGATTTATTATTTGATCCTCAATTGAGATGCATATAATTTGAATAAAAAATTTGGTTATCAAACCAGATAAGTGCATCAATATTATGTGGTTCACTAAAATCTTTCATAACTTATCAAAAGCCATAAATCCTCTTGATTGGAAAGAGCTACACCTCTACTAGCCTTAGATGATGGTAATACAATAGAAAATTCCTTCTTGCAAGACCAAGAAAATAAACCAAGACTAGATGGAAGGAAACCCTTTCAATTGGATTGTGTTTATCAAAAGTTGGAGAAGGTTCTTGAGGTGAGCAAGCATGCAATGTGTAATGAAGCTAAAGGTTTGTGTCTTTTGAACAAGAAATGCAGGAAGTGGCTAGCGGATGATTATATTATGATAGATGTTATGACTAGTGTTGGTTATCCTCCTAGAGCCTAATGGAAATTTGTGTGTGCCTCTTTTAGTGTGTTGTTCTTTGTGCCTCTTTTTGGATTTTTTGTTGTTTGTTTTTGGCTTCTTTTTAGTTGCTTGCTTTGTTTTTTATTATTTGTTGAAGCAAATTTTCATTTTGCAAAAGGGTTTTAGGGTCCCTTCAAAACCTGTTTTACCTATAATAAAAAACACTTTCAAAAGGAATTTTTTTTAGTCAACATCACTTATCCAATCTATTGTAGTTAATAATACTATCTCTACATATCCTAGTGTATATTAAATGTTGAAATATGTAGTGCCTTCAATATACCTAAAAATATGGATAGTTTCTACTCAATCTAATGAGAATCATGGGGAAAATGAGAGAAAATATCAATAGAAAAGGTGATATAAGGAGGCATGAAATTCAAATACAAAATAAATCATCGACCAATTGTCTATACAAAGTGGAATCAACACTAGTTGTTTTATAAGTGGCACTCAATATGAAACCTAACTAAAATAATGTGAGATATGGTTTACAATTAGATTATTGGCATAATTTTTTTGATGTATTAAGATACTATTAGTAGAATAAAGAATGTGTAGATAAAAAAATAAGTGCAAAATACTAAGATCCATAATTTCAAAGTGCTTTATAAATGAATGTGGTATGTCTGTAAGCATTAATGAGCAACTAGTGAGAATCAAATAATTAATATACTATACTAGTATCAAAATATCATTTCCTTGCATCTAAATATACACTATATAATCAAAATGGGAATGTATGAAACTAGATGTTAGGGTACGCATAAAAAGATGGGGGGCCAAAAAGGGGTCTTAAGTGGCCACTTATTTCTGAAATCAAGAAATACTAACCTTGGATGAGAAATTGAGTGTAACTATCCTCAATTTAAATCCCATCATTAGCCTATCTTTCTATAATAATTCATTTATTCCCCCTTTCATAAAGCCAAATAATGACTTATATTTTATACCGCTTCTTTACATTTGCACCCTTAAAAGGCCAACACCTTTTACCGCTATACTGCAGCCATTTGCAAAGTGTCCAATAGTATGGCGGTAGAGGCTAAGGAATGAGCATAAAAATCTTACCACACTACCGCGCGTGGTCAAAAAATTGACCACAGTACTCTGGTGGCGGTTAGCAACCGGCAAGGAAGCAGTTTGAAGGGGTACCATTGGTAGTCAGGCCAATGATCGCAGTAGTGCAGGGAATAGTTAGAAAGTGGTGAGATAGATGAGGATAACAGTCATTGCAGTACCACCATCGGCTTATGGGGAGACTACAGTGACAACGGTAAACCATTAGTAGGCAACGATGGTGACTACCACCACACCGTGACTGTCCAGAGAAAGAACTGCGGTAGCATAGTAATGGTAAAGGAAGCAATTAGAATGGGGACCGTGGTAACATGGTGGAAGCAATGGAGATGACAATAGATGCTAACCACCATACTGCAAGGGGTCAAAAGGGAGCCCGTAGTTGAGAATTAGGGAATTGGTAAAGGCAGAGGTAACATTTGATGTCATTCAAAGCTATACCACAGGTGAGAAAAAAGAAGGGTGTAGTAGCATGGTGGAGGAAGATAAGATAGTCAAAGTCAAAGACTGCTACACCGTGGTCGGTCAATAGGTTGGCTGCAGTAGAGCAGTAAGTATAAAAGGGACTTCGCAACATATAAAGTGAAATGCACAGAGTGGTAAAATATGAAGGCCGATAAAATTAAAAGAAATACTGTAAAAAATATTTAATTTTTTGATAAGGAAACCCAATTAAATGTTTTAAATTTTTGTCAGAGGATTGAAATGGTTTTACCAGAATGTTAATGGTTGCAATGCTTGGTATGAATTATATAAATACCTTGTAAAATCAGTTGTAGAAGGCAGGACATGGGATTAGAGTAGGATAGATTTTTAGACTAGGGAGTAAAAAATGTACAGAGCCTTTCCTAACACAGATCAATGGAGATAATGAATTTTAATTGGTGATATTCTCTTTTGGTGTTCAATTGTTATGTTGTGTTAAACCTAATTTTGTTATCAGGTTCTCTCCAACTTGAGATTATTTAATTGTTTAAATCAACATGTCAAGTATATCTCTGATTTATTAGAATGTATTCCTAGTTTGTGTGATTTAGTTGATTGGTGTCTGCATTTTAGATTTAAACTCTTTTAAATAAATCATAGTAATTTAAAGATTTCTTTTGGGAAATTAAAGAAGAACCAGGTTAAGAAACATTCTAGCACAATTTATGCAAGTCATAATTTAATGAAGTTTGATGCCAGTCATATAGTCCAATATTTCAAAGGGCCTAACAACTAGAATTAAGCCAAAGAGGAAAACACATATCATTTTCTTTTTTTGACTTTGTTTCCCATATGCATAGAAGGCACTGATCTGCCTCAACCCAGAGATAAAATTCATAAACAAACAACTTATTCAAAATCATTTCTTTTGTGCAGTAGGAGTAGGTTTAGTTGTAGTGTTTCTATTTGTCCACTTCTAATTGCCATTGTGGATAGATTGCTCAATTAGGAAATACATTTTAAAATCTGCATCATTCATTAGGTACACCCGCCTTGGTCTAGCAAAACCTAAAGAGAAGAAGGTTCAATTGCATAAATTTTCCTTGTACATTGGCCAAAAGCATCATGAGAGCTTGGCAACCTCTCGTGGTTCAAACCTGCATTTTTGAAACCCAACAGTTTGGTGACCCAGTTGGGGAATTACTCAGGAAATTTCTTGCAGCCTATCCATTTATTGAGTAAAAAAAAAATTACATTTTTTTTTGGAGATTCCGCTAGGGAAAACCAAAACAATCCATTTCATTTTTCTACTTTTCAGAAAAGTAGGTGGCGACTCTATTTCATTTGATAAATAATGCATGGATGTTGTGAAGCAGTAATATTTTGTCAAGATGGCAGAAGCAGAAAGAAGACAATAGTCAATAAGAGAGTTGAAGGAATTGAGATAACAAAGGCTACAATTAGAACAACAGATGCTACAAGTGAACCAACAATTGTGGCAATTGAGATTCAAACGTGCTCCAAGTACATCACCAAATAGGTCATCATGCAGTGAGAATGAAGACACAAATGCCAGGAGATCTTGGACACCACAAATACCACATTATGCAATTGAGAACTTTGGAAATAAAGGTAATTTACTCTATTCGCAGAAAAATAATTTTGATGAGTATATTCAAATTCAAGAGAGAGGAAAAAATATTGCAGATTCCTTTTTTGACATAAGGAGATATAATGGAGAAGATGTAAACTCTTTGTAAAAAAACATGATAGACATCTGTATGCAATTACCTCCTAATCTTAGGCCTACAAGACCCACATTTGTTGCACAAATTTTAAGAGCATCAGAGCCTGAATCAATTTATTGGTCAGAGTCATTAAAACAAAAAGCCTTTGATGTAGTAAATAGATTTATTGATTCCATGCTTGGGAAAAGTTCCATGGATACTAGCAATAATAAATCTAATAGTGATATCCTGGATGCTCAAACAATGCAACAAACAAAGGAAGCATGTGCTACTATAATTTCTAATAACATTTTTTCAGATTTGGAAGATGATTGCAGCATTAATGATATTGGTGGGGACATGCCATCTGGGGAGTACATTAGTAATGCTTCAGAAGCTAAAATAGAAGAAGGTACCATGCCATCCAATAGTGAAGATATGGAGAGTCTCTCCTGCATAACAAATTGTGATTCAAATTGTGAGGGTGAGGTTATGGATGTTGATTTACAATAAGGTGATTATCAAGAAGTTGGAGAAATAGAAGAAGATCTGGATGAAACTTTTTCACTCAGTAGTGAGCAAGTTTCAGATTTGTTAACTCTTGAATACCAAAAGTATGCACATAAAGATGATTGCAAAGTTTTGGTTCTAGCCTATATATGCTTTGACAGTGAAGGTACTATGTGTAATGATCTGAATGGTTCCATATCTATCTCTCACAGTGATGAGATTTTTGAAGTTGATCATGAAACTATTTGTGTCCAAGAAGAGGTATGTGATTTAAATTATTTTTTCCTGCAAGAGAAAGATGTTGGTTTGCATGATGATGAGTGTTCAACATTTGTTGATTCAAGTATGTGTCGATGCCAACTGGTGATAGGAAAGAAATGGAAAGTGATTTGATTGTTCCAGAAGATACTGATGAGATAGAAGTTGTAGATTTCCAAGAAAAGCATTCAGATTTTTAGGTCCCAGTATAGTTGTAGGAACATTCAGTAATATATGATAATGAGCAAACCTATGAATGTTTCTTTGAATGTGGGTACACTTTGTATGCTTAGGGTGATAAATATTTTTCATATGATAGTAGGAATGATAAAATGTAGAGGGGTGAAAGGAGTACAATTCAAGTTGAACACAATGATTTCCTGAAGGTTTTCAATGCTAGTGCATGCTGCGAGGTAGGTGGAATGGATAGTTTCAAAAGAAACCTGATGAGCTTTAATTAGAACAAAGTCTATAACAGAGGAAAGTGTATTTTTTTTCTTTTGGGTGGTCTAGGGCCATCCTTTGTGGTTTGAATTTTAAACCATGGAAGATGCAGAGGATTAAGGATTTCCAATGCATGGAAAATTATTAACAAAGCTTCTTTAAACATTATTTTCCATGCACAGTAGTTTTAGGAATCTTTGAAGGAACTGGGTTTTCCAATACATGGACATTCCAATAAGTTCCCTTTTTGAAAGAGTTTGCTTTCCTTTCCATGTATAGTTGTGTAGGTTTTCCCATTCTCCATTTTTTCATTCCCTCCATCTGCCATTGCCTTCATTTTTCATGTCCTTGATTGGGTCTTCTCTACCAAAGATATTTTGGATTCTTGTAGTGATTTGCAAAATCACTCATCCCCAACAGGAGCCATTGTTAGAACCCAAAAAATTCCATGAAAATCCTAAGTTTTTCTCCATTTAAATCCCATCATTGGCCTATCTCTCTCTAATAATTCATTTATTCCCCCTTTCATAAAGCCAAATAATGACTTATATTTTATACTACTTCTTTACATTTGTGCCCTTAAAAGGCCAACACCTTTTACTGCTATACCATGGCCTTTTGTAAAGTGGTCTGCGGTATGGCGGTAGCGGCTAAGGAACGAGCATGGTCAAAATATTGACTGTGGTACTGCGGTGGCTGTTAGCAACCCGCGAGGAAGCAGTTTGAAGGGGTTACCGTGCTACCACTGGCAGTCAAGCTAGTGACCATGGTAGCATGGGGAACAGTTAGCAAGTGACGAGACAAATGGGGATAGCAGTCACCGCACTACTGCCATTGGCTTACGGGGAGACCATGGTGACAACAGTAAACCATTAGCAAGCAGCGATGGTGGCTACCGCCCAATTGTAACCGGCTAGAGAAAGAACTGTGGTAGCATGGTAATGGTGGAAGAAGTGGTTATAATGGGGACCGTGGTAACGTAGTGGAAGTGGGTGATCCCACAATAGTGGTTTACAATTTTTGGGCAAACTAGACACTGCAATTATTATTTTTAACTAAATCTTCACTTTCAAGCTCTTGTAGCGGCTAAACCATGAGGAATTTGGAAATGATGCAAACTAGAGTCTCATCACATTTTGTCTGTAGATTCTAAAAATATATTTTTTTTTAATTTTTGGAATCAGATTGCACTTTGTTTTTCGTCTCCCACAAAAATTGGTTTTTTCCAAAAAATCGCATTTTTAAAAAGTGACACTCACCGTATACAACATAACTTTATTTGTATGAAGGATAAAATTCTAATTTTTTCTAATTTAGATTTTTAAAAATGATATCTAGCACTTAAATTTGGTCTCATAGTTTTTTATTGAATTTTTTTTCCTTAATCAAGTTTCAAAGTCAAACCAATTGCAATTCAGAAATATGCGGACTGTATACAACATAAATTTTTATGTATGAATCAAAATTCAATTTTATTTTTTTAATGGATCAAGGACATCAATACCCAGCCTCAGCATATTTTAAAAAAAATTATTTTGATAATTTTCTATTTTTCCACATGTGCAGACCAAAGATTTTGATTTTCAGTGAAAAACCTATGTTTAATAAAACTAAAAAATAAAATACATAATAAAAGAAAATCATATTAAAATTATATTCGAGGGATAGCACATTCCGAGGACTATCATTATCTAGTTGGGTTTCTGAATTTGTTTGCATTTTCATTTTCAAATTGAGCTTCGAACGATAATTTTTTACAAAAAAAAATCAATTTTTTGAGGAGATAGGGGAAGAAGGGTGTTCGGTCGAACATATAGGTTTGGCCAAACCTTTTAAAGGGGTTCGGTCGAACCTATTTTGCTCGAACCCCTTTAAATTAATGAGGGAAATTAAGGGGGTCCAAGAAAATGATAGGGTTTTAAAAAAAAAATCCCTATTAAGGGGGTTCGACTGAACCCTAGTTCACTCAAACCCCTTTATTTTAATATTTCCGCTCACATGTCAATGGGGTTCGAGCGAACATAGGGTTCGGTCAAACCCTGTGGTTCGATCGAACCATGTTAAAGGTTCGATCGAACCATGTTAAAGGTTCGGTCGAACAATTTGGTTTGGCTGAACCCCTTCACTTCATGTAGAGGAAAAAAATGACTTTTCCCTTCCTCCACAAAAGTGTTCACCACTTATGTGGGTTCACCCAAGTAGTGGAGGTGACAATAGATGCTAACTGCCATATCATAGGGGGTCAAAAGGGAGCATGCGATTGAGTGGTAGGGAAGTGGGAAAAGTAGAGGTAACAGTCAATAGAAGTCACAGCTATACCATGGGTGAGCATAACAAAGGGTGCGGTTGCGCAGTGGAGGAAGAGAAGAGTCAAACTCAAAGACCGCTATACCACGGTCGATCAATAGGTTGACCACGATAGAGTGGTAAGTATAAAAGGGACTTCACAACATATAAAGTGAAATGTACGGAGTGGTAAAATATGAAGGCTGATAAAATTAAAAGAAAGACTATGTAAAAAATATTTAACTTTCCGATAAGGTAACCCAATTAAATATTTTAAATTTTTTTCAGAGAATTGAAATAGTTTTACCAGAATGTGAATGGTTGCAATGCTTGGTATGAATTGTATAAATACCTTGTAAAATCAGTTGCAGAAGGGGGAACAAGGGTTAGAGTAGGATAGATTTTGAGACTAGGGAATAAAAAATGTACAGAACCTTTCCTGACACATATCAATGGAGATAATGAACTTTAATTGGTGATATTCTCTTTTGGTGTTCAGTTGTTATGTTGTGTTAAATCTAATTCTTTTATTTGGTTCTCTCCAACTTGATATTCTTTAATTTTTTAAATCAGCATGTCAAGTATATCTTTGATTTATCATAATGTATTCCCATTTTGTGTGATTTAGTTGATTGGTGTCTACATGTCAAATTTAAACTATTTTAAATAAGTCACAGTAATTTAAAGATTTTTTTTTGGGAGTTAAAGAAGAACCGGGTTAAGAAACATTCTAGCACAATTTATGCAAGCCATAAATTAATGAAGTTTTATTCCAATCATATAGTTTCATTTTTCAAAGGGCCTAACAACTAGAATTAAGCCAAAGAGGAAAACAAAAATAATTTTCTATTTTTGACTCCATTGCCCATGTGGATAGAAGTTACTGATCTGCCTCAACCTAGAGATAAAATTCAAAAAAAAATACTTATACAAAATCCTTTATTTTGTGCAATAGGAGTAGGTGTAGTTGTATTGTTTCTATATGTCCACTTCCAATTTCCATTTTAGATATATTGTTCAATCAAGAAATACATTTTAAAATTTGCATCATTCATTAGGTATACTTGCCTTCGTCTAGCAGAACCTAAAGAGAAGAAGGTTCAATTGCATCAATTGTCCTTGTACATTGGCTAAAATCATCGTGAGAGCTAGGCAACCTCTTGTGGTTCAAACCTGCATTTTTGAGACCCAACAGGAGCCACAAAAATTGGTGTTGTTTTTTGTCAAAAACACATAACATAGTGACTTTTGTGGCTCCCTCAAAAGGTTAACTTTTTTGGGTATTTTAAAAATCACTCTAGTGAGAAATTATCTAACAACATGTAGTTTATGCCCAAAAATTTTAATAATTTTTTAATGAATATTTGATTTTTTACTAAATTCTGAAATCTAATTGAAAATCATTATTTAAATATATGTAGAATAGAGTCTAGTTTCTAAAAATTTAATTTATTTGAAATTTCAATGAACGATTAATTTATAAAGAAAAAAATACCAAATATTGGTTTTTGCTAGAAAACGGACACACAAACTAAAGAAATTAAATGTGAAAGGCTTAACATTGTCAAAATGTGAAAAAAATTACATCCTTAAATAACTAAGAGAGAGCCTAACATTACTTAGGTGTTTCATTTGTTTGACCTTAAAACATTTGTAAACCTAATGGTTAACACAAACGTCATTATGTGAAATCTTGTAGAATATGCAAAAACACATCTTTGGACATTGGGAAGGCATTCCAAGCATTTTGGGTTGGTGATCCGAAGAAAATACAAAGCCTAAGGTTTGGGGATTCCCAAAGTAAGAAATAACATGCTCACATTATTTCATAGTTTTGACATTTATTTTGCATTTGTGCTTGAGTTGCCTAAGCAAGACATAACATGAGTGTGTTATAATATGCTCACATTATGTCTTGATTTGTGTTAAATTTTATTCTATTAAATATATGTATATATAATTATATGTATATATGTATGTATGTGTGTATAACATGTATGTATATATGTATGCATGCTTGTATGTATGTATTAGTGTATGTATGTATGCATGTATGTGTGTATGTTTGTAATATTGTATGCGCATATGTGTGTATTCTTGTATATATGTATGTTTTCTTATGTGTATGTATTTATGTATTTATACGGAGGGATAATTTTAAGAGAGAGAGAGAGAGAAAGATTTGTTTAGGCAGGGTGGGAGGGAGAGACTTGAGAGAGAGAGAGAGAGGTAGAGAGGTAGTGAGAGAGAGAGAGAGAGGCCCAAGAGAGGGAGAGACCTAAGAGAGAGGAAGTGGGAGAGAAGGGGTTGGAGTGAGAGGGACTTCTCTAGGTAGGGTGGGAGGGATAAAGAGGGGAGGTAGAAGAGAGAGGAAGGGAGGGAGAGAGAGAGAGAGGGGTGCTAGAGAGAGGGTTATAGAGAGAGGGTTCCATAGAGAGGGGGTTTGGAGGGAGAGACCTAAGAGATTGGGAGAGAGAGGGACTGTGAGTGGGAGAGAGATAGAGGGAGTGAGAGAAGGAAGGTGGTGGGAGGGAGATAACTGAGAGAGAGAGAGAGGAAGAGATGGAGTAAGAGATAGGGAGTGAGATAGGTAGAGGGAGAGACCTAAGAGAGAAGGAGATATAGAGATGGACAGAGAGGGGGGGGAGTGAGGGAGTGAGAGTGGGAGAGAGATAGAGGGAGTGAGAAAGGGAGAGGGGGTGGGAGAGAGAAACTTGAGAGAGAACGAGAGATAGAGAGAGGGAGAGAGAGATTTATCTAGTCTTTTAGGTAGGGTGCCATAGGGAGAGACCTGAGAGAGACATAGATGGAGTTGGAGGGAGAGACTTGAGAGAGATGGAGATAAGGGGAGTAGGATATAGAGGGATGAGAGAGAGATAAAGGGAGTGAGAGAGAGACCTGAGAGAGGGAGAGTGGGTGGGAGGGTGATACCTGAGAGATGTGGGAGTGGGAGAGAGGGGGTTGGAGAGAGAGATACCTAAGAGAGGGAGAGGATGTGGGAGGGAGATACTTGAGAGAGAGGGAATTATCTAGGTAGCGTGGGAGGGATAGTTAGAGAGGGTGAGAGAGAGAGAGATTTATCTAGGTAGGGTTCTAGAGGGAGAGACCTCAGAGAGAGAGGAGGTAGGAGGGAGAGACATAAGATACAAGGAGAGAGAGAGGGAGTGTGAGAGATAGGGAGTGCAAGAGATAGGGAGTGGTAGAAAGAGGGAGTGAGATATAGGTAGTGGGAGATAGATAAAGCGAGTGAGTGAGAGAGAGAAACCTAAGAGAGGGAGAGGTTTTGGTAGGGAGAGACTTGAAAGAGAGGGAGAGATTTGGAAGGAGTGGGAGAGAGGGGGTTGGAGTGAGATGGACTTATCTACGTAGTGTGGGAGGGATAGAGGGATAGAAAGAGGGAGGGAGGGAGTGAGAGAGTGATAGAGAGAGAGTGGGTGTGAGGAAGATACTTGAGAGAGGGAGAGGGAGTGGGAGAGAGACATGAGAGAGAGGGGAGAGAGATATAAATATATATAGAGAGAGAGAGTGTGTGTGTGTGTATTATCTAGGTAGGGTAATAGAGCAAGAGATTTGAGAGAGAGTGGGGTGTGAGGGAGAGACTTAAGAGATAGGGAGAGTGAGGGAGTGCAAGAGATAGGGAATGGGAGAGAGGGAGGGAGAGAGAGAGAGGGAGTGGGAGAGATATAGAGGGAGAGAAAGAGAGAGGGAAGGAGTGGGGAGAGACAGGGTGAGAGAGAGAGAGACCTTAGAGAGGGAGATACTTGGGAGAGAGGGAGAGAGAGGGATTGGGAGAGAGGGAGTTGGAGTGATAGGAACTTATCTAGGTAAGGTCTGATACATAGAGGGAGGGAGGGAGGGAGGGAGAGATAGGGGGTGGGAGGGAGATACCTAAGAGATAGGGAGAGAGAGCGAGTGAGAGAGAGAGTGGGAGAGAGAGGGTGTGAGAGATGGAGTGGGAGAGAGATAGAGGGAGTGAGTGAGAGAGTATCTAGGTAGGGTTCTAGAGTGAGAGACCTGAGAGAGAGAAGGCATGGGAGGGAGAGAATTGAGATATAGGGAGAGACAAGGAGTGTGAGAGATAGTGAGTGGGAGAGAGAGGTAGTGAATGAGAGGGAGTGGGAGAGAGATAGAGGGTGTGTGTGTGAGAGAGAGAGAGACAAAGAGACATAGAGAGACAAAGAGAGAGACAAAGAGAGAGTTATGTAGTTATTTAGGTAGGGTTCCTTAGGGAGAGAGTTGAGAGAGTGAGTAGGAATGAGGGAGAGATTTGAGAGAGAGGGAGAGAGAGGGAGTGTGAGAGAGGGAGTGGGAGATAGAGGGATGGGAGAGAGATAGAGGGAGTGAGAGAGAGGGGGTTGGAAGGATAAAGAGAGAGGTTAGGATTTAGGGTTTAAGGGTTGAGGTTTTAGGATTTAATGTTTAAGGGTTTAGGGTTAAATGAGAGACCTAGATGGCTAAGGATAGAGAAAGAAAAAAAACCTTTAGAAAATCAATATTTTCATAACACTAGTGTGTTTTGAAGAAGTTAAGATATACTCATTTTATATAGCAAGACAAAACACACTCGAATTATAACATGAGCATGCTATAACATGAACACCTTATAATGAGTCTTATAATATTATTGCACTATAACACGAGTGAATTTTTGCTTTCTCTAAAAATGGTAAGAAATTTAGCACACTTGTGATCCAGGACCACATGTTTTGTTATTCTATTGGTTATGCACATGTAAGCACACATACAAATTTTTCACATTCTACCACCTTTGCATGAACTTTCCACAACCTTTTTATATTTTTCCAACTTAGGAAGGAGGAAATAATATATTTTTCGCATCAAATTCGATATATCAATTCAAGTCTGAATTCTTGTAGTGTTGCAATGTTAATGGTGATTGAATTGTGGGAATTTAACATTAAACATTGGTTATTTGTATTGTTGTTAGTAATTTTGTTTGAGTGATATATAGTTGACCATTGAAAAGGAAGAGAGCTTGTGAAAAATTCAAATTGTTGAGGATTTTGATTCAAGAAGAAAACAAGACTACACAATCAGGTAGTTCCTCCATTTGAATCTCCATTTTTTAGGTATGTCATCTTTACATATTTTATTTACATTTTCATTAATTCTACTATGTTTTTTTATCATCCCTTGTCATAAATTATTAATGCAATGCTTTTATTTTGTTATTATTCATATTCCATGTTCATCCTTGTTTTTTTCTCATCATAGCGTTATCTTTGAGGCATTTTGTTAAACAATTGACCTACCTTGTATGTATGCTTCCACATTTTTAATACACATTTACGAGAGTAGTTATAACTATGTAATGTAATACGTCATTTCTCAATCATTTTTTATGTATGTGCATATCCCTTTCCAAGCTTCCATTTTGGTATAAGCATGGGGGATGTTGGAAAATTCTTTGGAATTTGGTTTTACACCTAGAAATTGCATTTTCTTGAAATTTTATAAAACCTTTTCAAAATGTCCATTTTGTGCATATACTATAATCATTGTACTCTATAGGGACATATCTCATTGATGAATTTTTTCAAAAAATTCATGTTCCTTGTCTATACATGTCTACCAAAGCATTTAATCAAACATCATAGACAAGGAAATGAGTTTTTTGAAAAATGGCTCAAAGAAATTTGGTCTAATGGTGATGTCCATCACCATGAGACCATATTTATTTGAGGATTTTTTTCAAAAAAATCACTACATTTCTATGCTACCACATTTTCCATACATGTCTACCAAATCGTTTTATCAAACATGTTAGACAAGGCAATGAGTTTCTTGAAAAAATGCCTAAAAGAAATGTGGTCTCATGATGATGGACATAACCATGAGACCACATTTCTTTGAGGAATCTTATCTAACAACTCATTCCCTTTTCTATGCTACCAAATTTTCCATACATTTTCCATTTTGTGCATATCCTGCAATCATTGTTCTCCATGTGGACATATCTCATTGAGGAATTTTTTGAAATAGTTCATGTGCCTTGTCTATGCATCCACATTTCACATGTGCCTACTAAGGAAATTGCAACCATAACACTCATGAAAATCCCCCCTTTTATGTTTTTATAGATGTCATACCAAATTCCAAGGTCCCCTTTCTCCTATGGCTAAAAGCCTAAAACATGTGCTTTCAACCAAACTATGGATGCATGGAAAAAATATATCAAAGAATAATAGAAAGAAAAATCATAGACAAGGTAGTGAGCTCTTTGAAAAAATGCCTCAAAGAAATACGGTCTCATGTTAATGGACATCACCATGAGACCATATTTCTTTGAGGCATTTAAGGAAAAAACTCATTTACTTGTCTATGCTACCAAATTTTTCATACATTTGTTATTTTCTGCATATCCTACAATCATTGTAGTCCATGAGGACATATCTCATTGAGGCATTTTTTCAAATATTTCATGTGCCTTGTATATGCATCCAAATTTTGCATGTTTCTACTAAGGTAATTGTAACCATAACACTCATGAAAATCCCCCCTTTTATTTTTTGATAGATGTCATACCCCATTCAAAGGTCCCCTTCTTGCTATGGCTAAAAGACTAAAACGTATGCTTTGAACTAAACTATGTCCATGTGGGAAAAAATCTATCAAATATTAATTGAAAGTGAAAGAATAGAAAAGGTAGTGAGCTATTTGAAAAAATTCCTCAAAGAAATGTGGTCTCATGGTGATGGAAATCATCATGAGACCACATTTCTTTGAGGAATTTTTTCAAACAACTCTTTTCCTTGTCTATTCTACCAAATTTTTCATACATTTTCCATTTTATGCATATCTTGCAATCATTGTATTCCACAAGGACATATCTCATTGAGGAATTTTGTCAAATATTTCATGTGACTTGTCTATGTATCCACATTTAACATGTGTCTACTAAGGAAATTACAACCATAATGCTCATGAAAATACCCCCATTTCTATTTTGATAGATGTCATACCCCATTCTAAGGCCCCCTTCCTACTATGGCTAAAAGCCTAAAACATGCCTAAAAAATGTGCTTTCAACCAAACTATGGATGCATGGAAAAAATCTATCAAAGAATAATCATAATAAAAATAGTAGACAAGGTAGTGAGTTTTTTGAAAAATTCCTCAAAGAAATGTGGTCTCACGGTGATGGACATCACCATGAGACCATATTTTTTTGAGGAATTCCTTCAAATAGATCATTGCCTTGTTTATGCTACCTAAACCATAGGAAATAGGGTGCTCCACCTATTACAAGATGGAACACACAAGAGGGGCCTATTTCACTCTTAGTTTATTACAAGAAACCCTAGAAGCAACAAAATAATAATTAAATTGAGAGAAGGGATGACTATAAGGTCTCCTTAGGTGTGATAAAAATGGGGGTTCACCATTAAGGAAATGCTTAGAAAGAAAGGGATGCAAACATGAATAAACTAAACCCTAGAAACTTAGAATATGAAATCAAAAAGAAAAAGAAAAAGATACATAAGGGTACCTAGAGAACTAGATATGACTAAGAAAGGCCTGAAAAATACTCAAAATTTTCTAATTTTGATGTGAACTAGGACTCATATGCCAGACTAGACGATTTAGTCCCAGTCTAGAATTTATGGCTGAATCTGGAATTTGCAACTAATAAACAGGATCTATCAAAAATGACTAAAAAGTGGCATATTAGGACTTGTATGCCCAAGATGGTGATTTAGTCCTAGTATTAAGGTTTGACTAAAACTTTGATATCCTCTAGTGATATTTTGTAGCTTCTCTCATGTCTGATCTTCGAGTTTGAAAGTTTGAATTTTACCATGTAGTGGACTTTCCATGAAGATGACAACTTCTTGACAACTTTGACAACTTTTCTTCAAACTTGTAACTTTTTCTTTAAAGGATTTTCAAACTCAAAAACACCTATATCTGCAATCACACATGTAGAGGGGGAAAAATATTGATTTGTTAGTGGATAGAGGTTTACCTTGGTCAAACCTCATTTTGGTATTCAAACCTTGAAATGAAATGAAATGGAATGAAGAATTGATAAATGAATAATATGCAATGTTGAAACTCGCCAAACTCTTGTAACAAAGGCTACAATCTTATGTGAAATGGCTAGCATGAATTTAGATCTTGACACTTGATTGAATACTATGGATCTTGACTTGAATGCTAGCTTGAATCATTAAAACCTACATGACAAATATTAGCTCAAAGAACACACATGATGCATAATGACTTTGACATGATGCTTGAATCTTGAATGTAGCTCCAAAATACTTTATAATCAGCTCTTGAATGCTCTTGATCACAAATTTGCTATAATGCTTGAATACTAGAAAGCTTAGATCTTATTAGGTGAAATTATGTGAAATAACCTTATACTTATACTTGTTAATGTCAAATTTCTTGAAATTACAATACTACAAGCCGACATCAGATCTAGGAGAATAAAATCCCACCAAGAATTGAATTCAAGATAGGTTGAAGAATGATTAAAGATCTTAAAGAGAAATTTTGAATTGTTGCATAAGTTGTCAACATTGCTGTCAATCCATGAAAAATGGGTTGCATACTTTATCTCCAACTTTTTGATAGTAGAACCTATGAAAAAAGGAAGCTAAAATCTAGTATCGGAGGGCTACAACTCCATTTTTTATATTTTTGGTATGGACTACAAGGACCCATTCGCCTTAGGGAAAAACCTTCCTTCAACAGAGCTCAAAAAAAAATTTTGGTGATTGATACATGTGTTCTAACCCTTCTCAAATCTACCTACAAATTAGCATTTCTATTTTTTTTTGAGGAATTTGTATTTCATGTTCCTGGTCTTATTGTTCATTTAGTTTGAACATTGTGTATCATTTCAATTTGGTTTTAGATCTATCCTATTGTCATAAGGACGAAGATCTAGGTTTGATTGACTAATCATTGAGGTTAAAAGTCAATATTTACACCTTTTGATCTCTTTCCTAATGAAATTATCTCAGGGAAGGATAAAAATAAAGAAAACACCCCTTATTGTTTAAGGAACCATTCTCCCTACTTTTTCGTTTTGGTCAACCCAACATTCTACATCATACCTTTTCTTACAGGGAGATCCTTGAAACCTTAGATCTAGATTTTGTATTATCTTGTTTTGTATTTAATTTAGGGTTACATATTGCATGTTTGCATCATTTAAAATCATAATAATCCAAAAGAAATTACACACTGAAACAAGAAAAATAGGGGGCCTTATCTTTTAGGAGATAGGGTTCCTACTTCACACTCCTGTTTCACTCAAGGAAACCCTAGAGATCTCAATCCAAGGATAGAATGAAAGAAGTAAATCTTTAAAATTTTGTCCTAAGGTATGATTAATGACTAAAGAAGGGTTCACCACCAAGATAGGGCTTGGAAAGACTAGTAACATGCAAGATCTAATTATGAAACTCAATGATATACAAGACTACAATAAATGACCTAGGGATGAATGAAATACAAAATAGCAAACCAAGAAATCAGAGATATGCACATAGAAATATTTAGTAGCTTGAAAAAACACTTGAAATGTTGAAAATAATGAGTTTAATGCACACTACGACTCATACACCGGGATATTCATATTAGTCCTAGACCAGGGTTTTTGGGCTGAAACATGAATCTGGTGATGGTAATTTTGGATCTTTAGAAATATGGAAAAGTAGCTATATTGGGATGCATATACTTGATGTGGTGTATCAATCTTGTGTGGATATTTTGGAGTATCAAGATTTGAATCTACTCTTAAATCCCTACGCTATCTTCTTAACTTGATTTCTAGATCTGAACTACCAAATTCTACTCTATAGATTCCTTTTAGTGATCTTATAAACAAGGTGACAACTTTGACAAGTTTTCACACTTGACAACTTCTTTCCATAGTTGGTATGAGTTTTCCACAGTCCATCATTAGGGATTGTGTGCTTTTGGTTTAAACTGTGTATCTTTTTAGCTCAACGTTTTGGATCACACTCAATGATCTTTTGGTTTACATTTGTTCTTTTCTATTTTCTCATTTTTTATTTAATTGTTTTGGAATTTAAGTATTATATATTTGTTTTCTCTTTTGTATTTTCATGCTCTTTTGCTATCTATTTTGAATTAATTTCATTTACTTAGTTCTTCTTTTATTTTATTTTTTCTCTTTATCTTGCATTTGTTGGGTCCTTTTAATTTTCTTTTTTAATTATTTTTTTCTCTCCTCCTACCCACCTATCTCTCTTATCCTTTTTAAGGCTAACTCTGAATTTGATTTCTTACTTCTCCTCTGCCTGATGATGGATCACTAAGTGTGGTCCAAAACGTCAAGCTAAAAAGATACACTGTTTAAACTAGAAGCATATAATAACTTCTTTCCAATATTTCTCTTCAATATGTCTTAAACCCAGATCTATAGATCACACACTAAAGAGAGGGAAAAATGGTGTTTTGTTAGTAGAAAGGGATTTTCCTTGGTCAAACCTTGTTTGGGTAATAAAAAATTGAAATAAGATCAAATGTAAAGTAGGAATGATTAATGAACAAAATGATATGTTGCAACTCACCAAACCTTTGAATAAGATGCTATAAACATGTATGAGATGGCTCCAACAGATGTAAATATTGAATCTTGCTTGAATGTTGTAGATCTTGATTTGAGTGCTTTCTTGAATCATGAAACCCTACATCACAATTTTTATCTCAAACACAAACATGATGCATGATGACTTTAAAATGATGCTTGATACATGAATAATGCTTTAAAATTCTTGATAATCAGCTCTTGAAGGCTCTTGAATACTCTTGTAAACTCAAATTTTCTATAAGGATTCTTATTCAACATTCTAGGACAAAAATTAATGAAATAACCTTGTATTTATACTTGTTTATACCAAATTTCTTGAAATTACAACAATACAAGCTTACATCAGATCTAGGAGAATAAAATCTTGCCAAGAATTTGAAATTAATCTAGGTCTAAGCTAAGTGGGACTCATACACCAAAATTGACATATGAGTCCCATTATGCTAAACTTGGGACACATTTTTCAGCAAATGCTTACATTCATGTGAAATCCAAATCAATGCCCCAAAACTTAGGTGGGAACCATATACCCAAGATGGTGTATGATTCCCATATCATTAAATATGAGCCATACAATCAAAAAATAGCTAAATTATGATTAGATGTTGGTTTATTTTAGGATTATCCTTAGAAAGATGCATTAATTAAGGCATAAAAAAACCCAATTAATAATGAAAACCCTAGATTAGTGTTAAAGTGTTAGGACACACTTTACAACACTTTAAATAAGGCACAACTAGGTCTTTTTAGGTTACAAGGCCCCAAGATGTAATGTGAATGTGTTAAACACATTAAAAACTAAATCAATTCAACATTAAGCTAAATTTAACGACCTAAACAAGTAAAAAAATGTAGAGGGATAATTTTTCCATTGCCACATTTAGCTCCCACTATAGTGAGAGGAGGGAATTTCTTCCAACTCACACTAAATTAGAAAAACTCACATCAAGAGGGGTCTAATTGTACCAATGCCAGTAAGATAGGATGACAATGATCAAGAGGGATGTTCAATCCCCCAAGACCAAGATCCTACGAAAAACCAATATAGGCATAAAAGAAAACACATGAAAATTATATAAGGAGAAACAACAAGACACAAGAATACACTACCAAAGATAAAAACGAGAAATTAAAAAAAAAGGGGTGGATCAAGCTTTGATTATTTTTCCCACACATTGTGGTCTAGAAATGTGCACTCAATCTAAGGAAAAATAACTCTAGGATTTATGTTGGGTGAGTATCCAAAAATTTGAGACACATACACATGCAACTAGTATGCATTCACAGAGACAAGAAAGTGGCTATGGGAAAGTCATGCCTAAGTTTGACTTCCCATTCAACTAGACCAAAGCTATACCTCCTAGTAGTTCTTTGATAAGGAACTATATAATAGTGAACTAAGAGCTTCATGAGGTAAGAAAATATTTGTATTCTTGATACTCATGAACAAAAAAGATGGCACCACATGAAAGAAAAGTTCATTATGCTAGGTGGCCATATAACTGAAATTGTAAATGCAAAGTAGTGTAAGGGATGTTCAAAGGATTTTTTCTTAGTTCATGTAAGGTCTTAACTTAGGGAAAATTATGCCTAATGTATCTAAGAGAGGACCAATATAAGAATAGAAGATTCATAACTTAGGGGATTCTCTTGGTAGATGGTAAGCACTCTCCTCTAGATTCATTACATGGACTAACTGCCTCTCATGGAATCATTAACTCTGGTAGTTGTATCAAGCATTCACAAGTTGATCTTTTGGTGAAATGAAAAGTTTGGATTGACAATTGGTATTAGAGCCAAAGGTTTTAGGTTTGAATCCCCTCGAGTAACGTTGAGGGGGAGTTTGTTGGTATATGGTTAGTGCTCCCCTCAGGATTTGTGACATGGACTAATCACCTCTCATGGATCTGTTAACTCTGGCAATTGTATTGGGCATTAATAGGTTGATATTTTTGTGCAATGACAACTATGGGACAACAAATAAAAGGTGTTGCATCAAGCCACTAAGAGGAAAATAATATTCTAAGAGAGATTTGGCTCTCAAGGGCCATCATACCCAATGTCAACAAAAAGAGAAAGACACATCACATGAATTAAGAAGACTATACAATGAAACATTAAATGCAAAAAGAACTATATTAATGTATGCCCCCACTTTCAAGAAATTGCTAAACATTGTGTTGTGAGAAATTAATTTAAAGTAGAAAATTATAAATTCTAACAATAAAGAAGATAGGAGAGCTTATTTGTAAAGCCCTATGCCAATTCATATGTTTTCAAATAAAGCTATGTCTTCAAAGAAAATAAACACCAAACACATGAGGGATCCATGGACTTGGGGTTAGTATGTTCTTGCTACATTGTTTTTAGAGAGCTTAGAACAATCATCATTCCCCAAATACTCATGGAATAAGAAGAATGACACAAAGAGAGTGAAAAAAAAGAAAATCCTTTTAGGTCAACATGGAAGAGACATGCATTTCTTGACACCTTGCGTCATCCCTAAAAGGAAAAAACAAGACAAATGAAAAGATAAAGATAAAGGAAAATATTTTGGGTCAACATGGAAGAGACATGAATTCCTCAATTCCTTGTGTCATCCCCAAAAGTAAAACACAAGACCAAAGAAAAGATAAAAGGTTTATGAAATAGAGAATAATGTAGGTATAAATAGAGAAATTTCAAAAAGAGAGAGAAACATCAAACATAACATCATGGGGGATACCATTACGCACATGCAATAAAACAAAACAAAAAGAAATAATGTAAAAGAATAGTAAGGCACATGCAATTCAACCTATTAGTAGGTTGTCTGCATCCTAGTCATGTTCATCATATGAAGAAGGTGGAAAACTAGCCAAAGGTACAATAGAAAGTGTGAAACTAGGGGTGTCACCAAGTCTAACACTCTTCTTAGGATAATTTCCATTTAAGCTCATAAAAGAGGAAAACAAGGTATTCAATTGATTATGCACCTCCTCATCAGATTTAGCAACCTTGTCATCATCATCCAAGTTAATCACATTACTAGTTTGAATGATAATATCTAAAGAAGGATTTAACTCATGTTTTCATATAGGACCTTGTTATTGTAGTGAAGGGGGAGACTCATCATTTATTCCTTCAGTGCATTTGGATTTTGATTTTCTTTTTTTTTCTTCATTTAACCTTCAAGCAAGAGCATGATGTCTACACCTATGTTCTCAAGCATTTCTATTTATTTTAGTACGACTTTCAAGTTATGTTTGTATAGGAGAAGTTTTATAGACCATAGGTTTATTTTCTTCCCTAAGGGGAGGAGTGGAAGGAACCATGGAAGGTTGTTCAACAACTTTCTCTTTAGCTTTGTAAACTTGTTTTATTTTAGGAGGTGTGACGAGGTTGTTTTCATTATCTCCTGGTCTTTTGTAGGAAATAGACAAAGGATTTTTATTTGGTTGGTATTGATTTTTTTTGGATATCTTTAGGCTCAATTATGGTTTCATCAAGGATGGTAGGCTTGTTCATAGGCTGAGGCATGTTTGTAAGGGACAATTTTGCTATGCATTTGGTACAAGAGCACCTATGATGCAATTTTGGGTTATATTGTGAAACTTTGGTATTTTATTTGTTTTGTCTTGATTGATGTAAATAAGGTCATCTGAGACCATCCTAAGTAGTTTAGGACCATTTTTGGGTCATTAGGTGATATTTAGGAAAATATTATAAAAGTTGCTACCAGTTGTCAAAAGTTGTCAGGGTTGTAATGACAACTTTGAAAATTTGTTAACCAACAATTGTGGGTCAGTTAGAGGCTTGGAAATGATTGTATAAGAATAAATATTCCTTGCAAACATGAAATACAAGGGTGGTTGAATTTTGAATGAAGAAAACCTCAAGGTTGCACGTTCTAAACTGTATTTTCTTGCAAAATATGTCTTCTCTTTCACATTGTATGGATTTGTACTTGCTAGTACTGACCAGAAGTTGATTAGAAAATTTGTAGGGGTTCATCACCTTTGCAATATTTTTTCTTTGATTCAAATCCATTGAGTTTTGTGTAAGAGACAATAATTTTTGTGAAAACTACCCTAAACCCTACCTAGGGTTTCAAACTTGTAAAATAATGCCATAACTTGAGATTCCACCGTGGGAAAATACTGCAAATTGGTGGAAAATTCTATCTTGGCACCATATACATCCCCACAAGGTTTTGGGTTTATTGTATGCATGTGGGAGAAAGTTCTTGATGAAAATTTTCTCATTTTCAGTGGAAAACAATAATAGACCATCCAGCCACCCTAGGGTTTGATCAATTCATGAATGGCTTGATGTTTTTTGGGTCTAGGCCATCCTTCCATGTCTTTTAGAGCTTGTTTAGACCAAATGTGTCTTTGGTTCAATTTTTATTTATTTGGTTGAGTGATAGCGCATTCTTCATGCCTTGTGACCATAAGCCCTAACGTTGATCTTTGCCTTGGAATGTTCTATCATAGAATTCCAAGTCTTATAAAGGTTAGGAACCATTATAAAATTTTTTCACAAGTCCAAGACCTCCAAAGGACTATGCTCATGATGCCCCACCCCTACTTGGTCTATTGGCCATGTGCATTGAAGAGAAAGAGCCATTGTTTAATATGGTCATCATTTGGAGTTTGATGGTTCAATAATGGTTGTGAGTAATCAAAGGCTTTGGAGGACATTGAAAAAATTTCTGCCCCACCATTCCATGTTGTTATGCACTTGTTGGTGTGTACTTAGCTCCTTGGATATCCACTAGGCTAAGTTGGAAATGGTGACAAAGTGCACTAATATGCCTTTTTCAGTGAAACCCTTGAAGAATGATGTTAAAAAAATCACATGGTGTTAGGCTCTACCCTTGCTCTACATCATATTGGTATCAGAGCCAATGAAGATAAAATTTGGTTTGGTAAATTGAAGATAAGGAAAGATGAATCCAAGAGGAAATGTTATTGAAAGAGTACTAGAAAGGTTGTCCAAAGAGATGGGAGATAAAATTTCCCAAAATATGAGAGAAATGAGAGTATTTCTTGATGCAAGGCTTAAAATAGTTGAGACAAATCATAGAAGAGGTGTGATCACAATAGATTTGAGTGATCAGAAAGAATAAATGGATGAAAACAATCCAAAACAAGAGGAACCCTATAAAGAAAGAGATGTTGAAGAGTTGAGGTTGGAGAAATTTTTGAAAGAATACAGAGGTGAAGGTTCCAAATTGAAGATGGAACTCCTAGTGTATTCGGGTAGCCTAAAAAATGAGGGACTTGTTGATTCAATTGAAGAATTAGAGAAATATTTTGAATTTGAAGATGTGTCAGAGGAATAGTGAGTGAAGTTGGTAAGAACAAAATTGAAGGGCCATCCATCCCTTTAGTTGGACTATGTGAAAGAAGAGAGAAGGAATAAAGGCAAGGAAAATATCACCTCTTGGGATAGAATGGTTGGAAATTCGAAAGGTAAATTTCTACCTAGTGATTATGCCATTCAATTGTATAGGCAACTAAAATAATTGAAACAAAAAGACATGGATTTAAAGACCTATATAGAATAATTCCACAAACTGAGCATTAGATTAGACCATATGGAAGAGGATGTTGATAAGGTGGAAAGGTATTTGAATGGACTGAAATATAGTCTAAAAGATGAACTAATGCTCACAAGTCCTAGAATGGTAGAAGAATGCTCTCAACTAGCCATGAATGTTGAAGAAATGTTGAGATCTAGACAAGAAAAGAAAAGAAGGGGTAGAGGAAGAGGATCATTTTTTGATTCAGGGTAATCACATGAGTGCCAAGGAGAAACAAGTATTTCTCAAGAACAAACCTTAGATTCAAGGGGTAGTTTTAGGGGAAGAAGATCAAATTTTAGGGGAAGATTTTGGAGTAGAGGATCAACTGGATTCACTAGAAAGTGTTATAAATGTAATAAATTTTTAGGCCATCAAGCATGGAAATGCACTGAAGAATAGTCATCTACTTCTTTTGGGGCTAAAAGGAGGAATCAAGTTGGACAAGGTGAAGATGTTGAAAGTGTGAATTCTACACCACAAGTTGAAGAATCAAAAGTTGGAGAGTTTTTTCTGATGATAATAATGATGATCTAAGTTCCCATGGAGAAGGAACCACCATGGAGAAAGTCACTCTTTAGGAACACATGCAAATTCCAAGGTAAATGTTGTAAAGTTATAATTGATTCTAGTAGTACTAAAAATTTGGTTTCTGTTGAAATGGTAGATAAGTTAAAGCTGAAATTATTAACTCATGTATATCTATACAAGGCTTATTGGTTAAATAAAGGGGAAAATGTATTAGTGAATGAGAAAATTTGGTTAGAATTCCACATAGGTGGATACAAGGTCAAAGTTTTTTGTGACATCATTCCCATGGATGTTTTCCATATGGTACTAGGTAGACCATGGAAATATATTACGAAGGTATTCCATGATGGTAGAAAAAATAACTATGTCATAGAGAAGGATGAGGCCTCTTACACTTTGAGACATTTGAAAGATGAAAGCCAAGAAAAACAAGTGACAGCTAGTGTGATGTTGGTAGGAGAGAAGTTCATAAACACCATAGAAAAGGAAGAAAAGGTCTTTGGAATCATAACAAGACCTAGGATAGTTATGATAGCAACTAGGATTGATGGATTTCATTTGGAGATCCAAAATTTTCTCAAGGAAAATGCTGATATAGTGATAGATGATATCCCAAAGAGAGGTATTATTCATCATATAAAGTTGATAAAATGGGAAGGCAAACCTTTCAATTTAGATGAAGATGCTAATTGTTTACAAATGGAATGTAAGAATGCAACCCAAGTTAAATTTTAGTTTCTTAAGAAGTTTGGTGAATGTAATCCAATACAATACAGGGTTAATAGGTTCAATCCTAAGCTAGATGTTCAATTTTCTATTTTGGAAACTAATATAAACAAGGAAAAGGAGAAGGCCAATCATTGTGTAAATCCAATGGAGAAAGCAACATTAAACATCGCGAATTTGGGGGATATAGTTTATTTTGTTGATTCTCATACCAAGCCTCCTCAATCAGTAGTTGATATGCTCAAATGATTGTTGAATGAGCATGGAAGACATGACATAGTTGAAATGCAGGGATCTCTTCAAAATATGTTAAGTAATAGTGTTGAATAAGAAAGGAGAACTAAACTGTTTTTGTTTTCCATTGAGGATGAAGAATATACACCTAAATTTACTACATTACAAAATGAGATATTGGAAGCTAGACATGCTTTTATTATTTTAGAGGAGGATAGACAAGCTAATAATGAGCCTATGCTTGGTACCATGATGGATAGAGATAGAAAGAGGAAAAAAAATGCTCTTTTGAGATTGCACAATTCAGGAGTCAAAGATCGAAGGTCAAAATGAAACAAGGTGTTGAAGGATATCAACTTTCAATTAAAATGCATGAAATCCATCAATAAGGAAGGGATAAACTACAAAGTAGAGTTAGCAAATGCAAGAAAAAGGAAAATGTGAGAAGAAGAGTAGTTGATCTCAAGGTTGAAGATTTAGTTCTGATTTGTACCCTTTAATATAAATAGTATGTTGTTGTAGGTAATTGAGAATATTTAAATTCATTATTAGATGTTGGATGCTGGTTGGTTACACTATTATAGATCTCCATTCAAGGGGACCTTGAATCTTTTCTCTCTAGGGAGTATAGTGTGCAAGAGCACCTTTGATGCAATTTTGTGTTACATTGTGACACTTTTGGTTTTTCTTTGTTTTGGATTGATTTATATAAATTAGGTCATTTGACACCATGCTAAATAGTTTAGGACAATTTTTGGGTCATTAGGTGAAATTTAGGCAAATATTGTAGAAGTTGCTACAAGTTGTCAAAAGTTCTCAATGTTGTAATAACAACTTTGAAAATTTTCTAACCAATCACTTATGGATCAGTTGGAGGCATATAAATGATTGTAGAAGAATAAATATTCATTGTAAACATGAAATATAAGATTGGTTGAAGTTTTAATGAATAAAACATCAAGGTTGCACATTTAAACCATATTTTCTTACATAATCTAATTGTTCTTTCACATTGTATGGATTTGTACTTGTTCGTATGGACCAGAATTTGATTGGAAAAGTTGAAGGGGTTCATCATATTTGAAATTTTTTTATTTGATTCAAATCCATTGAGTTTTGAGGAAGATACAAGCATTTTTGTGACAAATAACCTAAACCTTGCCTAGGGTTTCAAACTTGTAAAAAATTGCCATAACGTGAGATTCCACCATGGAAAAATGCTAAAAATTGGGGAAAATTTCTATCTTGGCACCATCTACATCCCTACAAGGTTTTGGATTCATTTTATGCATGTGGGAGGAAGTTCTTGATGAGGGTTTTCTCATTTCCATTGGAAAATAGTCATAGACCATCCATCTAGTGTAGGGTTTGATCAATTCATGAATGGCTTGATGTTGTTTGGGTCTAGGCCATCCTTCCATGATTTTTAGAGCTTGTGTAGACCAAAGGAACAATTGGTTCTATTTTTCTTGTATTGTTTGAGTGATAGTGCATCCTTCAACGTTGATCTTTACCTTGGAATATTGTATCATAGAATTCTGAGTTCTAGAAAGATTAAGAACCATTATAAAATGTTGTCACAAGCCTGAGACCTCTAAAGGACTATGCTCATTTTATCCTACCCCTGATTCATCTATTGGAAATGTGGATTGAAGAAAGACCCATTGTTAAATGTGGCCATCATTTTGATTTTGTTGATTCAAGAATGGTTGTGAGTGATCAAAGGCATTGGAGGAGATTGAAAACATTGCTGCCCCATCATGCCATGTTGTTATGCACTTGTTGGTGTATACTTTTCTCCTTGTATATCCACTAGGCTAAGTTGGAAATGGTGACAAAGTGCACTAATATGCCTTTTTCTATAAAACCCTTGAATAATGATGTTGAAAAAATCACATGGTGTTAGGACCTTCCATTTCTCTACATCATATTGGTATCAAAGCCAATAAAGATAAAATTTGGTTTGGTAAATTGAAGATAAGCAAAGATGCCTCCAAGAGGAAATGTTATTGAGAGAGCACTAGAAAGGTTGTCCAAAAAGATGGGAGATAAAATTTCCTAAAAGATGAGAGAAATGAGAGTAATTCTTGATGCAAGGATTAAAACAGTTGAGAAAAATCATAGAAGAGGTGTGATCACAATAGATTTGAGTGATAAGAAAAAAAAATGGATGAAAATAATCCAAAACACGAGGAACCCTATGAAGAAAGAGATGTTGAAGAGTTGAGGTTTGAGAGATTTTTTAAAGAAGTTAGAGGTGAAGGTTCCAAATTGAAGATGAAACTCCTAGTGTATTAAGGTAGCCTAAATAACGAGGGACTTCTTGATTGGATTGGATAATTAGAGAAATATTTTCAATTTGAAGATATGTCAAAGGAATAGTGAGTGAAGTTTGTAAGAACAAAATTGAAGGGCCATGCATCCCTTTGGTTGGACTATGTGAAAGAAGAGAGAAGGAATAAAGGCAAGGAAAAGATCATCTCTTGGGATAGAATGGTTGTAAAGTTGAAAAGTAAATTTCTACCTAGTGATTATGCCATTCAATTGTATAGGCAACTAAAAAATTTGAAAGAAAAATACATGCATGTAAAGACCTATATAGAATAATTCTACAAACTGAGCATTAGACTAGACCATATGGAAGAGGATTTTGATAAGGTGAAAAGGTATTTGAATGGACTGAAATATAGTCTACAAGATGAACTAATTCTCACAAGTCCTAGAATGGTAGAAGAATGCTACCAACTAGCCATGAAGGCTGAAGAAATGTTGAGAAGGAGATAAGAAAATAAAAGAAGGGGTAGAGGAATGAATTTTAGAGGAAGAGGATCATTTCTGATTTAGGGCAATCACATGAGTGCCAAGGAGAAACAAGTAATTCTCAAGCACAAACCTCAGATTTTAGGGGAAGATTTGGGAGTAGAGGATCAAGTGGATTAACTAGAAAGTGTTATAAATGTAATAAATTTTTAGGCTATCAATAATGGAAATGCATTGAAGAATATTCATCTACTTCTTTTGGGGGTGAAAGGAGGAATCAAGTTGCACAAGGTGAAGATGTTGAAAGTGTGAATTCTACACCACAAGTTGAAGAATCAAAAGTTGGAGAGTTTTTTTTTATGAGAAGAATAATGAACAAAGTACCCATGGAGAAGGAACCACCATAAATAAAGTCACTCTTTAGGAGAACATGCAAATTCCAAGGTAAATTTTGTAAAGTTATCATTGATTCTAGTAGTACTAAAAATTTGGTTTGCGATGAAATGGTAGAGAAGTTAAAGCTAAAAATATTAACTCATGCATATCTATACAAGGTTTATTGGTTAAATAAAGTGAAAAAAGTGTTCGTGAATGAGAAAAGTTGGTTATAATTCCACATGGTGGATACAAGGTCAAAGTGTTGTTTGACATCATTCCCATGGATTTTTTCCATATGCTCCTAGGTAGACCATGGAAATATGATAGGAAGGTAGTCCATGATGGTAGGGAAACAAAATATGTCATAGAGAAGGATGAGGTATCTTACACTTTGAGACCTTTGAAATATGAAGCCAAGAAAAACAAGTGAAAGATAGTGTTATGTTGGTAGGAGAGGACTTTAGAAACACCATAGAAAAGGAAGAAAAGGGCTTTGGAATCATAACCAGACCTAGGAATATTATGATAGCAACTAGGATTGAGGGATTGCATTTGGAGATCCAAATATTTTCTCAAGAAACATGCTGATATAGTGATAGATGATATACCAAACAGAGGTAGTAGTCCTCATATAAAGTTGCTAAAATGGGAAAGAAAACCTTTCAATTTAGATGAAGATACTAATTGTTTGCAAATAGAATTTGAGAATGCAACCCAAGTTAACTTTCAATTGCTTAAGAATTTTTTTGAATGTAATCCAACACAATACGGGGTTAAGAGGCTTAATCCTAAGCTAGAGGTTCAATTTTCTATTTTGAAAACTGATATGAACAAGGAAAAGGAGAAGGCCAATCATTGTGTAAATCCAATGGAGAAAGCAACATTAACATTGCAAATTTGGGGGATACAGTTTATGTTGTTGACTCTTAGACCAAGCCCCCCTAATCAATAGTTGATATGTTGAAATGATCATTGAATGGGTGTGGAGTACATGACATAGTTTTAATGTAGGGATCTCTTAAAAATATGTTGGTGTATGTACTTCAAGATGTTCTTGCACAAGTGCTAAAAATATCTTCACTATCTTCTTACAGGATCCTAATCTCCTCTAGGATCTCTCAAAAGGCTTAGATGATTAACTAAGGCCTTGTCTAGCTCTTTTCTAAGAGCCCAACTCTTTGTGCTTAACCTTGAAGGACAGCCACCTTTAGTTTGCTTCCACTTTCTCCTACACTTAGAGGACTCTAAGTGCTACCATTTCATAAATCATTGAATTGATTGCAGGGGCACCTAATATAGTCAAATTATGCCATTTTATTCCATTTGAATCCATTTTGGAGGATCTCCAAATCTTTCTCCAACCGGGTGTAAGGGTTTGTCTTGAGAAGGCCTAATTCCTTGTAGCCCTTGATAGTGCTCTTTTCCTCGTTCCTACAAAAAATTCCCAAACAAGCTAACAACCTAATCCCACATTCAGATACCCTTTTTGATGTTCTAAAAGATTCATCCACTCTTAGGCTCCTAGGTCTTCCGTACATAGGCTTCCTATTATCTAGGGTAAATAGGGCTTAAAGACCTAGTTTGTAGGACCTCACTGGTTTCTCCCTTACAACTCAGCTAAATGGATTTGTTGAGCCTCAATCCTTATGGCATGATAGGATATTCCCATACGCTACCTAGAATTGTACTTGTTCCATACTGAACCTTAATCCCCTGCCTTTATTACTCAATTCTTCACTATCAAACCTCTAATCAGGCACTCTAAGCTCGCCTAAGACTTGACATCAAAACCATTTGCTTGACTCTTCATGAACCCTAATACTAAATATGTATAGACCAATGGCTTCCCTAACACTTCCATCTATCCTTAGGAAAATCCCGTGACTATATTTCATGGGGAAGCCATTCAAAGACACACTGGTCAGGACAGAACCAATAAAACCCTTAAACCCTAACCTATTTAACCTAGACACTAACTTAGCACAAATCAACTTGCTTACAGAAAGGAAAAGCCTTAATACTATCTTATGAACACAAATCTAACATCAAATCAAAGCATCTAACTTATATTCTATCTCTATCACTCCATATACTCGGTATGCACACAAAACATAGAAATTGCAGAGCTATATTTTCATTCCAAAAACTTGATTACAAAATCACATAACTCCTCACTACTGATGAGATTCGAGTCTTGGGTCATATTAGATGCCCACTCCATGATTCTAGGGCTTGTTGGCTGATCTCCACCTACAAATCTGATCAAGGGAATCCAAGGGTAACCAAGTTGCATGCAACAAACTATGGTAACTTCCTTGCAACATTTGGCATCTTCCTTCATGCCTTGATCCTATTTCTTAGGACCACCATTCCCTCAAGATCTCGAGAAACCAACACATTAAAAGGCCTTAAGGCATCTTTACAACCACATTAAGTGTTTAGAACAACTTAAAGACCCAAATCTCCCCTAGATAACAAATATAAAGAAACATAAACTACTAACAATGGCAAAATAGTGTGACCTTAGTCCTAATGACTAACTCACCTAGCCCAAACAAAACCAAGACCTTCTAAGCTCCAAAATAAACACACAACAACTCTGACTTGGCTATGGTCAGATACAAGCCAAAAATGACAATCAAATGGAGGTTAGCCAAGGTGCTCCTGCACCATATGTGAATTAATAGTGTTGAAGAAGTAAGGAGAACTAAACCTTTTTTTCTTTCCATTAGATTTGGAGTTTGAAAGTCTATTGAAAGAGGTTATATTATGCTTGCAAATGGACCATAAAATGATGATAAGATCAAGGCATATGAGAAAATGGAAAATAAATGAATGCAATCTTCAATGGTCTTACTGATTAAGAACTTATGAAGGTTTTAAGCTACAAGTTTGCTAAAGATATTCTTATAAAGATGCAAGGAACCTATGAAGGAGATGAAAAGGTCAAACAAGAAACGATAAAAATCTACAAAGAAAAATTTGAAACCCTAATGATGTCTGAGGATGAATATATTACTACCTACATGCTCAGAGTTGATGAAGTTGTCAATGTCACCAATGGTCTTGGTGGAAAGCTAGAGGAAAGAAAAGTTTTGAAAAAAGGTATTAAGAACTCTACCTAAAGCTTATAGTCATAAAGATTTTTCTATCGAGGAATCTCAAAAATGGATAATTATTCTAGAGATCATATGTTTGGTGCTTTAAACTATTTTGAAATGAGAGATTTTGGTCAAGATACTACAAACAAAGAAATTTCTTTTAAAGTTTGCAAAGTGGAAAAGACTAATGGATTAGATCTAGATTACCTTGATGAGGTGAAAAAATTTATGAAGAGATTGAAAAAGGGTACTAGAAAATACATAGGTAAGCTACCTTTAAAATGTTTCAATTGTGAAAAGATAGGTCATTATGCATCTAAATGTCTAATCAAAGTTACTAATGACAAACATTAGGATCGTAAGGGTAAATTTGTCAAGAATAGTTATTATGTTGAAAAAGAAAATTGTGTATCTGATGATGAAGAATCAAATTATCCGGCTGATGGGAGTGATGAATGATTGTTCATGGATTTAAATGTTGTAACTAATTCTACTAATCTTGAAAGACATGTGAAGGAAAGTGCTCCAGAAATAGGTCATAACATTGAACGAACTATGTTCACTAGTTTTCATGCAAGAGCGGAGAATAATTACTAGATCATTGATAGTGGATGCTCAAATCATATGAAAGCTGGTAAGAGTAATTTTTTAAAAATTTAAAATTATGATTGTGGTCTTGTTAATTTTGGTGATGATACATTTGCTAAGATATGTGGCAAAGGTTCAATTTATTTTGATGGAAATAATAATATAGATGATTTTATTTATGTCAAGGGTCTCTGACATAATCTTATAAGTGTAGAAAAATTGTGTAGCAAAGGATATAATTTTGTATCTTAGAATGGTGGTTATGAAATAAAAAAAGGAGGCTTTGGTATTTTGGCTACTGCTACAACAAGGATAGGAGGTAATATCTATCAACTCAAAGGTAATGGTGAGAATTTATTTATATCTCAAACTAATGAAATTTGGCTATGGCATAGAAAAATTGGCCACATTAATTTTGATAGCCTAGTAAGGATAAGTTCTACTAACACTGTGGGAGATTTTTCAAATATTACAAAGCTTATCAATGTAATCTACAGAGAATGTTTAATTGTAAAGAAAAGAAAAATAATATCGAAGACAAACGAATACCTACCATAGGTCCCTTGGAGTTAGTGCATATAGATCTATGTGGACTTACCAAAATTAAAATCTCATATGGTGATATGTATTTCATGTTATTAATTGATCATTATTCTAGAATGGCTTGGGTTACATTTCTCGAAGAAAAATTAGAATCTCTAGACAAGTTTAAAGAATTTAAGGATATGGTTGAAAATGAAATGAATCTAAATATTAAATGTTTTATATTTGATAAAGGTGGCAAGTTTACTTCAAATGATTTTAACAATTTTTATGAAGATCATGGAATAAGAAGGCATTTAACAGCCCCTAAAACTCCTCAGTAGAATGGAGTTGTTTAAAGGAAAAATAGAATAGTTCGGGAAGTAGCTAGGACAATGATGAAGGAAGCTAATCTTTTGGAAGTCTATTCGAGAGAAAAAATTCACACTGTAGTCTACATTATTAACAAAGGTCAAAAAAGACTTAATAGTTCAAAGATTCCCTATGAGTTATGGTATGGTAAACCTCCTACTATGAAATATATCAGAGTTTTTGGAAGAAAATGTTATATCAAAAGAGTTGAAGAAAACTTAGGAAAGTTTGATGCAAGATCTAATGAAGGAATATTCCTTGGATACTCTACAAAAAGCAAGGCCTACTAGTGCTACAACAATAGATTGAAGAATATTAGAGAGTGCAAGTGCTAAAGTGGATGAAGAACCGCATCAAATATTAGTGTTGATAGAAGGATATGAATGTGATGAATCTCCTTGTAGTGAAGAAGAAAAGGTTGAAGATAAAGGAAAATAGTTGGCAGTTGAAGAGGAAGAAGCTCTGAAAAAGAATCCTAAGACTCCCAAGTATGTGTAGAAGAATCATTCAGAAGATTAGATCATTGGAGATAAGAGAAAAGGTGTGCTAAGAAGAAGAAAAGCTCCTCTAATAGAGGAACAAGTAAATTTTTGTTTACTTTTTGAGGTGGAACCAAAAAAAATGTTTGTGGTATGCAAATATGAGAATAAAATAAAAGCAATCAAGGAAGAGTTAGAATAGATAGAGAAGAATATAACTTAATAATTTGTCCCAAGACCATAAAAAGATAATGTGATTAGTACTAAGTGGGTATTTTAAAACAAGTTGAATGAATATGGAAAAGTTGTAAGGAACAAGGCTAGACTTGTGTGCAAGGGTTACTCACAAGTTAAAGGTTTAGATTTTGAGGAAAATTTTTCTCTGATTTATAGAATGTAATCTATTAGGATTTTTTTAGCTTTTGCAACACATGAATATTTCAAATTATATCATATGGATGTGAATTTTATATTATTGAATGGTGAATTAGAAGAAAAGGTATACATTGAAGAACTAGAAGGTTTCCAGTTTTTAGAAGATGCAAATATGGTTTGCAAATAAAAAAAAACATTGTATTGAATGAAGCAAGCTATAGAGCTTGGTGTGCAAGGTGAGATAGCTACTTTTTTTAACAAGGATTCATAAAAGGTATTGCAGATAGTAATCTTTATTTAAAACTTGAAGGAGAACAAATCTTAATTGTAGTAGTATATGTTGATGAACTAATCTTTGGAGGAAATGAAGGCATGTGTAAAAGGTTTTTAGAGGAAATGTAGAAATAATTTTAAATTGTAATGTGTTGGGAGATGAGTTTCTTCCTTGTTTTATTGATTAGTTAATCAAAGAACGGTATATTCATATCACAATATATGTATGCTAGGGAAATGTTGAAGAAGTTTGGAATGGATGACTCTAAATCAGTATGTACTCTTGTGGTTACTAGTTGCAAGTTGAGCAAGAACAATGAATCTCCTAAGAAAAATAAAAAATATAGATCAATGGTTGGTGGACTATTATACCTTACTGCTACTAGACTAGATATCATGCATTCAGTTTTTCTTGTTACTAGATTTCAAGAAGATCTCAAAGAATCTCCTGTTGCAATAGTGAAGTGGATATTTAGATATTTAAAGGGAACTTTGAATTACAGTTTGTGGTATCCTTAGGATACTGAATTCTCTTTGAGAGAATATATAGATGTCGATTTGGTTGGATGTACAAATAATAGGAAAAGTATAAGTGGTGGTTCCTTTTTTCTTGGTAGCGGGTTGGTTTCATGGCTAAGAAAGAAGAAGGATTTAGTTTCAGTGTCTACTACAAAAATATAATATATGGGTATGTGCAGGATCATGACGGGCCAAAAAGTGGTGATATATAAGTGATATGATGGACCATGTGGCTGATGACCTTTTTTTACCCAAAATTGATGAAATGAAAAGGGTTTTTAAAGGAGATTCTCATATTTCCACCAATATAAATTATGCTTTACTTTAAATTAAATAAATAATTATTATTCATTTTTTATTTGAATTACGACTAAAGTCCTTATTGATAGGATGATTGAAAAAAATCTATAGCTCTCAAACGGTATCACATTTTTTGAATCCAACACATGTGTCACATTCTATGCTTCACATACTATAGGATTAAAAAAAAATGAATTTCATGAATTTTTGACCAAGTTAAGGTGGTCAGACATACAAGTTTTATATTTTTTAAAAATTTGTAATAAAAAATTCATAATTAATTATTTACTTGGAAAAAAATTACAAAAAAATATGCATCACATCGGGACATGAGTCCCCTACTTATATCTAAAATATTATAAAAAATATAGGGTAAGTGCACCAATCCGTGACACAATTTTGGCTCTTAAGATGCCAATTTTTTCTAAAATTAGAAAAAATTGATTTGCATGAGAAAATGAAGATAGTTACTCTCAAAATTTCAAGATGCGGAAAGAAAAAAAGTTGATGGTCTCCGAGTCTATTTATTAAGATACTATTGTTTTTTTTAAATTAATGAAGATTAAGGGTCTCAAAAAGGGGGGTGATGGGGGGAAAAATAGGTCTTGTTTTTATCAAAAAAAATAGCATTGCGCCTGAGGGCTCCTCCCTTTTTGGTTAAATTTTTTTTAGAATTTCAAAAATTCCAAAGGTGAGAAATTAGCTAACACCATGTAGTTTATCCTCCTTCTTTCGGATAATTTTTTCAATGAATATATAATATTTTATGAATTTTCAAAGTGGACACATCCTGAAAAGATGAAATTCGAGCATACTCGCCCCCAAATGTTTTGCAAACTAATCGAAAATTGATTTTATTTTTTTCATCATGTGTAGATTGGATACATTTTTTTTCATGTTCTAATGAACGTGTAAAAATCTATCCTAAACCTAGCACATGTTGTTTTTTGACCAAAAAGGAAGGCATTTACAATAGAAGCCATGGATCAAAACCTTAAATAAATCAAAATGAAAAAATAATTATATATTTAGATAGCTAAGAGAGAGCTTAATGCTATCACATTTTTTTTTATAAACTTGCATTGAAAGACATGCAAATGAGATGAGGAGCATAGACGAAAATATGAGAAAATTTGGCAAATCTTATTAATTAACACATCCAAAGCAGGCCATTGGGCGAGTGCCAAATGACTCATCACATTTGGCGAGCGCCAAATGGCCTGCTTTGCATAGAAGTAGATTTTTGTTTTCTCTGTCAGGGAAACTATATACATGAAATAAACATTTAAGTATAATTTGACATTTACATATGGACATTTAATTTCTTATAATTTAAGTTGTATTTCATGTATACATAGGTAGGATGTTTGAGAGTGGTTTCAGATCTCTAAGAGTTATAATGCAAATTCTAGTTTCTAGAAGATCTTAAAAATTTCAGTAATCAGCATGTCAAATTTCAGTAATCAAGTGGTCAAATTTTAGTACTTAGGAGGTCAAATTTTATCTTTCTCTCTCTATCTCACTCATTTTCATCTCTTATTCTCTAGACCTCTCTCTCTCACTATCTCCATCCCTTTATCTAACAATATCTTCCTTGAGCTCAAGAACTATGTCTCTACATGTCCATCTCTCTCTCCTTCCCTCTCCAATGTCTATCTCTCTCCCTCTTTCCCTCTCTACATTTTTCTATCTCTCATCCCTCTCCTTTTATCTCTATATATCTCTCTCTACTCTCTATACCTACCTATCCCTCCCTCCCTCCCTCCCTCTCCTCTCTTTCTCTCTCTCTTTGCTTCCCTCAATCTCTCCTCCCCTCTCTACTCTCTATCTTGCCATTTTGTCTCTCCTTACCTCTCTAGTTCTCTCTATCTCACTTCTCTCTCCTTCCCTCCCTCCCTCTCTAATTTTTTGTATCTCCCTCTCTCTCTCCTTCCCTTTCTACTTCTCTTTATCTCACCTCTCTTTCTCCCCCTCTCTCTCTCCCTCTCTCTTCCTTTCACTCACCTTTTCTCTCTACTTCTCGCTATCTAACCTATCCCTCTATAAATATTTCTCTCTCCCCCTCCTTCCCTCTCAATCTCTCCACCTTCCTCCTTATCTCTCTACTTTTAAGATCCATCACACATCTCTATCACCTATCTCACTTCTCTCTTTCCCCGTCCCTCTCTACTCTCTTTCTCTCTATCTCACCCCTCCCTCCCTACCTATCCCTCCCTCCTCTCTCTTATCTCTCTCACCTCTCTCTCTCCATCCCTACCTCTTCCTCCCTCTCTCCTTCCCTCTATACTTCTCTTTATCTCCTCCTCCCTCTATCTACCTAGACCTCTCTCTATTTTTGTCTCACCTCTCTCTCCATCCCTACCTCTCCCTATATCTCTCCTTTCATATCTACTTCTCTCTACCTAGTTGTCCCTCTATACCTATTTCTCTCTCCCTCCTTGCCTCCTCTCTCAATATCTCCACCTTCTTCCCCTCTCTAATTATCTCTCTATCACCTCTCTCATCTCTCTCCTCCCTCTCTCCTCTCTTTCTCTCTCCCTCCCTCCCCCTCTTTCTATCTCTCCTCTCTTCCTCCCCCTCTTTCTATATCTCTTTTCCCTCTCTATACCTATATCTCTCTCCTTCTATCTATCTCAACTATCCATCTTTACCTATCCATCCCTCCTCTCTCTCTTCCACCAAAATTCACTCTACATCTCTCTGTCTAGCCTACCCCTATATACCTTGTTTTCTTTCCCTCTATATTTCCCTCTCTCAATCTATCTACCTTCCTCATTATGCCTCTACTTATCTCTATCACCTCTCTCTCCCTCTCCCCTCTTTAATTTCTTTCTCTCTATCTCACCTCTCTCTCCTTAAATATCCCTCCCTCCCTCCTCTCTCTCTATCTCACCTATCTCTCCATCCCTACCTCTTCTTCCCTCTCTCCTCCATTCTCTACTTCCCTTTATCTCCCCTCCCTCTCCTTACCTACCTCTCTCTCTCTATTTCACTCTCTCACCTCTCTCTAAATCCTTATCTCTCCCTTGATCCCTACCTCTCCGTTCGTCTCTCCTTTCCTCTCCACTTCTCTATATCTCCCTTTACTCTCTCTACCTACCTCTCTCTATCCATCCCTACCTCTCCCTCCAACTCTCCTTACCTCTCTACTTCTCTCTACCTACCTATCCCTCTATACCCCATTCTCTCTTTCTCCCTCTCTCCATCCTTCCCTCTCTCAATCTATCCACCTTCGTTCTTCTCTCTCTAACTTCTCCCTCCTTCCCCTCTCTCCTTCCCTCTCTACTCTATCTCTATCTCAAATCTCTCTACCTACATATATATCCCTCCCTCATCTCTCTCTCTCTCTCCTACCCCCTCTCCCTCTCCCAAGTCTCTATCTCTCTCCCCTCTACCCTTAACCCTTAAAACCCTCTACCCTCTACCATAAACCCTCTACCCTCTATCTCTCTCCCATTCCCTCTCTCTCTTTCTCTCTCTCTCTCTCTATCTCATGTCTCTCCCTCCTACTCCCTATCCCTATCTCAAGTCTCTCTCTCTCTCTCACTCGCTCACTCACTCACTCATATATTTTTCCACTTTACCCTTAGCCCTCTACCCTCTATCTCTCTCCCACTCGCTCCCTCTCTCTCTCAAGACTCTCCCTCCTATCCCCTCTCCCTCTCTCAGGTCTCTCTCTCTCTCTAACTCCCTCTCTCTCTCTCCCCTCTACCCTTAACCCTAAACCATTAACCCTTAAACTATAAACCCTTAAACCCTCTACCCTTTATCTCTCTCTCACTCCCTCCCTATCTCTCAAGTCTCTCCCTCCTCCCCCCTCTCCCTTTGTCAAGTCTCTCAATCACTCACTCACTCACTCACTCCCTATATCTCTCTCTCCTTTACCCTTAACTCTAAATGCTAAACCCTTAACCCTTAAACCCTTAAACACTCTACCCTCTACTTCTCTTTATCTCCTCCCACCTCTATCTACCTAGACCTCTCTTTGTTTTTTTCTCACCTCTCTCTCCATCCCTACCTCTCCCTCTATCTCTGATTTCATATCTACTTCTCTCTACCTATTTTGTCCCTCTCTACCTATTTATCTCTCCCTCCTTTCGTCTTCTCTCTCAATATCTCTACCTTCTTTCCCTTTCTACCTCTCTCTCTCTACCCTTAACCCTAAACCCTAAATACTTAAAACCCTCTACCCTCTACACTCTATCTCTCTCCCACTCCATCTCCCTCTCTCTCTCTCTCTCAATTCTCTCCCTCCCTCTCTCTCACATCTCTCACTCACTCCCTCACTCACTCCTTCTATGTCTCTCCCCTCTACCCTTATCCCTCTACCCTTAACATTTAAACCCTTAAACCCTCTACCCTCAACCCTTAACCATCTACCCTTAACCCTCTACCCTCTATCTCTCCCCCACTCCCTCCTCTCTCTCTCTCAAGACTATCCCTGCTACCCCCTCTCCCTCTCTTATGTCTCTCTCTCTCACTCTTTCCTCCTCCTCTGTCTCTCCCTCACCTGAGCCCTAGGCCATGGCCAGCAAGGCCATAGGCCACCCTCTGTGGCTGGCCTCTGTCTCTCCTCCTACTTCGTCCCTCTCTCTGAGACTCTTGCCTCAACCCTGCCCTCAGCTCTTAGACCTCAATCTGCAGCCCTCAACCCTCAACCCTGAAATCCTAAACCTCTAAACCCTCTACCCTCTACCCTCAACCTAATACCATCAACCCTAATCCCTCAACCCTTAAACTCTTAAACCCAATTAAAATCTCTACCCTAATCCCTAAACCCTTAACCCTTAAACCCGCATCCCTCAACCCTCTACCTTTAATCCTAAACCCTTAACCCTAAAACCTCAACCCCTATACCTTGTACCCTATATGTTGGACCTTGAACCCTAATCCATCAACCCTATACCCTCAACCATCTACCCTCATCCTTAAACTCTTGACCCTCAACCCTCAAAACCCTCAAACCAATACCCTAATCCCTCAACACTTAAACCATTAAACCCAATTAAACTCTCTACCCTAATCCCTCTATTAGGTATGTCACTCACTCACTCCCTCTATCTCTCTCCCATTCCCTCTCCCACTCCCTCTCTCTCACTCTCTCCCACTCTGTCTTTCTCCTTCTCTCTCTCTACCTCTCTCAGATATCTCCCTCCCACTCTCTATCTCTC